>VZTE01003781.1:2556-13194 GCA_013397775.1 Eulacestoma nigropectus
GGTGAATATGGAGTCCAAAAAAAAAAAAAAAAAAAAAAAAAAGAAATTCAAGTAAGAAAGTATTTAGGCAGAAATGTGGGGCTTTTTTTCAATTATCGACGTATGTAATGTTTTATTTATTATACAGTAGTTTCGAGAGAGGCAAATTTTACAATTTGGGAGCAAAACAGGGCAACCAGTCTTTAATTGATCAAGCATACATTGCAAATAATAACTAACATTAAATGTTTCCAAGAATTTAACTGCTCTGAAATTAAAACTGCTGTGAACTTGGGTTTAGAGTTTTTTATGGATTGAAGTGCTGCTCTCCAGCCATTTCTGAACAAACAAACTGACCTAAAGCAGCTACTCAGAACACAGGATTTCAAAACTGCAAAGCAATCATCCCCAAGTGTGGAGAGACCTGACCTGGGAGGTTTGTCTGGGGTCTGAGGGCAGGTGGGAAAGCTCTGCTGGGAGCCAGGAGGAGAAAGGGCCAAGAGGAGGCAGAACTGGGAGATGTCCATGAAAGGAACAATTTCTGTGACTCCTGGAGAAACTATTGTAAAGTGCAGGTACTTCTGAAGTCCAGTTTTGTGTGAAATTGAGCACATTTGGTCTTCCAGGAATAGCACAGGGCACATAGATAACCTTTAGTACTCAATTGCTGGGGAAAAACCAAACCTATAGCAAAATACAAATACTTTCATAAAAGCACAAGCAGGTGAATGGCATTTAATTCAAAATGTGGGAAATATCTCACATGAAACTTGGAACTGAACATGACCTTTACTTTCCCAGCAGATGGTATCCCAGCTTTTTTCTTAAAATTTGCTTAGAATATGTCTGGTGCCTGTAGTGTGCAGGAGCCCATTGGATTTAAAGACAGAGCACATCTCCCAGACTGTATTATCCCGAATTTCCCTATCCTTGCAGGTGCAGCCCCTTCTGTTGGATGGATCTTAAGCCACACTAGGTGATGTCTTTTAGCTTTTCTTCAAAAAATATAAATTATGAGATCTCCAAGAACACAAGTCAAGTGGCTATTTTTAGGCTGCCTAATGTGAAAAACATGCCATATATTCTGAACAGCTATATCTTGTGTTATTGTTTGTGTCACTGTTATCTCTCTTGACTTCGGAACCTACAGATACAGGAGAACGTTTGTTTTCTCCTGATATGATGATTATTAGCAACCAACAAAGTGTGCAAACACAAACCACTAACAAAATCACCATTTTAAGTAACAAACACAAGGCACCCCCAGCAGAGAGATGCTGTAAAAAACCAGTGTCCTGAAATTACTGATGGAAAATAAAACATTAAATTATTGCACCTCTTTTCCAGAATGAAAGTAATCCTCTGCTTTTCATGCAAGAAATTACATTAAGGCAGTTTTCTCACTATGGGAAAGCCATCAAATATGTTTAACCAGCTTATTGTGCGGTGGAGACAATGTGAAATGCTTGAAATCAAGCCTAAAAGATGGGGTTTTACTATTGTTTATGCAATGTCTGGGAAAGATCCAGGCTGGCCTCTAAACATCTCCATCATGCTGCACGATCTGGGTTGGGGCTGGGACACCAAGGATCTGCTGGGGTCCCACAGTCTCCCTCCCTGACACGGGGTGAGGAGGTGGCAGATTCCTCCCCACAGGTGTGAGATACGTGTGGGATACTTGGGAGTGCCACAGGGGCCAACCCAGGCTGAAAAATACTAACAGGGGAGACGTGGCATACTGGCTTTGCTTTCCCAAAATGGAGATTCGGATTTTGTGCTGAGGTCTCATGAAAACACCCACAATTTTTGTGGGAAAGGATGCTCAGATTGATGTAGTCCCAGTGGCTGTTTGGCTGTATGAACACACTGGGAACTCAAAGACCCCCATCAGTATGTGCAGTCATGGCAAATGAGAAATTTAGTGCATTCATAGGAGCAAAATAACCATATCAACATTTCCCCTGCCTTTTAAAAATGTGTTTAAAGGTCAGCAGGCCAAAAAAGAATACTTCAGGATATGTTTAGCAGAGAAACCTATGCAAATTGTGTGTGGTAATTCATAGCTGAAACCTATAAATGTCTGAAACCTCTCTGTAATGACTCCCTTAGCAGTTACAATTCATGTCCTTTGTGCACATGCAGGATGGGGAAGTGTCAACTTTTTCTTTGTGCCTCATTTAACCATCGTATATCTATGCACTGCCATGGAGCAAACTTTGTCCCTGAGGTTCCAGAAGCTCAGAGTGAAATTTAGACTGAATATACACCAATAAGAATTGTAAAATAGAAGTGTAAGGTGAAAAGCCAGAAATTAATAGCAACCTGGTGCACAGGTAACTGAATTAAATTGCCACGGATGTTGCAAGGAAAGAAGGAAAGGGAAAAAAGGAAAAAACTCTGACTAACCAAGCAAAATCCACACGAACAAATGAAACAAGACAAAGTGGAACAAGACAAAGCAAAACAAAACAAAGAAAAACAAAACAAACAAACAAAAAATCAAATTAAAAAAAAATCGTCCAAGGCCTCTGATATATCACAGTGTTTATTTGCTGTATCATAAATGCCACCTTGTACAGGAGAGGGAAAAGGGGCACAGGGGGAGCTGGTGGCACTGGGAAAGAAAAAGCTTTAACTGAGCCCTGTGTACAAGCACTTGCTTATTGGTAGGGTACAGCTACATACATCCAGAATACTTTTATGGAAACTTTTCTGCCTGTTTCTGTGAAATTCCACATCCATCTGACAGTGTTGCAATCTCTCACTGGGCTTTTTTTCCACAACATTTGGTTCATGTCGGAAGGCTGGAGATCCTGCCCATCCATGTCTGAACGAGCACTGCCAGGTTTTTTTACAGCAAACCCTTTTCCAAAGAAACAACCAGGAATTTCAGAAAATGGAAGTTCACACCTTGCAGGGCAGTGTGTGTGTCTGCATGTGTGTACAGGAGAAACCCTTTACACTATCAGGATTGCCTTCCTTTGAGACTCGGGAGGCAAATCTTTGCGGTCAGTTTTTAAAGTCTTTTTAAAAAAGTTTTTCTGAAAGTTTTGCCATGGGAATATTGTAAACAGCTGTGTTTGTCGATGACCTGTGCCATATGCATAGATATATACACATATACATAGTCCTGCAGGTGTTAGCAAAATGTTTAAGAAGCAAATAAAGATGTAATACAAGGCTCTCTAAATAATTTGGGAAGCATTTTTCATAAAATTCAGAAAAAGCCTTTCACAGAAAGACTGAATCTAATCATAGTAGCTAAGGATGTGCAAGAGAGAGATGGAGAGAGGAAAAAATAGTAGCACTTCCAGTTTTCCATCCTCACGGGAGCTCCAGATATGTGAGATGTATTCTATGTTTAGAAGGAAAGAGAAAATAAGACAGGTGAAGCACAGAGTCAAAAAAGTTTTCAAACAAAGTTCTCTAACCAGAGTGTTCAGAAGTTGGCCTTATTTCTCCAAGTTAACAGTAGGAGTGAATACTATTTAACAAATATGCCCCATTTCCTTTGACATTTTGAGCCTGTCAAGAGCATAATGTGCTAAAAAATACATTCTTCAAATGAGGTGACATTGTGCCATGTGACAAAATAACTTAACATGATGGAAAAAATAATAAAAAAGAAATTATAGAAGGCAACTCTATTAAAAATTAAAGAAAAAAATGTATCGTTTTAAGCTAGCTTTTCCAAATGACATCACACAGAGAGGATAGCAAATGCTTGGTCAAGGTGGAAATATTGACTCTGGTGTCTCCCAACAAATCTCCTCAAGTCCTGACTACAGTTTTGGGGTAAGATGTGGAAAGTCAGCTCTGGAAGAAGACAACTTTCAGGAGTCTGTTCAGGAAGAATGGGAATATTTTTGATCAGTCTGTCACGATGACATTACACTCCTGGTGAGGAGGAACAAGGTCACTGATGAAAATGTGTCAAGGGGCAGAGCAGTGACCCCTGGCAGACGTGCAGAAACCCGAGGCATGCGTGGTTACTGCAGCAGTGCGTGCTATGTCTGCACGGTCAGAAATGCAGGAGAGCAGAATAAAGCAAAACCAGAACAATCACAGCAGAACGGGATACATCTGGTACATGACCAAAATGCTGCTAGTTTTGGAAGGAATGAGTGCAAAATGCTTAAAAACCTGAAAGGCCACTGGCAGTCTGGTGAGTTTGTGATGGACAGCTTCCTGCTGCACGCTCACCTCTCTAAAGCCTTGCTCCTCTTACTTCCTAAAATGGGCTCTTTTGTTTCCAGATTCCATTTGTCATTTTTGCAATAATGTTGTTTGTGCTGGAAAAATGTTTCTGTGGAAAATCTGTGGATCATCACCACTGGTGTCACAAATTGGTCTCTGGACACGGGAATTTGACCTCCCTGACGATGGCACCAACCCCAGGAGTGTCCCATAGTGATGGGACCTGGCAGTCCTGTGGGTCTGAGACTGGAGACTGACATGGAGACATTACACCAAGTAATCCCAGGAGTGCTGGGAAAGCCTGTCACTGTCTCAGAAGATGGAGATGACAAGCAGGATGCTTTCCTAGGGTCTCCTCAGAGGCAGAGTTGCAGTTTAAATCCTTGATTACAGCAGCTTTCGGAAGGATAAGTTGTAACTATGTAGCTCTGAAAGGAGGAAGAGTTCTAGGACAAATCCCTTATTCAACTTGAAAAAAGGCTGAGACATGTTTGTGCCAATTTCAATCAACTGGTATTTAATAAAGACTTGTGGCTGGTTTTGGTCTCAGTCTTGAGCAACTCTGTTCAACTTAATTTCTGTTAATATCAAAATATCTTTTTTAGAGTGCACTCCCTGAATTGCCAAGCCACGTTTCTCAGCCAGAAACGAGAAATACAACAACACAAACACAGCCTCATCTGAATGAGTCCAAGGAAAATTAATCTATCAGCGCAAGTTACTT
This sequence comes from Eulacestoma nigropectus, assembly GCA_013397775.1. Classification (NCBI taxonomy): domain Eukaryota; kingdom Metazoa; phylum Chordata; class Aves; order Passeriformes; genus Eulacestoma; species Eulacestoma nigropectus. Next base: position 7,457 of record VZTE01003781.1, read on the forward strand.
TAATTTAAACAGAAAACTGTGTATTGATACAGCACACTCTGTAGAAATGTGCATTGTGTTGATATCCACTTTTCTTCGAAAAAGAGAATTTATCTTTCCGTCACAGAAAACATGGTAACTGACTGATTTATGCTTTGGCATGGATCCTATTCTATTCTAATTCCGTATAACAAGTAAAGGAATAAAACTGATTAATCAAGTGCTGGGTTAAAAAAAGTGTCTCAGTGGGTATTATAAATCTGCCAGTTATTGCAGTGCATGGCTTTTATTCCAAGCTGACTCTTGTATTCTACTCTTTTTTGTCCATAGAGAAATTTTTGCAAACATTAACAAAAGCAGTAAGTTAGTCCCAAGGGCCACAAGTCCACGTTTTGTGAGAAGGGCACAGCAGGGTGATACCAGAGACGACCTCGCGGTGATGTCCATCAAGCTCAAAACCAACTTTAGGGATCTTATTGCATTTTGATGGCCTAGGGATTGCATTGTCACACATTCTAACATGAATTTTGCAGTGAAGTTTGATAAATGTGACAGGGTTTAGTGGCTCTCACTAGACAAGTGAGACGATGGCACACTGCATCACTTCAAAGCCATTATGTCAAGAAGTTCTCTGTGTCAATACTGTTCTGAATCCATTTCCTTCATGTGAAATGGTGATTTAAACACTTCCAGGGCTCACCTTTTCCCCTACAGGGCTCTGTCTGCTCATGTCGTTTCATACACTAATGAGGACTAATTACACACTGTGTCATGCTGCACTGGAGAAAAATGAAGCCTTGTTCCAGAGAGTGATGCTCAGACTGGAGGTATCTGAGCCTTACCTCTCCAGCCCACGGGAAAACAGGAGCTGTCAAGTTGCTCCCTCCATGTATCTTTCTACTACTCACCCAAACGGAGTGTTTAACTTCAGTCACTTTTAACAGGACAACATCTGCAAGTATATTTCTGCCTACAGGCTCAGAAATGGCTGATGACTTCATGTATTTTGAGCATTTACAAAATAAAAACTCTCTAGCTAAGAAAATCCAAATAGCTGATTTTTTTTTCTTTTTTTCTTTTCTATTTCCCCCCCAAAATAGGATTCTGAATGTAACATTGCGTCCCTACTGTGTACGTTCATGGTCTGCAAAGGCAAGGTTTATTTACTGTAGATGTGGCAGAGGAAGAGGAGAAGGAGCTGCAGAACAACCACCTGTGTGCAAGCCAGTTGGGCTAATGTGGCCAGAAATCAGCACAAACTCCCCTGTAAATGCAGAAAAGAGAGAAAACCAAGTTAATGCTTCAGTTCATGGCTGCAGGCACAGAGGATCTTTACGTCTGACTGGAGCTTTGGGAACTCCAAGGGCATAACAGGACAAAAACTGAGAACTATCACAACCACCACGATGCAACTGATCTGACCACTAACAGAGGGATTTATCCCTCTCCTCAAAAGCAATGTTGCCTGGAATTTAATACTGTGTTGCAGGCATTAATTTGCCACTGATTGATATGGAAATCCAATAAAACTATAAAAGAAAGTCCTTTGAGACCAGATTGTGAAAAGCTGAAAATGAAATGACGGGGAAGGGAAGGAAAGGAAGACAAAAGCTTTGTTAGAAAGAATATTTTTTTTTCTGTTTTCTGAGTTTAGGTGTAGGTGGAGGAGACTCTAAAGTTGGCATCAGATGTGCCCCTAGGTCACTGTGACACCAGAAGCAGAATGAGGTCACCCTGGAGCTGGTCACAGCATCCTCTGCACCCAGAGGAGCTGGCAGTCCACCCACTGCCCTCACAGCCCTTTCCTGAACAGCGGGTTGTTGTTTCTCCCCTCTGGGTTCACTGAACGTGTTCAGCCTTCTCAAACAACACCCTGTGGCAGCCAGATCATCCACACAACACTTTTCCTCTGCTCCGACTGGATTCACCTAAGCCTCCATCAACAAGAATTGCGCATAAATTTTAAAGGGTGGTTTTCCAAGACAGCCTGAACTCATGACTTTGGATTTTGTCTTCTGCCAGCTCTTTTTGCCAGTAGAACTGGGTTACTGAAGTACCTCTTTGAGGAAGTGGAACAGGCAGGAGCTTAGGGTGACACCATGGCCAGGTGACTTCTGCACTGCTTTAGACAGCTCTGAGCATGAACCTGGTCTGATAATTTGATCCTCATTGCTACCACAGTCTCAGTGAACACATCAGAGAATCGATTTACACTAAGAATGGTGTTTCATGTGAAAATAAAGCATTGACATTTATTTGGTTCCTCTTTAGAGAGCTTGCTCTGTGTATTTTCTTGAGGGAATCATTGTCATGATTTAATTAAGAAATTCCCCCACCACTGTCAGCAGCTTTCTCAGGTGCTGGTTGGGGACCCTCCATTTTTTCAGTGTCATTTTCTGAAGCAGAGTAAACTGTAATTTTTTTTTCTTTTCAAAAACTTGAATTGTCAAGGACAGATTTCAGCTCCTATTCAATGTCTTCCTTGGACACAGCTACTACCCTTACCCCACTAAGAGTGAAAATTAAAACCAAAATGAGATAAACACAAGATGAGATCTTCATGAATACAAAAAGCATTTCATGCAGCACCTATCAATTATATTGGCCAAGTCTTAAAATGTTTGTTTCTCAGTCCTTAAAACTATTCTCCCCTGATCACTGGGGTTTTGGAGGAACTTCAGAACAACGAGAGGTTTGTGTTTGTCCTCACCAGTTTATTTCTAGCCTTGCTGAAGCCAGCAAGAGCCATACCTGACTTTAGCTGTCCCGCTCAGGATCCAGCTCATACATTTTCAGGAGTAAGGTATTTTTACCCACAGGTATCACAGCATGTAGAGATTTTCCTTTTGGTACACAGATGCAATTTCAATTAGGATTTTTCTCTTCCAATTAGTTTATCTTAACCACAGGCATGCATATTTTTTTCCTCCCTGTACGTTATTTTTCTTCGATACAGATTTTAGAAATGCATGAAGGAAAAATAAAGATCCATTCAGCGTGGCACCATTTCCTTCAGCTTTTAGCTTGTCTGATTACATTATTTGCCCTACAATGTGGTGTAGCTGGCTTATAAGTGTAAAACAAAATCTTCTCTTACAAGTCCTAATTTTTTTGAACTTCCAGAGTTATTTACGCACTAAAAATGCTTTTTATTATGACATGTGAGCAGAGCATATTAAAAGGCAGAGTGTCTCACAATATAAAGGTGACTCTCTTTTTAAATTGCCATTTCACCCCCCTCATTCAAAAGTGCAGTGTGAGTCTAGTACTGGCCCTGACTCTGTGAACACCCCACAGTGACCACATCTGAAAACCTAATGTAAATAAACAGTAACCAAATGTTTCTCAAGAAATACTTAAAATATGGTTTTCTATTCTTCCATAAGCAAGTCATTTAGTTCACCACAATGGCTTTTCTTTTTCAGTTTGCCTCTTTCTAGCAAGTGAATGGCTCAAGGATTGATTAACTGCATTGCCTTCTCACATGAACAACCACAGGTCATCAGGGGGAAACTTTATACACTGAAGGTTGGTTCTTTCATAATGTTTTTTGGGGAAAAAACAAAGGTCTCTATTTACCATTTCAGAAATTCTTGTTTTGATGAGCCCTGCCTCTGTACACTGCACAAGGTATTCAGCATGAAATGACAAGCACAATTTTTAGTGGTAACCTTTTGAAAACCACAGGTTTCCCATAGCTCCTTAACACATTCAGTTTTTATGGGTGAAAGCAGATTGCTCTCGGGAAGAGAACACTGCAATTTGTCCCTTGGCATTTTCATGGCTGATAGGGCTTGATCTGAACTGCCAAAATTATTAGGGCTTTTCCGAGGAATTAAAAAGAAACAGTGATCTGGGCTGAATGCCTGCAAATATCCGTGGAAGAAATGCAACCTGGCTAATAGGATGGAATTGCTATGAGAACACATTACATTTTGGATAAAAAACACAGGCTTTTTTCTTAATGAGAACCTAATCAGGTAGCTAATAAAACTGGCTTAGCATTCAGATATGCATAAATTAAACAAGTGCTCTTACACGGCACAGGGACAGGCACGATGTCAAATCTGCAGGCACTGCATTTCACACTGCTGTGAGCAACCTGCAAAAAATCCTTTTGCAGGAAAGGAGAGTTGTCACAGACTGAAAACTGCGGCCAGCCGGGCTGGAGAAATAGCCCAGTAGTTAATGAAGATGCTTTTAAATTCTTCATCAGAACAAACATCCTCAGAAACCATGGAAACTCTTGTTACTAATTACTACACGTTCACCTTTTGTCTCAAGCCTCACTGTGCCTCATTCTCCCTCCTGCTCTCATTGTCAATTTACATCGGCTTTCTATTCTTCCTCTTTTTTGTAATTCACAGAGGAGTCAAGCAAATACATATCACCATCATAGTTTTCATGTTTTGTGTTAGTCAAGAGATTATTTTGAACTATAAAATTTAAAAGAAGATAAGTCGTTGTGGGTACACCTTCAGCCTCACTGCAGGTTGGGCCTGGAGACAGGGAGCTGCAGCAGCCTCACGTCTGTCAGATACCGCATTCAACAGTTCTAACAGAAACTACTTATATTTTTAGCTACCTGTTTGTGAGATGATAAAAATAATCCTCAAGTCCACATTTTTACAGCAAGAGTGATAAAAGAGAGAGCTTCACTTCATGAATTTCCTAGAGGAAACTTCCCCCGAGCTGACCAGAACTCTAAAGTGCCCAGAGTGAGAGGAAGCTGTGTCTGCCTTATCCTCCTGCTTCAGTCTGGGAACTGAAATGGATGCTGAAGGCCCCCAAAAAAGGGGATCTCTTGCAAAAAGCTCTAGAAATTGGGATAGGGAAAAAAAGTGAATTCATCAAATAACTAATTCCTCCAAAATCCTGTCAGACTTGAAATAAGAACACTGTTTTCAAGTAGAAAAAAGAAAAGTCAGTGATCATGAGGGGGGGATAGAAAAGAAACTTCTGCACTGGGAGGAGACTCGTGTTTTTGCCAAAAGTGTGATGTGCCAGACTTGCTCAGATAGGAAATGGAGACTTCTCTCGGTGCAGAAAACTCTTCTGTGGAGAGGAACCAGCTGGGAGGAATTAGGTCTGACCACAGACTGCATGCTCTTTATCAGCCATGAGCACAGACCTAACACAGTGGGGAGCAAGGGGGAAGGATTGCCAGTTCTGGTAAGTATTGAAACAAAACCCTCCACCTGATTTCTCGGGAAAGCCCATTTCTCAACAGCACAAACAAAATGTCACTGGCAGCCAGTTCACTCTTCCCCACTCACAGCTGGGCTGTCTCTCCTCTGTGAGTGGCTCTGGCTGTTGCCAGGCTTTGGATCTTGAAGGGAGTGGAAAAAAACGTCTGAAACATATTTCTGTTGTCACAAAGAAAAATGTTTTGCTCTTCTCACGCCTGCTTTCTCTGTCCACATGTCCTTACACATGGAAGACTCCACCATGTCCACACAACAAGTTTTCTGGAGAATCACTGTGAAGCTACTAGTAGACCCAGCAAAATATTGACACACTTTGGTGCTTTATGAAAGGCCTAAGCCCATTTCCCTACAGCACACAAAATTTTCCTTTGCCTGAGAAGGCAGTGGATGAGGAAAGAGCACAGAGGAGAGAAAAGGAGTTCTCCTTGTGTACAGAGACAGGATTTTAAACAGGGGCATTTACAGCCAATGTGGTCAAAGCTGACAGTTTCTCCAAGTACTTTCATTGTTTGCTTGGGAGTCTTTCCAACATCTTATTTAAAAAAAAAAAAA
>VZTE01003790.1:0-38025 GCA_013397775.1 Eulacestoma nigropectus
TCTTTCAAACCAAGACACTCATGATCCCATTGGAAGATTCGTACCAGGTAAAGCCTGAGAACTGCCCAAAACAGAAAATCCCATACAATTGGTAAGATTCTATACAGCCATCAACAGAAGACTGTTAGGGATCCTCTTGTAAATCAGCTGCTTGATATTTACAGTAAATACTGAAAAAGAGAACTTGAGAAAGATTTTCAGTCAAAAAAAGGAAAACAATTTAAAAAGAAAACTCTAAACCATGAATATTTCTCTCCTCTACTTTCCAAATAAGAAAAAAGTATTTGGGACAATGTCTGAATCAGAAGAGATAATTTTGGAGAAAGTAGTGTTTAATGAAGTACATAGATCAGCTTTGTAAAACTCATTTTAGAAGTCACCAGATCTCATTCCAAAATAATTTTGTTATTTTCCCATAAAACTGTATATAATTACTGATGAATACTATCTAGCCAGATTTAACAACTACCCACGTGAGACTGACAGCACATGAACATAAGACACTGGTCTTCTATGAAAGCAAGTGATAAATACGCCTCCTCTCTCACATAACTTCAGAGAGAGCCAGGAACTGCAGCCACCACCAACAGTGGTACCCACCATTTTCAACAGTTTCAAACTGACAGTGCTAAACATCAAACACAAACCTCATCTATACATTCTTGTGCCAGTTCTCCTGCACTTACCCACTATGGCAGCAGCATAAACCAAAGCAAACGCTGCTGAGATTTCGTTCTTGGTCCGTAGCCCATTTGTGCTTGAACACTGTTTTGTGCATTCAGTGCACTGCATCCTTCACTTAAAAATATAATCACAACAGGAGTTTCCCAACTCCTTTCTCCTAAAACTTACGAAGCAGATGGGCTGTACACACATACACACATGTAGTAGAAACTGTGATAGCCACCAGTGAGTCTGGCTTCACCAGCAGCAGAGCGTAATGGAAAATCACCTGGGCTATATAGCATGCAGTTCTGGATATGGACTTAATCAACTCATTCCATTGCTTCCAATTTTATCAGTTTTTCACTTGTTACAGTGCTTACATGAAATTGTCATAGTTGGAATGACTTATTTGGTGTATATTTATTTCTAATCTTCTTAGTGAAACAAACAGATCTAATTAAGAACTACAATCTTAATCTCTTTAGCAATATCACTAACCAGATATTGGCTTTTATTTTCCTGAACACATCGAGATTTGTTGCTCTGCAGCAAATTGTTTCAGGCACAATGTCAGAATATTGCAGCTTGAGAAACCTACTTGGTGAAAACAAGACAAAAATCTGAATGCAGATGAAAACATAAATAGGCCTTTCCTACTGATTGCCACTGCTATAAACTCACTGTTTTCAAACCAGTACCTACATGCTTCTTGTGGGGACAGTGCTAATTTATGTATTAAGAGTATATGAAACAACTGAAAATAGTAATGGGATATTAAAGAATTTGGTAAACACTGCAAGTTGTACTTTTCCAAGATGACAGGCTTTGCCTTTGCAGTGTGCTTGTATATTCTGACTCTGAATCAGCAGAACACTTAAGTAAAGATCTTAATAGGATAATTATACCAATAAGTATAAAAGTCATTCCATTGATTTTAGTGGCGTGACTCAAATCTAAGAGCCTACATACTTCAGTATTTTTCTGCACAGTGACCTTAAGTGATCATCTAAACAGAAATGAGTGGTTCCTTTTGCGTTTGTAGCTAGTCCTGACCTCAAACAGAAGCTTTGTATTCCTCCATATTTTATTTTGAAAACAAGGTAATAGGCTTCCTTTCACTGTTTAAAATTGAGCTTCTTGCTACTGCCAGAAAACAGATCAGTAGGTTCAATAGAATAGAAATAGGAATTGGGCAAAATCCATACTGATGACACTGTATTATTAATAAATTACCTAGTATAAACTTTCCATGAATTATTAAAGCAAATAAATCCTATTTTAAAGTGTTATAGATACTAGATAATTTATAAATATGGGATCATTGAATTATAATTCAATCTTTCCCCTGATGTCTGTCTGTAGTTCTATTTCCCAATGATTTTGATAATGCCCATCCAGTATTTTTTGGTTTGACTGTCTATGCATGAATTTGAATGCTCCCACTTCGATGCAGTGTGGCTAAGCCTGCTCTGTATCTGACAACCTGCAGGGACCATGAAGGACAGTGGCTTATCCAGAATCTGCCCCTTGCCATGAAGTGGTTCTTGCAGCACATACTCATTCCCTGCCATACCAACACTTGAAGCAATTCCTGTCCCTCGATCCTGGATGGTGAATGTGTAATTGCGTTTTAAAGAGACTGAAGAGGAAAAAAGCAGCAAAGTGTGAAGGTGTGTGTCAAGTGCTCAAACAGCCTATGCTGGCAAGTAACTTCTCTTCTAGAAATTCGCTTTGCTCTTTAACAGCTGATGGCTCCCAACAGTTCTGCCATCAGATTTCTGGAAGAGAATCTCAAAGTGCTCTGAGTAAGGAATGACTGCAGACATGCCCTGCCTAAAGCAAATTTGGGGGTGGCAGAGCATTGAGAAAAGGCATGGCTAAGTGCCCAGCATGCTGATGTCAGGGTGCTGCTGCCTGAACTCTGGTGAGATGCGCTGAGACAGGTTTGAAATTTCAATTCCTACTTATACAGCTTTCCTGCACATAGGCAGAGATCCACTGGACAAATGTTGCACTGAAACTGCAAATTTTACACATCCCACAGATGGAAGGTAAAAGCTGGGTGACAGTAGCATGTCTGTACCTATCCAGTTGAAAGAAAGAGTCTTCCTGACACTGGGGACATGAGAGAACAAATTTTTCCAAGGGGATTTCTGAAGGAGTCAGGGGTACTAATCCCCTGAAAAATCTAGATTTCCCCAAGTTCGTGTTCCTAAACTTCTTGACACAATAAGGAACAAGCCATGTTGCTAAACCAGTTTGGATATATTCAGTTTTACTATCTCAATATGTTTTTTATGATGAAAATTAGATGCAAAATCTTCTTAAATGAAGGAATAGAAAATACAGAGACAAGTTGATTGCATTAAAATGATCTGTTTTTCTAGCAAATACAATCCTGCCAGCTGTGTTTCAGATACAAATCAAAATAAATCTGCAGTAATTAAATTAAGAGCTTACACATGCTGTCTTGGTTTGGTTTTGTAGTTTCTTCCCATCCTTGACACCTTTTTATAATTTTGTGGGTTTTTTTTTTTTTTTTTTTCACCTGGAATTAACATGTATAACAAAAGATGGTGCCACCAAGACAGTGTTACGTTATCACTGTTCCAACTTTCTCACCTACATAAGTCCTGGCCTGCAGCACCTATTCTTTTTTAATCCAAGTATTGAGCTACTTGGGTTAAACAAAAAAAAAAAAAAAAAAAATTACTTTGACATGACTACCATTGTAGTTTTAAGATTTGGAAGAATGCCTACCAGGGATTAAGATGAGATCAGTCTACTTACACAGAGTTTTATCTAAGTCTCTAGAGACAGAACTTTAGTATACTAAGCTACCTGAAAGCTACGTAACATTTAGAATGCAAGAAAATCTCAAAATAATTTTTCTGGGAATAGAGAGAAGAGTTGCAGAAGAGTTTGTGGCAAGCAAAGAGGTTGCTGCTCATAATATTAATTCTGATTTATTGTTTATTAGCTTTTAGAAAAGTGGTTACTACAATTACTGCTATTATTACTACACCATTATGTGTAGTCTTAAGTGAAGTTGAACTTGGACAGCAGTATTTTAAAAATCATGTGCTACTGAGGAGCAGAATCTTGGTCTCATGGCCCCAGCTTGAGAGCACAATGAGTTCAGATATGGGCACAAACACTCCTGGAAGTTTGAGAAAAAGATCTGGAAACTACCATCTTCACGCAAGCCTTGGCAGGATTTCACCGGGATAAAAAGCACTTTTGAGCTCTTGTGCCTAAAATGATTTGAATTCCTCTAGTGCCTTGATATTTGTAGCCATGCTGTTCATTGACAGCCTAAGGAGGAAGACACAGTGGTTTTTCTTTTAAACCAGGCACCAAAGTGTTCAGCTTCAGCAGCATTCACATACCCTGGGAGCTGCTGTTTGGTGTCACAGGCCTCCCTTCTGCTAGAAAGCATTAACAGCCAGAAGACAAAAAGAATGGATATGATTACTTTTGTGGAAGTACAGGTGAAATGTGTCAGGCAGAAGATATATATTTAATCACTTATTGCATTTTCGATGGTAGCAAAATATCACAGAAGGTACTCACAATTCTTCTAATGCTAGCAAAAGCACATACTACTATTTTTTATGGTATATAGTGAGCAGCTTTATTTACTCCAAAAAAAGTTTTATCTATAAAATTATGGCCTACAGGCAGAAAATCAAAAATATAATAATACTGTAAGTAGCTCTGATCTTTGGTCAGCATTGATGTTTTGAATTTTTCATTTTATCTTTCCTATTACTGATTCACTGGTTTACAGTGAATTTACAGTGGTTTACAGATTTTGGAACAATCACAAAACATCTCTACCACATGTGCTTTTGGAAGACTAAATGCAGATAGATGATTAAGCCAACTTAATACATCAGTGATTTGTAAAATAATACTTTAAAGACTGTAAAATAATTTGAACTGCATAAAAATACATTTATCTTAAAGGACAGAACTCTGTAATATTGCAAGAAACTGTCTCCATGGTGCATTACTGAAAAATTGCATTGCTGGAATTCTATAGCAACTCAATTTTTTTATTTTACGTACATAATTAAATGAATAATGAAATTTCAATGCTAAATAATTCAAGTTTTCTCCAAGAAATGCTTTTATTCTGTCCTTAAAAAACGATGGTTTGATGTTATAAGTAGGAACAAGGAGAGCTCATGAGATCACAATTAAAGTAGTAGTGTACATTTATATGTGATTTATAGTACTGGACAATGTGGAAAATATCACCTTTGCATCATAGGTTTCCATTAATATCAAAATGAGGTTTTGTTACACAAAAGAATAAGGAATAAAGTTTACTATTGTCTGCTTTGCTATCTCTGTAAGTTACACTGACTCTGCAGTCATGTTTTGGAATCACTAGGAAGTAAATTGCTAATGGATTGTGAAGGGAAAGTTGGAATGAGGTTCCATTCCAGTGAGACAAGTTGATGAGACATGAGCATCATAATTTGGCAAGCACATTCTGACACTGGGTAATTCAGTAGTTACTACCCTACACTAGGCCATCATGGTTAGGTGTAGTAAATTAGAATCAAAAGTTTTATGTTAACATTCAGAATACACTGTAAAACTTAAACAAGATATTTATGGAATAATGGAGGAGGGAGGAAGAAAGAATAAAGTAATAAAAAGCCTGTCAAACTTAGCAAAGACTGCTATTTGACATTTGAATTGCTGACTTATTGCTAAATTGCAATTGGGTCTAAACTTTCAACAGTGTAAAACTGATTGAACATCGAACACAATCATTCTAAGGAAGTTTCTATACATTGACAAGGTGAATACTGCTATTAGGAAATGTTGTTAGTGTTTTTGTTTCCTTCTCATTCCTCAGATTCTTTCAAAATTTAGGTCAAGCTATTAAAAAGATCTAGACCAGAGCCCGGATAAAATAATCAAAGATTAGGTTAAAAAAGCAGAGTCCAGAGACTGGAAACTGTGACCCATAAGCATTTTTTGAAACAAAACTTCATGAATGTCAAAGAGGGTCCACAAAAATGGGATGCCAGCAAAGGAATGGCCAGTTTCCACTGTCATAGCATAGCTGTTACCTATTTCTATCTCAGGTTAAATTTTCTAGGACTGAATGCTCACAGAGATTCAGGAGGTTACTGTAACGTGTTAATAATGTTTGTAAATTGCTTTCACAATCTTTAATGAAAGTGAAAAGGACAGAGTTGTTGCCAAGTCTTTTTCATTGATTGCCTGGAGATTGCCAGCAGTCACTCTCCTGTTTCACTATAGCAATATTAATAGAGAACCTCTGATATGAGAACCAGTAGAAATGAATGTTTAAGTTCCTCAGAGCACACTATCCACTGTATGGATGTAACCTCAAGCATTTTAAATGGTGCTATATCTAGAATAGAAACTGCAAAGCATGCTTTATCTTTTATGGCATATAAATCCACATACGTCTTGAAAGTACGAACACCCCAAAGATCCATCACAGAAATCGTCCAGGAAACCACATTTCATCTTGAAGGCCTGTAACCCTATCAAGACTTCGCAGTGGTGAGGAGCCACATGCTGACAGCTATTTCATGTGCTTAAGAACTTCCTCGATTGTACAAGCGAACAGGAATTTATAAGATCACAGCAGAAGACACGGTTTATGAGAGTGATGTTTAATCACATAGCTGATACACTTAAGAACACAGATAAATCACACTCTTTCATCCATAGCATAAGGTTCATTACTGTTCGATGAGAGCAATAAGCAGCCCCACAAGCAAAACAGGTATTTTTCTGTGTTTACAGCTGAAACTGCAAATATAATAAACCATAAACATGGTCCCAGCCAACCACATGAATGATAATGGTGTTTGGTTTTAAACACAGAAGCTATAACTTGAAGTAAATGTTCCTCTTGCTGCAGGACTGGTTTTCACATCAAATATCAGCATCTTCCAGACAGACAGTATATATATATATATATACCATGAGGAAGAGGGAGATATTCAGAGCACAGAAGGAGGAAGCCAGTCTGGTTTCCTGAGCAGAACCCTGGAAATTCGCTGCATTCACAAATTTTCACCGTGGACCCTGCCATGTTGGAAAGGTGCACATTCTGACTAAAATGCCTCTCTGAAACTTGGCACATTAATTAGGTCTCTTTCTGTTGTAGAATCTTTCAGAGAGCTCATAAAGTGGCCTTCCCTTAGGGCATTTTAAATATCCTTTTTTTTTACTGCAAAGCCATGTATTTTCACTAGAATGTTAGGAACAATTTCATTTCAAAATTCTATCTTCATTTCTATACCAGTCATTGGGCTCAAAAAATCCCTTATGTCAGGGAACGAGTTAAAAATTACTGGGAGATACAGACACACAGACATCCCAGATAAATCATTGTAGCAATTTAAGTCTTGATTTTGTTTGAAACCACAACAAAACTAACTGTTTTCAGTATCGGCAGGGGTCCCAATTAAACTGCATACATAGTTAGCACACAACCCATTTAAGGCACCATTTCAGTGTAAGATTTTTTTTTTAATGTCATCTGCACTCATCATAAGATAATTATGTTTATAAGAAGCTAATAATTAATAAGATTATCTGTTTTAAGTTATTAATGTGCCTCACCAACAGGCTTTTGGAGAAGCAGGAAGGTTTGGAAGGTAGAAAAATTAATTTTTTTCAAACAAGAAAATATAAGAGAATCTTTTTAAAATTAAATTTGAGATGTCTATCTGTTAAAGCAGAGCTTTGAAATGCGATTATGAGGAATTGAAAGAAAGTTGAAGAGCTGCAGACAAATCAAGGGTGTTTGTTTTTCAAATCCTATTAAGAGTAGTTAATTTAAAGCTTAATCAAATTTTTTGAAGATGAACCCTGTTTGTAACTGATTCCATGCAAGCACCCCATCTTGCTTCCATAAGCAATGGTAGGGAGTAATTTTTATTAAATTATACAAATGTTTGTTGTTTCATCATCTTTTTCAGTCTCAGAGACCAATACAATGAGAAATTTTTGGCTGATGTGATGCCATAGATGGGCAACCTAGAAGACAATTGTGCTGTAAGACACAGTTACAGCAAGACAGGATTCAGAAACCTGAAGTTATTTGGCAAACCTAAAGGATTTACATAGCAAAGCCAACAATCTACACAGTAAAAGTAATTTCTGACAGAAATTCTAGGAAACATTTCAGGAATGCTTGTATCAGTGAGCTATTTCCATCATCAGCTCTGGTTGTGGAGGTACAACTTTCCTTAGTGACACATGTGCTTTAAAAACACACCTATTGAACCCAGTTTTGCTTATTGCTGACAAATACCACCGGCAATTTTCTGCCTGGCCTATGGCTTTCCATGGTCTGATGATTAAACACTTTTTCCCAGCTGCTTAATAACATCCTTTACGCAGCTTGAAAAACAAAACTATAAATAGCATCCTTGAGAGAGATACTAGAGATGTGTGGTTAACACTTCCAAACCAAATAGATGATATTTTGTGTTGAAAAGGTGAGAGGCCAACAAAATTTCTAACCTGCTGGTTTTCATATAAGGACCTTGAGGTGAAAGCATATTAAGGAGCCACTGAGCCTGCTTTGCACCAGATAATATTAGTTTGAACCTGACCCTGGGAAGGGATCCTAGAATGCAGAAAAAAAGAGTGGACAAAAAAAAAGAACTGAGATTCCAGTATTATTGTGCATGTCAGCAGTGGCTGCAGGGGAGGCCGCTGCAGGCACTACTACTTTTGCAGCTCAGGAAAGGCTTATATTTTTTAAACCATATCTGCCTTACATCCTTAGCCCGTCAAGGCTAAATCACTTTACTACTCTTCTCTGTCACCTCTAGTTATGCCTGCCTTGCTGTACATTATTGCAATCCTAAGTGACATAGCAAAAGTCAATTCCAAGTTTTTTGGACAGATCTATTAACAGCAAAGGATAGTACAGCTCTAAGTGCTGAAACACGTTAAACCTTTTAATGCAGTACCCAGTATTGCATTATGCACATTTGAAAAACATAAATCAAGACTGACCCAAAAGTGAATTTTAAATAACTTCAGAAATGTTAATTATATTCAGCAGTTCAGTATCAAGATGTCAAACAATCTTACAAAGGACTCAATAGTACAGAGAGGTACACTTAGCAACTATTCTTATCAGTCATTTGTATCCTGTGGCTACATCAACAGTAAATCTCTTAAACACAACCAACCAAACCCTCAGTGTATGCAAGGACATAACGTACTTACAGATTCCTTAGAATTAACATGCCTAACATGAACACATTTAGTGCTCAACAAATAATTTTTTTAATGTCATTGACCCTGGATTTTTTTAAAAACTACTTTCCCTTCCTTTGACAGATGTGCTATGCTGCATTTCATTACTTTTTCTCCTTACCTTGTTCTTTTTTTGTTTTAGGTAAGTGATGAGGCTTTCGAAAAAGATTAAGTACTGGCAGGAAAAGCAATGGCCCAAACACGGATTTAATTGGAACCTCAAATCCTGTGGAAAGAAAAAAAAGAAATTAAACCATTAATAATTTAATTTTACTAGCAGACAGAGTTCACGCATCCTGTTTTAGGCAGCTTTTACCACACTTCTTTGTATTTGATTTCAACAAGTATACAACCTGTTAGTTATTTCCATTCTGGAAATAAAATCATTAACAGAAGATTTCAGGGGAGTGTGCATGGCTGCTAACAAGTGCTGATGGGGTTAGTTCTCATCTGGAGAAGCAGTCCACTGATGATTGGTAATGGCAGAATTTACTAGATTTAAGCTTTAGGTTCAAAAAGCACTTTCTTCTGTAAAACCTAAGAGTCTTCCCATCGTATAGCATTCCAAATGCTGTTTTCTTACACTGGTCTTCGCCCTATGAATGCGTGACAGAGAACAACCATTACAGAGCAATATGACTCAAGTGCAACCAAGTAATAATGCTAAACAATTCACGTTTCAACACAAAAGATACTGAAAGAAATTTCATTTCTCTCAAGATTGGAAAGGGCTTTAAACATAAAAACCTCCATAAAAGTAAAGCATAAAAGCAATTTTTTAGAGAGTCAGAGGTTATAAGGTGTAGTATTGGGCAAGAGACAACCAAATAACAAACAAAATAAAGAACCCAGAGTATGAGTAACTTGCTTATTTCTGCAAATAAGATATTTCTGCGTTAATAATTTTTATTCAGACATACAGTACAAAAATCTTAGGTGCATCGCAGAATAGCTCTAAAATTTTTGTCAGAGAATTATGCTTTGTATTTCAAAAGACCGCAAGAACAGACTCTCATATAGTGCATGGCATTAATACAATTATTTCAATGGACCAGGAATAACTTCCCATGCAATTAATCTGACCAATAGAGCTATAATTTTCCAAGCTCTCAAGGCTACACTGGGGAGGAGGCTGTGTTTCATTTTCCTGCTTTGCTGTTATTGCACAACAAGTATATCTAAGTTTAATTTGGGATTACAATCAGATTTATGTACCATAACCTCAGTCACACTAGGCCACTAGAATTCAGTAGACATTCTGTAGCAGGCAAGGAGTTACCATTAAGTGTGTTCAATTACATACATTGTTATTATGTAATGTGGCAAATATACCTAAAGCCTGTGCAGAAGGTGGCATTTCAAACTGCTCTGACCATATATTTACAAAAGCTCCTTGCATGATGATGGCTTGTATGGGCATTGAATTTATTTTTTATTGTTTGTTAATTGAGGACTGCAGGATGCTATGTGGGTTTTAAAGACTAAACATATCTATGACTATGACAGCAATATTTTTCATTAAAGTTTCTTTTCTGGAGAACAAATTTACTGAAATGTCTCCAAGCATTGCATCAGAGGCATTTCTTAGAATGAAGAGGTAATTTGTGGTCAAGATGATGATAATATAAATGGTCCATGCTTAGATTATCTAACACATCATTTCTTTTCCAGAACTGATTAGCTAAAGGCACAACAATGCATATGTGATAGTCTGCTTGCAAAGCTGCTGCAGAGGGAAAGCAGAGGCAGTTTCTTTGCACGGCATAGAGACTGTGTCAACAAAACCTGCAATGACAAGATGAGATCTTGCGCATGGTCCCCATCTGCCCCATTATGCTCTCCCAGAAGCCCGGGGATCGCAGCACAGATGCTCAGAGAGGCTGTGCCAGAGCCAGAGCAGACCAGCTGATGAGGCATGGTTGGTAACCACCTCATTTAGGCAAATCTGAGCACAGCCATTCAGCTCAGTGTCTGCATCATGCTCCCCAACAGTTCTAGTGGCTCCTGTGTTAGCAAGGGCTTTTCTACTGCCCAGGTATGTCCACCTTGCCTCAGCCTGCAAGGTAATGCAGAAGAGACAGATGATGTCACTTTATTAAGTGCGAAGGCACCTAAATGAAGGCTGGCATGAGTACTCAGAATTTTAACTTACATAGAGATGGAACCCAAAATAGAAGCAGGCTATACTGTCAGCTACAAAGCTGAACCCCTAACATACAGCTAAGGACATACCTATGGATTTCCACTGTACTACAGACAGAAAGCAACAATGTTCACCACTGGCAATTCAACCTCAGATGTTTTCAGAGGTTTATAAGACTGTCTTTTCTCCTGAAATTCAGAAATGAGCTTGAGGGGAAAATGGGCTATTTCTACCTGAAAACAATTCTTGGTCCAAATATCACTCTTTTGCTTACTTCTCCATCAATAAATAATTTTAAATACGACTACTGTGCTTCCCTGTGTTCATTTCAAAAACGTCTTGCAAACTGCAAGCTCTCTAAGCAGCACTGCTCCTTTTAGCACAAAGAAACATTTAAGTCAGTCATTCAATACACAGTCATTCAAAGATATTACTGAAGTTTCACAGAAGGCAATTTTAGAGCCTGGTGTTCTAAATGAGACTCAGACACTGAGTCCCCACCTAATATTTATTTACCTATGAAACTATAAAATAACAAATACAAAAATAACAACAATCACAATAGACATCATTACAGTTTTGCAGCAAAACCTGCCAGAAACAGAAAAATATCTTATCCTGAGCTGTAAAAGCAGGACAGACCAGATGTTAGGTCCCCTCTGAAAATATGTGAACCCTTGGGACATTCAGATGCTGTGCTATATATGAGACATGGGAACATTCTGGTTGGGATCCATGAGAACAATAATTGAAAAAAAAAAACCCAACAAAATTGTTCAATAGCTTGACTATAAATATAGTAATTGTTGCTTCAGGCATAGAAAATTCAATAAAGTGGTGAACAAACCTCACGATGTCTTCAAATTAATTTACATTCACAGAAATGTCACAAAGATAATTTTGAGGGCAACTGACTCCATCTAACTAACGGAGTATTTATCTAGAGAGTGACTGCACTGCTTGATTTACTGCAAGCACATTCTGTGCTGCTTTAGCTGTTATATTACAACCACCAAAAATTTGAACCTTTGAAAGCATGCCACACCTCACCAAATTGCAATTTACTATGATATTAGATTTCTTATACTTTTCCTCTACTATGATGAATATGTGCTTGGAGTGGAACAAGAGAAGAAATGACAGCATCTCCTCCACAGCCTGCGTTTGTGAAAGAATATACTTGAAAGAAAGAACATGCAAGAGCTTGACATGTCCTTGGGGTATGATTAAAAGCTCATGAAATAAAATAATTCGAAGACGACAGCTCTGACTTTAACCACCACTGGGGACAAGAGATCTTTCACTTAAGACATGCCAGTCATTTACAAGTATAGCTGAAATCATACCGAGGATGTATTTTAAAACCTGGTGATTTAGATACAACCTCCAAACCAGAGAGACCCTGTGGGTGACATAAAAATGCCACAAAGTTTAACTAGAGTTTCATTTTTTGTAATAATATTAGGCCAAAGCTTCAAAATGCACTCATTTTAAATTTATAGCATTGAATGATAAAGAAAACTACAATATAAAAAAAAATTCCATATAAAACCCCACATAGAACATGGTTCTTTATTAAAGAAGAAATCTTCTCCCCTAGGCTGTTTCCTATCCAATGCCACATCTGGGCCATACTAACGGCTCTGTAGCAAAGGTCTGAGTTCATTCAAAGCTACTGAGATTCTTAACCTGGGCTATTTTACGTTTTATGTAGTGCTGCCTTTTAAGTGGATGTATTTCATTAAATATATTCTTTCCTAAGCTTCAAAGTCTGTTCCATTTTTGTGAGTTCCCTTTATTTCCTTTTTGACAGTTCTACAGTTAACTGTCTATAGAGATATAAAGCCAGCTGCAGCTCACATTATAATATATATGTGCGTGTGTGTGTATATATATATATATATATATACACACAATTTACGTGAGCTCTCATCTCACCCAAAGTTATCTTCNTATATATATATACACACAATTTACGTGAGCTCTCATCTCACCCAAAGTTATCTTCAACAATTTCTTTTTGAAAAGTAATGAGATTGACCCAGCATGAAACCACAGTATTTGAAACATGAAATATCTTGAACAGAAAACTGATGAAGTCTGGTTCAGAGCCTAATTTTTAATTCCCAAGTAGCTGATGACTAAACTTTCCAAGGGCAAATGCTGATCTCATTTCTCTCCTAGTGCAATAGGTAGTGTTTAGTAAAGAGCACACACACACTTCAGCCTCATTGGAAACAGATATAAGGCTGCTGATATGGGGTCCTCACCCAACCCCTGAAGGTTGATAACTAAACTGCTTTGAGGATTGTCACATTGTGGGAACTCACCGCCTTTTTGAGCTCTCTCTCTTCATGAGAGAAAATTTCTCATCATATCAGAAAATTGCATTCAAACTGTATTAGAATCTGTTTAGCAGTGTGATGTCCTAATCCACTAGAAGTTAACTAAGTTTAGATGTTGACTACAGCACAGTTAAATATTCAGAGGATAGAATTGCACAGCTTTTAGACACAGAGTACCAATGAGATTCTAAAACACTCTAACACTTTTGAAAAAATTCCGCCTTTTAGAGACACATCCCTGCTCTCAATTGCTGAGAGCAAGAAGGAGACACTTTCATTTAGGAGGAGAGGTGTGACGTTTGGATTATTTCAGTGCTCACCGTTAATGCAAATGCAGCTGAGTTATCAATATTGAGATACTATGAATAGATCACTCTTGCTGCTCCTCAATAAAAATTATGTGATAAGGCTTAAATTTGAATCAAAAGTCAAAGATGCTTTACCTTAATATTTAAAAAGCAATCTCTTCAGATATTAAGTTATACAATTTATATTATTTATTCTCAGAGTAATATTTAATGTTTCTTTAAGCCAACTTCTGGCTTTCATTTAGCAGCTGCTGAATTTTTTTTGTTACTGTTGGATTGTTTGTATAAATACAAAAGAAAACAGAGGATTTGTTGCATGCTTCCTTTTGTATGTTTATATCTTTTGAAATTAGTTGTAACAGTGCTTTTGTATTAATAATAAGCCCCTTAGTAACAAACTAAACAGATTAATATATAGCAGTTTTGTTTTTATCAAGCATGGATGTCAGATGAGGCTATACAGAGTAGTTCAAGTTGCATTCTCTAGTGTGGACAGTGTCACGATTTTGACAAGTTTAAATCTGCATGGCTTCCTGACAGAAGAGAAGGCTTCAAACATGGGCTTTCTCCAGCTGAGGAAAATTGTTTAGAGACAAGAAATTTAACACTGATAAAGCAGTTAAAGCTCTGAAAGCATTTTTTCAACACAAAACTCTTGATTCTTACACTTTCTTCTCTCTTATCCTCCCTCGAAAGACCTGCCTTAATTTGTTCTGAGACCTTCTGCACCATATTTTAGCCCAAAATGGATCCTCAGACTCAGTTTTAGGCACATTTTCATTGTGCTTAAGGATCTTTCCTCTTGCAATGCCACACTTAAGGTTTTCTATTAATTTTGTGGGCCATATCAAAATCAGCCCTCAGAACAGATTCAAAATTCAGGATGCCGAACAAACGTAGGTTGTGGCTTTTGAACACCAATCCTTTTTCTACTAATATATTAAAACCTGGCTGAAAGAAAAAAGAGTAGCACTTTCTGCTTGTGCTCTCTTCCCTCAAAGAGCTTACATCCTTCTACCTTAGTAATATTTTCAATCTTATTACTATCAATAAATAATTTATTTCTATAATAACCATTTAATTCAATTTTTTCTCAGGCTGCTTCAGAAAAATAAATTTTCATCATGTAAACAGATTTTCTTAGTTAGTACTCCCACTCTCTCTGTTATTTGCTGTTATGACAATCTAAACACATATTTATGCTAGTCCCTACCCAAAAGGTCTCAGCAATACCATGTAATTACTTAGTTAAGCTTCTAATTCATTTGTTGTTAGTTTTGTTCCTTTGAAATTTCCTCATTAAGTTATTGCAGGGAGCTGTGTTTGCACAGCAAAAGAGAAAAATACAAGCTCTTTATTGCATTCTTTTAATACCCATTTTATCTTTAAACTAGCTAATTAGCATGTTAATTACCTAGATATAGTAGTCAACAATCTTACAATTAACTGTGGATACAACAGTCTACTGATCTAGTGTAACACCATTTGTACTTACATCACAATAACGTCTTCACTTGCTCTGATATTTCAAATATTCCAAAATTAAAACAACTGGTATTGGTAGACATGTATTAATGATAAGTATCCAAGTAAATGTTTGTGTATTTTGTCAAAAGTTTCCAGTCCTAAAAAATAAATACACAAAGCTTATTAATTACATAAGAGATGAAATTACATTTGCCAAATATATTAAAAGCTTATTCCTTTTATATTTTTACAATCAAAACTTCTGTTTGTTTGATTTAGACCTAACTGCTCTTCTTGCCAGCTTCCAAAATTTCAGTAGAGATAATCTTCCTTTACATACGAGTAACAGCCCTGAATGAGAAAAACACCTTGTAAAATGAACAAAACCCCGTGCCCTGCTCTGATACAAAGTGCTGCTGAGGGACACTTTGGGTGTTACCGGAAGCTCACAGAACACCCACCATCACTGCCCATGTCTGGCTTCTCTCCTGCTCATGTTCTTCATGGTACACGTGGTATGGGTGTAATTACACTGAGAAATCTGCCCTCCTAAACCCCACCACCCCTTCGCCTTATCCCCATCCCAAACTGTGCCTTCCAGAATGTGCTGAGCTAGGAACAGACACTCCAGGTGAGGGTATTTCAGAACAAACTAGGTCAGTAATCCATTCATAATGGAACAAATTCCGGTTCACAGTGAAATAAAAATTATTTTGCACTTGCAGCTTTAGTAGACTACAGTTTGGTCCAGAATGGTCAAAATATGTCAGTCAATAAATTTCTGATGGCAATTTCAACATAAGTGCCTACACCACTGAGTATGATTCATCTACTGGAGTGATAATATTACATTTTCTGTAGCTGAGCACTTTACAATACAAAGAATTAATTTCCATGCAACATTCCAGTAATGCCCTCATAAAACTATGGTAGCTGAGAGCTATGTTTTCACATGAATTGAAAGGGACACAAATATTTATAGCACAAGTCTAAGGGCGTGAATACAAAATGCGTATCTGAATAGTCATGCACTGACTCTAGCAGGTTTGTTGTAAGACTGAGGACTCTATGGGTGACTACACTGGCAAGTTCTTCTCCACTGCAGTTGTTCCTGACAGCTCCAGTGCACAAAAAAGCCCTGTCTCTTTACAGTGCGGTAAGTGCCAGCCCACTCTGCAGTACTTCTTTCCTTTCTCTGTCCTATAACTCTCCTCAGGTCCTCTGGATTAGGGCAAAAATCCAAGGCAATTTAAAAAATAAAAAGGCTAATTACATTTATCATATTTCTCTCTTTGCAACAGCCTATTGATGTTAACAAGCATTTAAGAAGTCACATATATGAGACAACAGTATTTCAAGCTTGCTGTGGGATTGTGGGAATGTACATAATGTACATTATTTTTTTTATTTGGGAAACCTAGCAGATCTGGACATTTTATATTCAGTTTCATTTAGACATTGGTGTATCAGATGGTTTAGAGTGTGAATGCTTTGCATTTGTTTGAAATATCTCTGACAAGTAGATATTTTTGAATTGGTGATCTAAAGATTTTTTTTTGATGATATAATTATGAGCTGGAGGCTGAATTTTTAGAAGTGAATTTGGTGGTAGATTTGCAATTCAAAGAAGTTACTTAAATTAACAAAAATGCCCTAAAAGAACAGCTGTCTATCTGACTGATCCAAGAAAATGAACACTGAAAATAAACAGCTGCCCCATAGAAGACTATGTGATAAAACTAATCACCCTTTGCATAATGTATTTATTTTCCCCTGTGCTTATTACAGACCGGGTGAACCTTCAAAGCTATAAATATTTAAATGTTACAGACATCCCAGACATTTGAGTTCAAATGAAAGTAGGCTTTAAGTAGCCTGAGTAGGGCGAAACCAGAGCTCTTAAAGAAACCCATTCTGATTGTTACGTAACACTCCAAAACATGCTTTACTTTTTTTTTAAATGCTTTGTTTTGTTATACCAACAAATCCTTTTTAAAAGAACCTTTCTTCTGAAATCTCAGTATTCTTCATACAATAGCTCAGTGTCTGGACAAAGGATACAGTTCCACTAATGTCATCACAGCAATATATTAGAGAGAACAAAAAAACCAGTACATGTTTAAAGGTACTAGGATAAATATCCCTGGGTGCTATATTTTATCATAGATCCTCCAAAATCAAGCCAATAAAATTAACCAAGTAATGACATTATTCAGTAGTTGACATGTTTCAGCTATGTATTATTCACTTTCAAAAAGCTAGATGAAAGCAGAGACAGAAGCAGGCATGCATGAAAATAATTTCAGGGTTCCAAGGCATTTAGATGCAAGAATTTTCATAGCACTGAGGACTCAGTGGTCATGACCCAGAGTAAGACAGTGGATGGAGTCCTGGTGGTGAAAAACTGCTGTGTGACAAATGAAACAAAGTGCTTCAAACCAAATTGATTTCCCTCTTTTCATATCCATGTGCTGGAGGAAGGTGGGATATCCTTTCCTTTGGGCCTTTTTTCCACTCCAGTTTTCCACCAATTCTCAGTGGTTTCTACCATTGACATACTCCCCAGAATACATTGTCTTCTGAGCCACAGATCCTACTAGGACAGTCCAAAACTAATGCCAACAAATTCAGTTACAGCAAAGGACACAAAAGATAACATTTAAAGCAAAGCTAAGCCAACTATCCATTATTTGCCATGCCTTATGGGTATTAGTATGACCTGGTCTGATTTATGGGGAAATCTATAGTGTTCTGAAAGCCTCTTTAAGTGAAGCATAATTTGGGATGCTGCCACCAGCCCTGAAGCAGCCAGAAAGCTGTGATGGCAGAGGATTTGATCTCTGCACTGATGTGCCCTCGGTGTACCCTTTTTAGTTTTAACCATCACAACAGTCCCAACAGTTTGCAGGGCTTCTTCCAGCTTCCAGCCTCCCAGGTACTGTCAGCCTTCCTGCCATGCTGCACAATCTGCCAAATGACCACAGTGCTTTGTTCTCAAGACTGGAACAAGTCCATCTGTCTTGATGGGCTCAGTCTCAGAATCAGGCCTGATACTCAAACAGATGCTCCTAGGTTCAATGCTCAGCCCCTACAGAGTCAGCCAACAACTATGTTATTTGGCAGACTGAGCAGTTTACTTATATCCAGGAACAAATCTTTATCAGAACTGCTCACAAACAGCTGTAGGATCCATTGGGCAGAAAGGCTGTGAAAAGCAAATATAGAATATTTACTGTACTTCAACTATTAAACCAGACAGCTTCAATTTAAGCTCATTTATTGAGATGAAGACCTGCCTATTATGAAATCAGCCCACTTCCTCCTTCAAATCCAACCTTTAAAAAGCAATTACAGTTGTCACCTGCTCAGGTGCACAGACTGAGGAATATGCAAGGAACAGTCTCCCTTCAGATGCTACCACGAGGGCTGTGCTTTCAGACTAAACCCTGCAAAAAGCCAGGAAAGTGGGTAGAGATGTTTCAATCAGTCAGCAGAAGTGGCAGCCTGGAAAGAAACGCACAAAACCTACCTTACAACAGCCTTGTCCTTGAGAGGTCTACAGACATTTGTCTTTTTTTGAGGCATGTTCTTCCCCTTACCCCTCCAAAACCATGCCAAGAAGATCCAGTCTTGGCAAAGCCAAAAGAAGATTTCCACTGATTTTAATGAGAGCTGGAAAGTGCAGGCTCTCACTGAGGACAGCATGTCTTTCTTTTCTTTTTTAATTCAAAACTTTCTTTACACAGGCTGCCCGAAAGGATGCAAAGAAGATTAACAATAGCATTCTGAACTAGTTTAACCTAAAAAACAAATATTTATTCTAAAATGTCTCAGCACGCACTCAGATGTTATGAATATTCGGTACAGCCCTCCTCAGCAAGACATTCTTTGCAAGACTATTTTTATTAAAAGACATTTTGATATAACATATAGAAAAGATAAGGCTTTTTATACAAAACAGGATTCACTGGAAATACTTTCTAATGAAATTTTTATGCTATGTAAGCTAGCCTGCCCACACTCCTTTGGATCATCCTCCATGGTCTGCTACAATACATTCTATGGTACAGCATGTTAAAAGAAGGACCAATCTGGTCAGTTCTTGAGTCTTGGTATATGAATAAGCTATTACAAACAGAGGATGCCCCAGGAATATCTCAAGAGTAAAACACTTGAATAACACACCCTCACTGTGCTATCAAATCCGTTACACATTCCTGAAAATTAATAATAAAAATAGATCTTAAAAGACCAATTATAAACAAGCACAAGAGAAAAGCATTTTAAATAGCTCATGCTAATTGTGTTTATCTCAGTGTGAAGCCATGTCAAAGAGCCTGCAGCAAATGTATTTTGCTAAAAGTACCACTTGCGCAGCAGGCGTTAAACGTTAGAAAGCAAGCTTGTCATTAGTGGGCTACAGCTGAAAAGGCTACTAAAACTCAGCTAAATTATTAATATGGTATCTTAAAGATGTCAGCTGGAGAATTAAACTCCTTTTACACGATACATGATTTTAACGCTACTTTTTTTTTATTTTAGTCTATTAGTAATGTCAGCTTATATAATCTTGGGGAGGACGAGAGGCCAGCCACATGCCAACCTTGGGAAAGCTCCACTGCTTTCCTTCTACTTCTGGGGCACCTGCATTTTATTTATGTGCTCATCCAAATAGAGTTGATAAATTTTTTTTATTTTCTCAGGTTATTTATAAGGTTAATGAAACATACAAAAGATAAGATTTTTTTTTTTTTATTTACATCCACTGTGGTGTTTGAGACTCTTAGTATTTCTGCAGGTGCAGTTTCAGCCTGCTTCTAAGCCAGTTTAACACTGAGCTGAACCTGAAGGGAACAATACTGCTATTCCTTGGCAATTCATGTCTTCTGCAGAGATGAGTCAGTTGGCTTCTGAGATGAATTCTCTTTTTCAGGGTTATTTTTCCATTGGATCAGTCATGCTATCAATACGGAAAAAAGAACAACAAGGAGCACCAAGGTGCAAGGTAGAAAACAGATTACTTTAGACAGTAATATGCCATTGAATTAGCTTCCTTTAACATGAAAACACCAAATCTGGTTTAAGGAGAAGTGCTGAAATCTGGAAAACACCACTGACAACTAAGAAATGAGTGTAGGGGATATTTCAAGAGAGGAACTGATATCTCAAGAGAGGAATCGAGCTACATATTGTATAGCCTATTTAAAGTTTTTCTTCTTTTGCAATTCATTCCTAACTCTCCATCATGAACAAGCAATACCAAGACACAACACAACATTTTTTCCTGTTGGTCTTTGAAATCTGACAGAGAATAAGAGGAGAAATATGAGATATCCCTTAGCAACACAGCTATGATGAGAAATTGCGTTTCCTTAAAACATGAACAGACTCTCACCTCAGCAGGCTACACTCTCAAGCATCAGCTGCATGGGTCAGTGCACACACTCATCTACCATGCTGAGAAAATAACTTCTAAGGGTTTGAAGCTGATTTTGTTTATTTTTTTCCTTACAGAACTTTACTCTCATTCTACAGATTACTTTTAGTCACAAAGCTATTCTAAGAAGACAATGCAAACCCAAACACACGATGCTACCGAATTCCTATAGTTGAAAAGAAGATACCAAAGGTTATGTGTCCCTATATCACCAAGGTTCACAAAGCAAAACCTTTACAAAATAAGTATTTTATTCATAAATGTTATATCTGTAATGCATTTGGTATTAGCTCCTTGTAATTTTTTGTAAAGTAGTTTGTTTCTAACTTCAGAAAGGATAAGATGAGACGAAAAGAAATAAAATGAGGAAACTCATACTTGTGCCAGCAGAGTAGAAAAATGCTTTGGTATCAAACACATCTCATTTGCTTCCAGATTATTTGGAAAACAATAAGAGGGGGAGAGAGCAGCTAATACTGATGTGTGCCTTCACTGCTGCCAGAGATCAAATGTGCTGCTCAGCATGCCTCGGATGAAGGTGCTGTGATAGACCAGCATGATTTTCTGCCAGTGGTCCTGAAGACTAAACCTGACACCAGTGAGATGCTCTGGGAGTCCAGCAATCCTTTCTCCTCAAGCTAGAGGTCATCTACTTAGTACAGGTGTCTTGGGGAGCAAAGGAATGCACTCATTCCTGAACTTTAGTGTCTTAGAGACTGAAATATTGCTTAGGCTGTTGTTTAAACATCAGTAGAAAGGCACACTGGGTCAGTCATTCAAGATCTGATGAAACATAGCACACTTCTAAATGTAAGCCAAAAATTATATTCTAAACTTGCATTTTTTTTCTAAATAAGCCTAAGTTAAAAAGTACTTCAAAATACTGTACTCTTCCCCTCCCTATTCCAGACAGCTCTTGACCTTGGCCTGTGATGGAAACTCAAACAAGGACAACAGATGGGCACAACCACAATCCAGGTAACAGCCCCCTTGCAGGCCTTTCTCTGCTAAATGAAGCTTAAGGTCTTTCATTTCACTTGTAAAATCTTAATGTCCAGGTTCCTGACTATTCAAGGAATCACATTCTCCATAAAATATGATATTAAGAAAAGTATTCAAGCCTGAAAGTCCTTTCCATTTAAGAGACTAATGTCAAGGTATTATCCATCATACAAACCCAGATCACAATGTGTTTCTTCTCTCTACTTTTGGTGAAAAAACACAAGTTTCTGTTCATATAAGACAACATTGATTTCCTCAGAAAATGGGGAACGATGACCAGATACATTCAGTTAAAAAGATGGACAGGAGTTAGAGGAGTCAGTTGAAAGAAGAGAATTGAGCTGCAGGGAATTGTGTTACTTGATATTTTAGTCCAAAACTGAACTTAAATAAATAACTGAATAGCTTCCCAACTAAGGCGACTTCCAGGAAGCTTTTTAGGAAAGTTGTCCTGACAACTTTGACAGAGCCAAAATTTACACTTGGTTGCCTACTTTCTGTGGCAGTGACATGGGGATGGCTCTGGGGAAGACTCACCAGGCAGACTGCTCCATGGCCAAGGAACCACGTGTCAAGGCTCCCTGGAAATCTGCTTTGTCAAACCAAAATATTTTGAATTTTGAAAACAGCATCTCCTATCTATCTCTAGTCAGCAAATCCTGTTGCTTTGGTTGCTTAGATTGAATTTCATATTTTCAGTCATAGAACAAGATTTTTTTTTTGTTTTGTTTTTCAGTTCTTTAGAAAGGTGTGCTTGGATTATTTCTGTTTTAAAAATACACATCCAAAGAAATATATTAAATTAAAACAAGGCAGAGACAGCAGACTGCACAAAACTGACAGAATTGGAGAATAAGGGAGAGAGAGGTGAGTTTTCTTCGCTTAGCTCTTTCTCACAGCTTAACCAACTCCTAACATGCTTTACTATTAAAATGCTTCTCCTGCTTTCAGGCCTTACTGAGACACAGAGCTACTACATCCTAGTCATTTTATTTTATTTATTTTATTAAAAATAAATATTAAAATATGTTTTTTATATCCATTAATCACTCTGCTATTCCGCTACACTGTTTTATATATGACTATTAGTATTTTTGACTGCAGTAAATTCTAAGTACTTCAGGTTTTCGGCCTTCTTGAGCAGTTTCTTCAACCGATGACTTTTATAGGGAGGATCCCAAGTGTTGGTATAAATGTTATACGGTTGACAGATTAAGCCAAGAATAAATAAAACCAGTACATTATTGCAGCAAGGATGCAGCCAGTGTTGTGTGAAATGAGGTGGTCCCTCTGTTCTGAACTGCTTTAGGAGACTGCACACAGTCATCGCTCTGAGCACAGTCAAGGCCCACTTAGCAACAGTATTTGGAAATAAATAAATTCCAAGAAGACCAAGACTTCACTGAGGAGACAGGTTAATTGCCCATTTATTAAGTATTTGGGGTTTACGCTTTTACCTTTAGAATGATGCACAGAAGTACTTGGATTAAAACAGAGTGATACTTTCATCGGTGTTATCTCAAACAAGTACATACAGTGCGGTTGAAGACATTTAAGGTATTTCTGCCTCACTTTTGAGTTCTTTGATAGTTAAATTTGACAAGTGTGACCACAGACTATTCAACATGAACAGCAACCTCAGCTGTGCTTACCTCTCCTGAGATAACTGAGGTAGCCCAGAGCACAGCTGGACCAGAGGACAACTGGGAGTTCTTTGGAAGCTGACAAATGACCACATCCCATGGACAACACATGAGCAAGAGATGAGATTTCATGACAGAGGTTCAGCAGTCAGACAATTTATTCTCACTTCATGGAGTCCAATTTTCTTTCTTATTGTGCTAAATCAATGGCTCATATTACAAAGCTTTATGTCATTTGCAGTGTCAGCTGGACTCCCCGTGCTTGTGCGGGAATCAGTTGCAATGGGATAAAGTTTAAGTCTCTCCTTCAATTAATGGTTAAGCACAAAGAAGAAAATCACTACAGGTATTAGTTCTTTAAATACAGACATTCTCCTGCACTAACCAGCTTCTTTTTCATTTTATTCATGACTAATATGGAGGTAGTGACTTTGTATGTCACATCTCTCAAACAGTGAGGTTCTGACCTATTTTGCTGCTATAATAAGGACAATATTCCATCTACAGAGCGTTTCGATAAAAGCATTGGTTTAACTAGAGGTTTTGGAGGCAATAGTGACTGTCAAGTGAAAGGAATTATTTTTTTTTATACAGAAATTGATGAACATTTTAAAAAAATCTTAACTTTAAGAAAATACTCTAAAGAGATACTATGAAAGGTAGAATAAATCAGGACCTACAATAACTTTCAAAAATACTTATTTGCCTAAAACAGGTAGAAAACCAAAAAAACAGACAGATGCACGGACACTTTTCTGGACAGATTGATCACCTTACGGTTTCCAAAACTTCTGTGTTCAGTAACATTTCATTAGTATACTCCAGTGTATTTACTACTATGCATTATTAATACAGATATGTGCCGAGCAGATGCACAGTTTGTAATTATTTTTCCTTTCAAAGCATAATAGCTTCATGCTGGACTTGTTGCAGCTACAATATTTCATCTCTGAAAGTTCCTTCAAACATTCTGGGACTGTGACAGAAATTTGTATTTGAACAGAAAAGCTGTCAAGAATGTGCTGTGATGCTATCCATCACAGTTTTAATCCTGACCATACTTAGATGTTAGTGGAGCTGTCTGTCCAGCACACTAAACAAAGGCTGAAATTATGCCTTCTGTTCTTCCACATCAAAGCTATAAAGTTAGACTGAATTCAATAGGCCTGTACTACACTCTATTAGTTTCCTATTAGTTCTCAGCTACGCAAAATCCAGCCACAGTGTCACTGTGGTTTAGACACGCAACCTTGATTTCAGCATCAAAAAATGGAGCCTGTCACTTCTCATAATTTTACAGAAGATTCTATAAATGTAAATCCTTTTTCATCTTGTCATCCTTTTATGTCCTTAATGAGTTTGCTCACTAACAGTGCAGAATCTTAATTTCACATTCAGAAATACTAACAGTTACTATAACTTTAAGCTCCTGAAGTAGCTGCTCAATTAAAGCATAATTTATACATTTACACTTAGTTTTACACAAAGCAATGACATTTAGAGTTTTGATTTTTTCTTTTTCCTTTTCTCCCATTTGCATTTTACATTCCCAAGGAAAAAAAATCACAGTTAAAAACTGAGCTAAAGACTCTAAAACAAAGTCTTTAATCAGGAGAACATTATGTAGTATAATATGATTCCTTAGCAGTTAAAATCTAACATTTGTAAAAACAAATGGCACACACTTGACAGGCAAATTACACATGGATTACCATTTGTTAAAATTTCATCACAGAAAATAGTTTAACTGTCGTGGATATGAGCCAAGATCAGCCTGACAAGTACTTTACATGAAAGATTAGCATATTCTCTTCCAGAGGTTTATGCTTAATTTAGATGCATTGACTTTTTGCCACCATTGCTGACCTTTATGCCTAATCAAAGTTCCTTTGAATCCAAATCCCCAACCTTTTATCTCTCCTGACAGCTTTTAATTTGAAGGCTTGTAATAAAGTCTATTAAAATTCAAAATGTATCAGTGTTTAAAGTGTGGTTCACTTGCTAAATTTTCAGGTATGGAACTTCAAATGGGCTGATTACAGAGACTCCAAACTTTCCATTTTAAGCTTTACACCAGGCCAAAAAAGCCCTTTGGAGAGGGATATCAATCTAGATTTTTAGTTATAATGCAGAAAGGTGACATATGTGGCAAAACCATAAGAAGTGAGTATCTAAAAGGAGCAATTTTCCATAGATACTGGGTAAGTTAGGACTGTTTTCAATAGACATTTGTTTTTCTTTTATTTTCTCCTGTTGTTCATTTCACACATTCCTCTTTATAACTTCCTAATTTCCAGAGGCTAATAATTAAAATCAGCTGAACATCTTCCACGCCTTCAGCTGCTTCCAAAATACTATCAGAAAAGTTCTGGACAGATGGATGTTCCTCATGTCCCAGGGTTGTTTTCTGGCACTACAGTGAAGTATGTTTCAAATGTCCTCAATGCCATCTCACATGCAGAACCAGAGGAGCTGTTCCTTCCTGAAACAACACTGTATCACCCAAAGAATTTAAGTACGAATATGTTTATATAAGTCATATACTTATTTTTCGGAAGCAGCTTTGATTCGGCCTCACTAAGAACTCATTTATACCCACAGTGAGTGTGTCATTAACCAAGAACAAATGCACTTTACCCTACACCCTTGGCCACCAATATGAAACTGAGAATTTCTCTGATCTTGAACCAAGATTTAGATTTTTCTTCTTCCTGAGTAAATAAGCAAAAAAATAAAGGTGGAATTTAAATTTCAATCAATTTTCCTTTAACAAAATCATCAACAAATATAATTAACCTATTTAAAGAACTAAAAAATAAATAATGCACTTAGACTTAGCATCTGCTTTGACAGAAAATCTCTCAAATCTAAGAGAGTTTATATTATAGGTTTAAATTCTACAGTGACAGAAAATCTCCCAAATCTAACAGTATTTTATATATCTACAGAGATATAGAATTCCTCAGATGTTAAAAAAAAAAAAAAAAAAAAAAAAACCCAAAAAAAAAACCTACCAATAAAAAAAAACCCCCAAAAAAAAACAAAAAACCACAAAACAAAAAAAACCCAAACAAAAAACCCCCAAAACAATTCTCCATCTCTGAAGTAACTCTTTGCAAGAGTTTAAGGAGATGTTCAACACAAAATCAACCAACATAAACTAAATATCTATGGCTGTCAAATACCTGTTGGATTTTACAAATTACTAGTCAGCCTATTTGACCTGAATTTCCCATGTTATTTGCAAGCATTTATGCAAAACTCTCACTGCATTCTGTAGACAGAAAGAAGAAAAATGGGACAAGAAGATGAGACAAGCTGGACATCATTACCATTTTAGGAATCCATCATTCCTCTGACACATTTCTCTGCTGTTTTATCACTGGGTTTTTTTGGTCAATGTTTGTGCATTAGCATCACTAAGAAAGTCCTACTGCTGATTCTCACTGTGATTTTAAAACAGCCTGCATAATATCTGTTTACAGAGATACATGTGCAGAACATTTCTGCCTGATTTGCCAAATGGTTTTTTATTGGCAAACTCTTACTGCGTAGAGGAAAAGGAGCACCTCAAACCTGGGCTGCATCAGACAGGAGGGGAAGTTAAGTTGTAAACTAGTTTTTCTTTCAGTTTTCTTTCCTTTCCATGTATTTTGTATGCATTTGTCACTTGATTTAGGAGACAGTTTATTTTCCAAAGTTAGAAGGCATGTAATTGCTCATTAAATCTACATATACACAATCAAGTTCTAAGGTTCATCTCTATGAAGACAATGAAAAGTAACCAGTATTGTCTGCTGATTTCCTACACTGTGTGCAAAAAAAAAAAAAAAAGAATTTTGATCAAGTGTGCTTAATGATTTCACAGCTTTAGACCTTTGAGAGCAGAAGGGTGCTATGTCAGAAAACAGTGAATTTAAAGAGCAATCTTTAAAATACAAAGTCTGCAGAACTCAGCTCCAATTGTTATCACAGACAGACTTCATTTGTTTCCAGGGACCCATGTTCTTTACGTGATCATATATGGCTTCTAATCAAGAGATAACATAATTTCCAGAACAGCTCCAGGTAAATATATTATTCCCATTTTATGAATGAGGCACATTAAGCGTCAAGTATACAAAATATCTGTTCATTTTAGATGCAGAATTTGAGAATGTGGGACCACACTGTTTCCATAATAGGATTTTCTGTTACAGCACTTTATAGTTTCAAAGCACAGCTCTCAGCCCTCAGTATATCTGTTAGACCTTGGTTACTAAGCTAGAAAGCAACAAAATGAAACACAGACATTGACTACCTGGGAAACCATTTTTGTCCTTGTATGCCATGAGAGCTTTTTGGCAGAGGCAGAGTCATAATGAGTTCTGCAGCAGAACATTCAGCTCCCTTTCATGAGGTTTTCTTTTCCTTACAATCACCTGCTTAACACTGTCCACATATTGTAACGAAAAATTTGGGAGTAATAGAGAGGAAATACACCTGCCTATGGTTCCCATCAGAGCATTCGCACTCTACCTCCTAAAGGAAAAGGAAGGGAGATCTCACACTAGATTATTGTAATTGTTTGATATGGAAGGTAGTTCAGCTCTCTAAAGGATGCCAGAAATAATAAGTTCATAAATGTACATCAGCTAAATCCTATAATTCTGACACCACAAATGCCAACATGCTTCAGAATAAAAAAAAGATCTGCAACACACCACCACTCGAAGCAAAAATGACATGAATACAATTACCCATACTTTAGGGAGATACTATAATTTCAGCTAATCAAGTCAAAATGTCAGTGAAAACAAAGGAAATTTAAAAATTTTATGCAAGTTTTCCAGACTCTCAGGGGATGATTTCAAAAGCTCAAGTGCAGTATCCATTGCTATATTCAGTATGGTTAAGAACAGAACAATTTTTAGTCAAATTAGACTGGTAATTTTCTATTAGAATACCTGATTTATGTTAAAGTTTAATCATAATATTAACTTTCTGTTTGTAACTTATGCCTACATCAATTAAACTACAAAGCCATAAAATATGTTTAATAGTTGAGCAGCAATAAAATACTCAATTGACACTTAAATACTTAAATGACACTTTCTAATGCCACTACTCCTGATTTGCATTACATGGAAAAACCAAAACGAAACAAAACCACCCACCACAACTTGGACACCATTCTCAGTTGAAATGTTGTTTCTATGCCAGAAGAAGCTGTAGAATTGTTTATATAGTCTACTAGGAAGAAGTCTACTCTTCACAAGGAGGACAGAGAGACAACTACTCCCTTGACTTTCTGGGGGGGAGCTAGAGGTAGTGAGTACACGCTACAGGAAAAATCAGCTGCGACAAACATTAGAATATTATTCTTTGGGTCTCATCTCTCTAAAACTAAGATGTGAGGCTGAGCTTAATGATTCTAAACTAGAGGACACAAATGCAAACTACATGATTCCCAAAAGCCGTTCCTCACTAACAGTGGTAGGTCTACCCATGGAGAATACTCCTATAACTGGGAAGATTTCCCAGGAGCATTGCACCTGAAATAATGTTTCCTAGTTGTGAGCACTCAGAGAACATGAAAGTACTACAAGAATAAAAAGTGCAATACTTCTATTCTTGGATTAGTTTTCCATAAAAGAAGTTTAAAAGGCACCTAAACCCAGTCTCTATCTGCCACTTTAACAGGAAAAAGCGTATAGAAAAGCCCTTGGAACATACATGGAGGAGGCAAAATGTACTGCATCTGAGACTTTATTGAAATAAAAAGACAAAACGTGATGAGATTTTTCTATATATTGTAAGAAATGTTTGTCAGTTTTGGAGATTTTTTTAAAGGGAATAGCTTTTCAGCTTTTCATTACTGGTTTGAGTCTTTGCCAACTCAAGAGGCTTCACCATCTCATTTTTGAAGTAGAACCCAGAAGAACCACTGGGAGTAATGTTTGCTAAAAGAAGTAATTGTCTAATTTATCTATAGAGGCCTTTCAGAGGACCAAAAAATAATAATGGCACTCCATACTGAAACATCTCATTTGATTATCTCTAGTCCACAGGTTTATAAGGGGGGAGTGTTGTCATAAGTAACATAAAGACCTGGAGCAACGACCTAAAATTCTGAAAACCTTGAAGTTTGTACTCCCAGAATAATCAAATCCCAGTGGAAACTGAAATCAAAAGACTGGTCTGGCCTCCTCCAGCACATCATTTCTATAGGTCTTTAAAGTAAAAGCAGCTTTTACTTTTGCCCCATCAAAAAATCCCAACACCTGATTACCTGAGAGATTCCCTTAAGTTCCTGATTATGGCAACTCCATGCCACGGGGCAGGGATGGATTAGTTCAGCATGAGCTAATTCCAGAGTCATAATGGCTAAAGAGCACACTACAGAGACACTCACGGGAATTTACTGGTTCAGGTTGGTCTAAGCTAAGAGGTTATTGGCTTGTATTTCATTACAACAGACAGCTATGCCAGAGGATATCTCTACAGAGAATTTGTGTTGATGGTGTTCCCAAGCTGATCATGAGGAAAAGGTCAATTTATTCTCCTTCAGCCTTTACACTGCATTTGTCGCCATCCATTTTTGGCTCACAAACAAATATGAGGCTCTTCTGTAGTGCAACCTCTAGGAGCAAGAAGATCTCTCTGTACCTTTCATATGACTGTGGAAATGAGAAGGGAAGTTTTCTCAGAGGATGTAGGTCATAACTATGTCCCCTACCATCTGGTCCTTGAAACCCGGTAAAGGAGGCTGAATATATTGCATTTCAGCACTCTCCATTGACAGGCAGTCCCTCAAGGACTATAACTACCTGGTGAAGTTTCAAACAGCCTCCAAACTTCTCTAAACACTACTAGAGCTATTGAAGTCTTATATTCACTGGCTCAGTAGGAAACTATAAACTCAGTAAGAAACTGCATGAACTTCCTTCATCTGCTTCCCCTTTTACTACAGCTAATCTGCCTTTATTTGCACTCAGAAAGCATTCATACCTAAAAGTTGACTATTTTTTTATGTAATCCTCTTAATCAGCGACAGAGCATTTATATATTTAATTCTAGACTACATTTGATGGTCGTTAATACTTTAATTAGCTATTTACACATGGCAAAAATTACAGAAGCAATTAGGAATATTCAGATTAATTAAAAGTATTAGGCAGTATTAAATGTGAGAGAACAGATTTTAATTAAATCTTCCAAGTATTTTTTAATAATCTCTTCTGTTGAGAAATACACTATAGTAGCACAATCATATCTGAATCAGGTAGCGTTGCACTATCATCACCATAATGTTTTTAAAGTATCCAAAAGGAGTTTAATGAACATATTCTTTACTGTTCATTAAAAATACCATCTATGAAAACTCTTTTTCTCTCCATCTATTTGCTTTACCAGGACTGAGATAGTGACTGGTAGCAAGCTGAATTGGTTGAATGCTGGCTTAGTCTCACTAGCTTATTTATACTCCAGAAAAATATTTGAGAGAAATGCCCTTCAGCCAGTCTGGAAAATTCTATTCAGGAAGGAAAGATCTTTGTACCTACTTAAAACTCAGCGCAATCCAGAGGACTGTGGATACTCTGTGGATTCCAGCATCACAGTTCAGACACTCCTTAGGCAAATCATGAATGGGTTCCTGTGTGTATGGATTCCCAGCCCGTGTTTGTGGATGTGATGGTACTGAGACACACAATGCAGCCCCTGGGAACTGCTGCTTTGCTGCCCAGAACACTCCTGTGAAGGCCACAGCCTTCCCCTACACAGAGCCATCACTTGGGGGCTGGGAAAAACATGGGAAGTGCATGGAAAGACTGAGGTGAAATATCAGTTTTGTTATCGTCTACTACATACAGACTGTGTCTCAAAGCATAAAACATGCTCAGTAAAGGTGTACTGTAATATTCAAAATACCAAGAGAGGAAAAAAAAACCACCAAACCAAAAAAACCCCAGAACAAGAAAGCAAGACTTGCAGATACCAGAAAATCTGACATCATGGTGGGTGAACAACACCCCCACCAACATAATTCCCCTGCAATTTTCTTGATTAAATTACCAGAAACAAGACAATATTATAATAAAAGTACCACAAGGTCATTTAGGTCAGGCAGTTTAGAATGCTGGAGCATGCAGAGATGTAAACGGCACAACTATTTACATTCAGGCTATTGGCAAGATGTGTGCTGCTAAATCCAAACTGGAAGAGAGTAGGTTTAGGTTGGATATCAAGAAGAAATTCTTTCCTATGAGGGTGGTGGGGCACTGGCACATGTTGTCCAGAGAAGCTGTGGCTGCCCCATCCCTGGCAGTGTTCAAGGCCAGGTTGGATGGGGCTCTGAGCAACCTGGGATAGTGGAAGGTGTCCCTGCCATGGCAGGGGATTGGTATGAGATGATCTTTAAGGTCTCTTCCACCTCAAACCATTTTGTGATTCTATGATGCATCTTTTTCTAAGTATCACGAAGAAAGCTAAAATACTTTTAAATTCAGGGTTCTTGCTGTACATATGCAAGCCAGAGCAAGATATTTAAGTTCTTTTACTCACAAATGAATCACCCACGTAGTGTCGGTGCTGTTTGTTCCATTCCCATATGTTCCAGTA
The DNA here is from genome assembly GCA_013397775.1 of Eulacestoma nigropectus. Lineage (NCBI taxonomy): Eukaryota > Metazoa > Chordata > Aves > Passeriformes > Eulacestoma > Eulacestoma nigropectus. Next base: position 31,890 of record VZTE01003790.1, read on the forward strand.
CACTATTTCGTCCTACTTTTGCGTGTATACAAAATTAGAATTGCAAGTTGCATCAATTTTCATCTTTAAATCAGTTTTATTTACAACCTCTAAAGTTCCTTGATTATTTCTAGTAACATTTGCATCAATGTTTGCTTAAATTATTCATGACATTTCAGTTATATCATTGGGTGCTTCAAAGTAAAACTCAAAGTAACTTTTCTTTCCTAAGAACAAAGATATACTTTCCTTGCTCTCAAGCAGAAATTCACAAGAAGATGAAAGAAATGCCAAGAATTGTTAATAAACAAATTTTATGGTGTAAATTATAAACAGAAAAATGAAAATACTCCCAGTGGAAATAGAAAACTCTGTCTAAAAATGCCTCCAAACACCAATTAAGTACATCCAATTAGGATAATATTTGATTTATCTAGGTCAGGACTCAAGAAATTTTTTGCTGCCTAAGTAGCATCCGAAATACACAACTTCCCTCTGTGGGACAAGTGACTGGGGAAAGTTGCACTGACATCAGGCAGACCCAGAGGAGGACAGAGCCACTTGGAGACCCTCTGTGTGCTGCAGTCACTGCTGATGCCACATAAGCCTGTCCCCAACATATGAAGGGATGGCCTTGCCCTTGTCTGCCCCACCCTTGGGGGGTCAACAAAGCAGATGGTGCAAGTGCAAGGAGCTTCTTTCTGTCCCTGCTGTCTTCCTCCCATACAGACACACACTTTTCCCCCAATACTTGTAAGCAAACGAAACTATACAAAAGCACATAACAGTGGCACCTCCATGCATTTTTGCTTTAATTCTTCACCCTTAAACCTTCACTCTTTAGAAAATGTAAAGCAGGTTTAGGAACCATGCAGATTTCATTCACCACTTATTTTCATGTCCTAACATTGAGACAAACATTGTATTTATTTATCCTAGTGGAAGAGCAGGACATTATGAAACTTCCAACTTAAAGCCTTCAATTTGCACTATAAATCAAATGCTTCTCTTCTTTCAGTAAATACATATAATGACCTTTTTTAATATAAGAAATCACATTTATGAATAAAATGCAACTTTACAGTAAACAAATCACCTATTCAATTTAACATTATGGAAATGTGATAACATTATTTCATAAGACTGAGGTGAATTATTCCTAAAAAAACCCCCAGCAAAACCAAACCAGTACAAGAAAACTAGAAAATTGTATTTGACAGTAAATTAGCTTCCTCAGAAGTCTTCCTCAAGAGCATGATTAGACATATTTATGCTTTCACAGCACATTTACGATTTCACACCAAATCATGCAAAATTTGAAGTTTCTTCTGGCTTTGAATCACAACCAAGTGGAAGCATCTAAAAGGCTGCCAATATTTACCCCATCATGACAACAGCAGTTGATACTGACATTCCAATGACTAACAGGTCACAGACACTCACTGAAATAAGTGGGCTCTAATTTCACCAGGAGAAAAATAGCAAAATATGGCTAATAAGCTTGGTCTGAGCAGCCTTCCTTGATGAATGATTGCACTGAAAGGGTGGGAAAAAGGGTGGGAAAAATAAAGTTTGGACTTTGAAATATAGAGTGTGGGAGAAGTTTAAAAGCAGTATATTAATATTTCTTCCTTAAGTTGTTGTTCAAAGATACTGTTCCAATCTTAAAGATCAGCAAATTAAAATTTACTTGAATAAGCAAGCTCTTGTAGCTACATTAGAGACTTACTCACAAGGTGACACATAGCTTTGGAGATGAAAACTGCCAACCCAGTTAAATTTTATTAAGGCAGTCACATCTTTCGATATGATCACACTGCAAGCATTGCCTATTAAAATTAGAGCATTTGACCTTCATTGAGGAAAATCCCTTTCAGATAGCTAAAAAAAATTAAATTATTACGATATCTGTACACAGAAGGAAGACATTTCTACTTCATAGTTCAAATACCTTTATTCTTTGTGGTCTTCAAGACCTTGAACCAAAATGTAAAAAGTCAGGAAGGTTTGCTAAAGCAAACAATGTGAAGGACAGCACTACTTCGTCTAAAGATTATTTTCTAATCACCTGCAAACAATTCGGAACTAAAGTTCAATTTTCACCAACAAAAACTAAAATTCACCCACAATTGTATTTGAGATAACACATTTTTTTTCAAGTTCTAGCTTTTTGTTTGCAAATAGCACTGTATGGCAATTCCTGGAGCAGTGCCCAAGAAAGAAACATTTGATTTCAAATCTTTTGTTCCTGAACTCTAGCTTGTTTGAAAAGGATAAAAGGCTTGCAAGAGAAAATTCTGCAAACAGTTTTCATAATTTTAGAGATAAAACTAAACAATATCTTACAACAAATTCTCATGACAAAAAGCTACATTAAGTGGAATATTATTCTGGGAGCACACAGGGCTGCGAGCTCTGGTTCTTGGCACATGAGTAGACTAAAGGCCTCACAGTCACTCAGGCTGGAGAAGCTTTAGTGACATAAAGAGGACAACTGGTTCTTTTCCTTTCTTCTCTAGTATTTTAGTATCTATCTTCTTTCTGCTGCTCTAAAAGGACTTTATTATAAAGATAAGAAACCATTTCTTTTGTTGTCAAGATAACTATGGACCAAATCAGCAAAGTAAAAGCCTTGTGTTTTCAGACATATAATTTTGACACTGGCTGCACTGTATGAACATACATACTAAGATACATCTTTTCATATGTACTGAACATAATTCACTAGGCATTTGAAGCAACCTGTACTAATAACATCAATATTTCAGCTATTTTTAAGGATGCTTCCTAGAGAAAAAGTAAAGTACTGAGCAGCAGCAGCAAATGACCTTTGCTATGTACGTGCATGCATTTGTACATTGTTAGCTGTCAAGACAAGAAAGCTGATCTCACATCAAAAGGATTCCCAGGCATTCTGGGGAGGGGGGGAAAAACATCCCACAAACAAACCTCTGACTCCTTCACTGCACCCTTTCTCCACTTACAAACAAATAAATAAATAAAACACAGCAGTGAGTCAGTTAATGGCCATTTATCTGAAACTACAATAGAAATAAAAAAGAAACAAAGAAATAAAAAAAAAGAATCCTTTTGTTTCCCTCTTCCTCTCATGATCCACATGCAGTCTTGGATCTGCAAGTTTGGCTCTGCTTCTGATGACAAATGACGCAGTTGTAAATAGCAGTCCTTATCAGGATAGGTCCATTTCAGCTCTATTTAATAAGGCAAGAGTTGTAGTTACTTTCTGTCTCTCTGATTTGTACATTTCTTCTTCCTCAGAGAGCTCTTAGGGGTAATGCTTTCTTCACATGGAATCACTCCAGAACAGTCACCTACCATTTGTTCAGTGCCTGATTTTGAGCTGCCCCAAGGTGCTTAGGTGGTAGGACTAAGTACCACCAAGCTCCAGTAACTCCACTAATTAATTAGGGACTTTGGGGCACAGAAGGGATGCTTTACTTTTAACATTTTTACTGAAACATCTGCCCTCTCAGATAGTTGTCTTAGAGGAAATCCTGGGCTAACTGTACCCTTTCAGCTGCCAGAACTCACATTTCAGCTTCTCTTCTAGTCCACGAAGTGGATTTCTCATTAGGGACTGTTAAGGGTCTGCTCATGTGCCAGGGCTTTGAGGAAATTTTTACTGCCCTTTCTGTGATAAAACACTTGACAGTGCTGGGGCACACTGAAGCTATAATTCAAATAAGGATGTTCACTGCAATTCCTAGAATCTTTAAAAAGCAGCTTTTGAAGTGGTTATGAATATGGTGAAAAAGTGAGATATCACTCACGAAAATCAACTCCCTGGCTTGAAGTAGCCTATGCTATGCACCTCTTTTCTTCAGGCAAATAAATGGCTTCATTGATTTAGGGTTGTGAAGGCATTATCTTTGGCCACATGAGAAAATACAGATGGGAAAAATCTACTTTTTCCAGAAAAAAAAAAAAAAAAAAAAAAAAAGGCTAATTCTAAAGTTTCTGAAATAGGCAGAAGATTATTCCAGAAGACCAAAAGTCCAGAAGACTCAAAGTCCTCTAGAAACACTTAAATGTTGTTCTTATGCCCTTAACCTCCCTCACATACAGTAAAGAAAGCGAAGCATATTTCACTCGAGCTAACAGGTTGTGTGTTTTAAATCCTCTGTGTAGACTAAAATGAGAAACAGAAGTGAAACCTGCACAGCTGTTGCTGTCTTGGTAGTGGAAATGCAACCACAATGCTGCCCTCTGCAGCCCCTCATCCATACTCCAGATCCTGATGGACACTGCCTTTGCCACCATTGCTATGGCCCTGCTCCTCAGCCACTTGATTTGCCCTCTTGTCAAAAGCTTTTAACTCAAAGACTCTCTAAATAAAGACCTCCTCTCATGGTCTGGACAAAGGTCTCTTCTAGTATCTAGCAGGATACACTTTAAATGCCAGCAGGGTTTTCCTGCACCCTGGAAGGTTTTACCCTGGTGACTCCTTGGCTTTCACCTCTTCCTCAAAGCTTTCCCAAACAGAATTGACAGGGCACTGATGATTTTGCTCTCTTCTCAATATTCATAATATAAGAACTTCACAAAATCCATGTCTAAATGTCTCTGGACTAAAAAACACTGCAGACTGTCTGTCTAGAAGGGAACACTCACGCTCTAAAGATTATATTTTCAGAAGTATTGTTGCTTCTTAACCAAGTAACATCCATAGCATTTAAGTGATTATGTTAAAAGAGTTTGGGCCATACTGAGGCTGTTACTGTACTTCTGTATCTTTGGAAGTAATTGGTAACTTGAACTAGACCCACTCTCACACGACTAAGACTCTTGGTCCAAAGGTATCTTCCATAACCCCCCTTCCTGTTGCAAATTTCTGATGTGGAAATTCTACTTACAAAACAAACATGCTATTTTATTAAAAAAGACCCCTGTCTAACAAGTAATGAAAGACAAATAGCATTAATAACTTGGTCCATGTTTTGCCACAGTTCTTTTCTTACCACAACACATTCTAGCAAATGAAAATCTGGTGAAAAAAAAAAAATCATTCCTTAGAAATAATCCTTCTTACAAATATGGCTTAGAAATGACAGCATGCCTATTTAACAACTTGTCTGTTTAATCCCATGACTTTTTTTATGCTCACCATTTGATAAAATTTGACAACGTACAATTCAGCTGCAAAAGTGCCTATAATGAGAGCAGGCTGTAACATCACACTCTCTTCCTTGGGGCTAATAATTTTATAATGAGTTTAGTGAAAAGCACCTATGTAATAAGTTGTAGCTGACAGCAGCCCAAGGGAACCTCTAAGTGCTGAAAATTAGCTGCTGAGGGCTGTTGAATCTCATCTTTTTCAGGATAGAAAACAAGTTTCTTTTGAATATACACATATTTTCAAGTAGACATAAATCAAACGGCAAAAAATTTGTATTGCTATGGGCTTTATCCTGTTTTTATTCTTACACTCTTATGAAGTAGCAGATACTTTAAAAAGAGTAAGATTAGTCATCCTGCTAGAGATCCAATTATATTAATTTGTGACACTGTACCACTTGGAATTCAAAAAAGGCTGTTTTGAGTTAGATTGCCTTTGTGAGTACAGACCTGAAGATCTCTACTCCCTTTTCTGGGGGCAGAATCTCAGAGTACATCATTCCTCCCAACCAGATTCACAGAGTGGAATTATACCTTTTTTTTTCTTTTTTTTTTCTCAGCAATGAAACCTCTCTATGTTTCTCTGTACTGTAAAAAATTGGTTTGTCAACCTGAACAATTAGTTGCTGTTATATAGCATGTTACACGAATTTAGGTTATCACAGCAGAAATCTGTGCTTTAATATTGCAGAGCAAAAAGCTAGGGAGTTCAGCCCTTTCAGAATCCAGGGATATTGACCAAAGGAAAAATAAATCTGAAACAATCAATTGGTAGTACATACATATGTAGAATCTCCGAGTTACAAACCCACTAATTCTTAAATGAAAAGATAGCTTTTGCTGCTGCAGTCACTACAACAATTGGCACTGTGCCTATCTTTGCCAGCATCTTTTTCGTTTTTGTGAGTCACACAGGGCGGAGCTTCCTCTGGCGAGCGGCGGGGTGATGAAAAACGGGCCCTAGGGAGCGCACGTTTGCATGGGCAGGGCAAGCGGGTAGGGCTGCAGATTTCTCCCTGCT
>VZTE01003808.1:0-88231 GCA_013397775.1 Eulacestoma nigropectus
TAATTAACCCTCGTTAATTAACCTCCGTTAATTAACCCTGCTTTTCCCGGCGGGGACCCCGTGCTCCCGCTTATTTCTTTTCTAAGCTCGGTTTAAATGAGAACGCGAAGAGCCGGAGCAGCGGCCCCAAAACCCCCGGGCTGGGGATTGCCGCAATTACTGCAATTAACGCCCCCCTCTCCCGGTATCGCTGTCCCGGTACCCGCTATCAGCTCTTCCAGCCCCGAACGGCTCAAGCCCGGCTAATGATTGCCTGGGAAGGTTTCGGGAGCACGGCGGGCAGGTGCCGTCAGCAGCGGCTGAGTCACGGCCGGGCCACATCCCCGGCACAGCCCGGCCACCCCTCCTGCCTTCCCTATTTTTAGCTGGAATAACGAGCGCCGCGCCTTGCCCCAAAATCCCGGTGCTCCCCTGGCAGTTTCAGGTGAGGGCCACGTCACCCTGGGGTTTTTATTGCATTATTAACTTCGACCGGCGATTGCTGCATCCCGCAAAATGGTTGGTGACGATTCCCAGCTGTTCCTTGTGCTGTCACCAAATTTCTTTCCCTCCTGAGAGGATGTTTTGTTGTTCCTTTTCCCGGCTTTTGCTCACCTCTGTATCGTAGAATCATTCTGGGTTGGAAGGGACCTTAAAGCCAATCCGGTTCCATGGGCAGGGACACCTTCCACTGTCCCAGGCTGCTCCGAGCCCCGTCCAACCTGGCCTTGGGCACTGCCAGGGATCCAGGGGCAGCCACAGCTGCTCTGGGCAACCCGTTCTGGGAGCAGAACCCCCGTCACCCCACATTTCACCACTGTCCAGAAGATCTCTCCCAAACTTGGCTTCTGCTCTGGAAGAAACCCACTGACAGCCATTCAAAAGTAATTATTTTTATTTCAACTCTATAAAGTATACAACAGGCACTCGGCAATTACAGCTGCAGGGGGAGTACAGAGCGAAACAAAAGCCATGGAAGTTTATGAAAAAAAACCCAAAGTTCCTCAGTCAACATCCAAAGAGTGCAAGCGGCCGATGGCCGGGGCGTGACCGACATCTGCCCGACAAACAAAACCTCTGCCATGGAAGGAGAGAAAATCAGAGTATAAAACACAGGGCTGGGGTAAAACCAGCGCAAATCGGGACTCGGGGGGAGAGGCAACTCCAAATGGGAATTTCCCCTTTTTTTTTTTGAGAAAGCCCTAAAAGCACCCAAGTCTCGGTGTCAGGGCTGGGGAGCCACGGAGCAGCTTCCAGGGCTCATCCCTGTGGGTGCAGGGAAGGGGAGAAGGAAAAGCACAGATCCTGTTTGGTTGAGCGGTGCAAACGAGCCTCGTCTTTGCACCGGGGTTTCAGGTCAGGAAAACGCCGGCAGGGGGGATTTTTCCCATGTGGGAGATTCCCAAGGGCGCTGTGTGGGACGGCACGGATGGGTGGGATCTGCAGAGCTTAGCAAAACAGGAATACCTGTCTACGGACTGCTAGGATGTCAGAGAGTAATTTGACCTGCACATCACATTTATACATTTCACAGAAATGACTCTGTATCTCATTAACAGATACACAGCTCTGGTACATTGAACAGAAATCAGAGAACGACGTCATCATTTCTGGAATTCATCGAGATCAGATAATAAAGGCTTAGAAATCGGTAGCAGAAAGAACTGTAAAACGCAGCAAGCTAAGAAAGGACGACAGTTTGAGGTGTGTTTGTCTTTGTCATGCAGCATAACACCGAATTTGTCTTTTTTTTTTTTTTAATAAGATGCCATGGATTTAAGGCACTTGCAACAATGCCAGATAGCCAGTGACGTTCTAGAACTATGGGACAGATGGGTGGACAGGACAGCTGACAGAAAGTTTAATCATACTGACAAATATGACATTAATTCAAGTCTACCTTGACCTAAAAACATTACATTACAAATAAGGAAATGAAGGAATAATGCCATGGAACTGGAAAAGAACAGAAAGTTCTGTGTGACCCACAAAATATCGACACGAAAATACCTATTTACAGAAATATCTGCTCGTGGTCCTGTTGTTGAAGGGGAGTTTGCTGCGGGCAGTGCAGCCCCAGGAGAAACTGCGACACCAATCAAAGCCCCTCTGGAAACACGGGAGCTGACTGCCCCTTCCCTAAAAACGCCGTCGTCCCGTAGGTCAGGAAAGGAGACAAAGAAATAAGGACAGGAGGTGGAAACACAGAGGCAATCCCTTGTTGTGGATATATAGAGATATATATAAAGCAACTTAAATATATTCTTATAACTGAAGGCTTATCATATACATATGCAAAGTGTTAATGCTCAGGAGAGGCCATGGGAGTCGAGTGACGTGTTTGATATCAAAATAAACTCAGGTTCAGCACAGTGCACGCTGCAGGTATCAATTCCCATGCCTGGCACAAGGAAAAAAAGGACAGGAAAAAGAAACCCAACTCCTCAGCCCATTCTAGACCCTCCTTCCTGCCACGTTTTTGGGCTGTCCCTTAAATCCTCGTGGTCCTTTCTCCTCCTCGCCTGCCAACCACATCTGGTGTCACCATCCTGGGACAAACTCCTACAGAAAGCTGTCCCCACGGAGTGGAAATCCAGGGGGGTGTGAGGGAAGAATTTGACTGTTAGGCCTCTTTAAGATGCCTGGTGAGTGTTTTAGCCCTCATGCTCAGCCTTGGCTCTCAGTGCTGTCCATCCCTTGGAGAAAGGTGGAAAAGCCAGCAGGTACTGCCTTTTCCCTGTGGTTTTGAAGGCAAACAAAGTTTTAATGGTTAAAGAACAGCAGAAGTGACTGTGCCAGAGGTGTGGCCTCACCCTCTGGAAAAAAGAGGGAATTCCAGAGCCACAGGCTGGCTTCAAAGGTGTCACACAACCAGTTCATGTTAAACAGCAGACATGGCCCACACTGTCAAAATACCCTTTTAATTAAATCCTTCCATGAAAAACATGCAAAAGAGTTGGGATTTAGCATCAGGGAAGGAATTTTTTACTGCTCAAACAGACCTTTTCCATGTAATATGTGGGAAAAGCCCTTGTCAGCAAGACTTGATCTTTCCACAGTCAGCTCCTGGCAGCTGAGCTCAAACGGGGCAGCACCTGCTCACCCACGGCAGGGGTTGCAATGAGAGGACCTTTAAGGTCCCTTCCAACCCAAACCATTCCATCATTCCATGATTCTGTGATTGTGCAGGGCAAGGTCTCTCAGAGAGACCAGAAGCTGATGTTTCCTGTTGGACAATGGGATAAACTTTTAGTCCTGTGGATAGGCAACGAACGGGCACCCAGGACAGGATCCCTCTGCTGTATCCCATAAACCAGAGGGGGGAATTCAAGCAAAGGAAAAGCAGTGGAGCTGAGGGAAAAGCATATCCTGATAAAATTGTTTACCCCAGCTCTTTTTTCCTTATGGATCTGGCCATCACCTATGTTAAACACAGTCATGTGGACATGGCATGCTGGAGACTTCACAGGGATAATCCATTTCCCACTGAATTCCACTGACTTTCCTGTGGAGCTCCTTAGCCTGGAGAGGCATTAGGATTACTGGCAATGTTCCCTCAGAGCCAGCAAACTGGCCCAGGATTTTTTTTTTAATAAGATCCTTTAAACATGGAAGAGATGCAGACATGGAGGCATGGAATCATCAGGATGGAGAACAAAGCCTCTGCTACATATTCCTGACAGGATGGATCAGGAACAGGTTTCTTCCCAGGTGAGGGATGGACCTAGCACCTCGAAAGGACATCACAGCTCTCACGTTTTTCCCTTTGGGCCTAAAAACATCAAAGTTATCCTTTATTTTATGCCTAATCAATCAGACTGGTGGGCTGCCGTTGCTTTGTTCCAGGACCGTGATTGGAGCACTTTGAAATGGTTCAATAGCTGCACAATGGATCAATAGATGTGAAATGGTTCAATAGCTGCACAATGGATCAATAGATGTGAAATGGTTCAATAGCTGCACAATGGATCAATAGATGTGAAATGGTTCAATAGCTGCACAATGGATCAATAGATGTGAAATGGTTCAATAGCTGCACAATGGATCAATAGATGTGAAATGGTTCAATAGCTGCACAATGGATCAATAGATGTGAAATGGTTCAATAGCTGCACAATGGATCAATAGATGTGAAATGGTTCAATAGCTGCACAATGGATCAATAGATGTGAAATGGTTCAATAGCTGCACAATGGATCAATAGATGTGAAATGGTTCAATAGCTGCACAATGGATCAATAGATGTGAAATGGTTCAATAGCTGCACAATGGATCAATAGATGTGAAATGGTTCAATAGCTGCACAATGGATCAATAGATGTGAAATGGTTCAATAGCTGCACAATGGATCAATAGATGTGAAATGGTTCAATAGCTGCACAATGGATCAATAGATGTGAAATGGTTCAATAGCTGCACAATGGATCAATAGATGTGAAACGGATCAATAGATGTACAATGGATCAATGGATGTGAAACGGATCAATAGATGTACAATGGATCAATGGATGTCCAGTGGATCAATAGATGTACAATGGATCAATGGATGTGAAATGGATCAACAGATGTGAAATGGATCAATGGATGCACAATGGATCAATGGGTGCACAATGGATCAATAGATGTACAATGGATCAATGGATGTACAATGGATCAATAGATGTACAATGGATCAATGGATGTGAAATGGATCAACAGATGTGAAATGGATCAATAGATGTACAATGGATCAATGGATGCACAATGGATCAATGGGTGCACAATGGATCAATAGATGTACAATGGATCAATGGATGTACAATGGATCAATAGGTGTACAATGGTTCAATAGATGTGAAATGGATCAATAGATGTACAATGGATCAATAGATGTACAATGCATCAATGGGTGCACAATGGATCAATGGATGTGAAATGGATCAATGGGTGCACAATGGATCAATAGATGTACAATGCATCAATAGATGTGAAATGGATCAATGGATGTACAATGGATCAATAGATGTACAATGGATCAATGGATGTCCAGTGGATCAATAGATGTACAATGGATCAATAGATGTACAATGCATCAATAGATGTGAAATGGATCAATAGATGTACAATGGATCAATAGATGTACAATGGATCAATGGGTGCACAATGGATCAATGGGTGCACAATGGATCAATGGGTGCACAGTGGATTCATTCCATGATTTTCTCTTTCCATGCACGTGTTGGTGCCAAGGGAAAGGAGGACTGAAAGCCCAAAGGTGGTGCTGCCAAGCGAGAGAATTGCAGCAGTTGTGCTTTTGTTTGACCAGGCTGAGCCAAAATGTTTCCAACACAGGGAGGAAAGGGAACATTCAGTCTCGTCGGGAATACTGCTCGGAAAGGAAAAGGACACGTTCCCGCCGCTGGGACGGGAGCGCTGTGCCCGTGCTCCTCCTGGGCGCCGGCGCTGCCCTGCCGAGCTTGGAGGGTGGGAATAGCCCAAATCCTGCACTGGAGTAGCTGCAGCACTTCATAAATCACTACTGATCCTACGGAAAAAGCAGCTGGAGTTAAGTGCCTCTTACTCTATGGATCTCTCCCTCTGCTAACCAGGAGTGTGCCTGGATCTCTGAGGCGACAGGAGAGGAGCTCTGTGCCGGAGAAAGGCTCTGTGCCAGGACCACCATGTCCACCAGGTCACATTCCAACAGAAAACATGGAGAGCACTACTGTCACTAAGCAGGAAGTCCTAATGCCACTGGAGTTACTGGAGCAGCATCAATCAAGGCATCACGGTGACCCCGAGCACGAATCCTCCCCAATTCCGGTCTTCCCGTTCCGCTGGCAGCCACGTCCCAGGAAAAGCTGTCCTCGGCAAGGCAGAAGCAGGTAAGAGAAAGAACATTAAAAATCTATGTCCCATCCTGAGTTGTCGTCAGGGGGTGGCTCGTCACTGTCCTCTGGGAAGCTGTCAAAGTTGCTTGTGTCCGTGGGAGACGCGACCTGCAGGGGGAAGAGCGACAAGAAGGGGATGATCATCCCAGTGCTGACATTCCCTCTTCATCCCACAGCCACGGGCATCCCAGAGGATCCCCAGCCAGCCAGGGAAGTGCTGCACCCACAGCTTTTTGCTGGGGGATTTCCCTCAGCTCCCCATCCCTCCCGAGTTTTCCTACCTGTTGGAACAAGGTTATCACATCAGACTTGGAAAAAGCCTCCCCAGAGCCCAGGATTTCCCATCCACAGCTCCAGGACCCTAAGCTGAGCCCTGCTCCCTTTAAACTTCCTGGCAAGCCTTGCTCAGCCACAGGATCCTTCCAGAGAAACCCATCTGCCCAAGATGAGGGCCAAGCACGTTTCTTTTTTGGAAATCATGACATTTGAAATCTGCCCTGGGTACACAATTTCTGATTCTCCCGCTTTGTGACAGTGAGAGAAACTTTCTTCCAGTGAGGACTTGATGAAGTCAGTACAATCACAAAAAATCAACAATAGAAGAGGAAACCAGCAGCTCTCCAGCCCAGAATAATCAGAGCCTTACTGGAAATTCAACACTCAAAGCTTTACCCAGAGCAGGAAAACACCTCCTGCAGTCTTCAGTCATTTCATTTGTGGAAGAGCCTGAGCCAGGGGCCAACTGACACTCATTGAATCACAGAATTCCAGAAAGGTTTGGGTTGGAAGGAGCCTTAAATCCCATCCAGGGACACCTTCCACTGTCCCAGGCTGCTCCAAGCCCCAGTGTCCAACCTGGCCTTGGACACTTCCAGGGATCCAGGGGCAGCCACAGCTTCCCTGGGCACCCTGTGCCAGGCCCTGCCCACCCTCACAGGAAGATTTTTTTTCCAGTATCCAGCCTGGATTGATCCCAGGGATTGCCCCGACCCACATGGCCTTGTTAACTCTCCTGAGATCCCCATTTTATGCTGGATGCTGCTGCAAGCCTTGGGAAAAGAGGGGAGCTCCAACTCCAGCTCTGAATTTAATATGCTGCCCAACTGCATCAGCACTTTCCTGCTGCTGAGCACTCCTTGGGGAAAATCAGGATTATGGAATACTCAGCTCGTTTTGGAAAAATAAACCCACCCTATAAAATCTTTATTTAAAAAGCTTTAATTTCTTTCGGATTATCTGTATCCGTTGACTTTGTGGGTGCTCCTTCACCCTTTGCTTCCTCAGCTCATCTTTGGAAGAGTCCTGAGCTTTTAGGGAGAGGTAAAATCACCGATTCCAGCTGTGGTATCAAGGCTCAGCAGTGTCCTAGCAGCAGGTTGTAAATTGGGATCTTTGCAAAAATCCCGTGGAGTAAGAGCTCTTTGATTGCCTCACTGGTAGTGCCACATAAGAAACGAGACCTAAAGAGCTGGGAAAAGCCTTTTTTCTTAAAAAAAAGGATCTAATCTGTATGTTTGGCCCTGCTGGCTCCTTCCCAGCTGACAAGGAGAGGTGGATTGAAGGAAAAACGGATGCCTGCCCCCAGAGCTGTGTTTTGGGTCCCTTTCCAGAGAGCAGTTGAGACTTTGCCAAAAAACTTGTGGAAAATGAGCAGGAGCGGGACTGACAGCTCTGGGGTTGACAAAATTCACAGTTCATGGGTCTGGAGAGGATCTCAGGAGCAGGGCTGGAGGAGATGCTGCTCCTAAGAGCTCAGGGAAAGGATGAGCTTCGTTGAACCGGGATTAGGGCCAGCCTGGAGCTGTCCTGGGAGAGGATTCCTCTGAAGAGGGAAGGATGCTCTCATCTACTCCAGGCAGCCTTGCTATGGGGGGTAAGAGCAGTGTTGGAAATGCTCCTACTAAATTGAAAATCCACCTAAACCAGTTAGGAAAACATCCTAGAGTTTTTCAGGCTACATGGACATCCTGCATTCCTAAAGCAGGAATTCCAACAGGATGTGAAGGAGCAAACTTGACTTTATTGCCTGACTTGGAATGGGGTCCTGCTGATGAATTATAGGCATTAAAAAGAGGCCAACACCAGGTTGGATGGGGCTTGGAGCAGCCTGGGATAGTGGAAGGTGTCCCTGCCCTTGGAAGGTGGTGGAACTGGATGATCTTGAAGGTCCCTTCCAACCCAAACCGTCCCAGGATTGTCGACTGAGCTTAACAGAAAAAACCCCAACCAAACCCAGCTTTGATCTCTAAAACATTTCTGAGCTGTTTAGGGAGATATTTGCCAAGTTCTGCTTTCTCCCACTGACTCCAGGGGCTCCTGCATCCCACAGGGCAAAAGGGGGGATGGGAAACCCTCCTGCTCTTTCCCTAAGCACACTTCGGGATGGCAGATTCAGCCCCGAGCTGTGCCTGCCCCTGCTGCAGGAGTTGCGGGCCGGAGCAATGGGGTGCAATTAAAGCCCCATTAATGGCATTCTCCTGGTGATCCCGAGGGATTAAGCTGGGACAAGGAGGGGAGGCTGCAGGACAGAAGGGGCCGAGGTAATTTCTGTCAGCTAATCCTGTTTGGTTTCCCTTTGCAGCCCGGCTTTGAGGGCAGAGAGCTCACAAAGACATCAAAGGAAGGGCTTTGCTCCAAAGGAAAATGAGCGGAGCTGTCCCTCCGCGCCCGCTCCCGGTTAAACATCAACAGTGCTTTTCATGTAGGACACGGATGTGGGAAAAGGGGCACAGGCACAAAAGACAGCACAGAAGGGAAGGGTAATGTGAATTAAAAGGGAGATGGCATCCAAATCCCACTTGCCTTTCCATGGAAATGAGAATAAAGGAGAAGGGAAATGGATGCAGTGGAGAGAAGGGGTGGAAGGGGCAGCTCTGCACTGAGATGGGAAAAGGAGATGCAGAAACAAGGGGAGCAGGTGAGAGAGAGGAGAATGTGTTGGAGTGAGTGATCTTGCCTCCATTCCCTGCTGCGAAAGGGATTTCTCCATGGCTGTGCCCTCCCCAAACTGCCTTCCCTGGGAAGAGCCTGCCTGGAGACCAGCTCAGCTGGGAATGGGCCTAAAAGTGACTTCTTCAAGCATCTCCAGAAGAAATGAAGCACATTATTCACTTAACCCGATGTACCACTGCCCAGAGCTCACGGCATCCCTGAGGAACTGGTCGTGGAGGAGAAAACAACAGGAAAACTTACACTTGGGATTATGGGAGGTGTCAGTGTCCCTTTCCGTAACCCTTCCCAGTTAAAGCCTTCAAACCATCTGAAGGGAGGGAAGAATCCAAAGTTAGACAGGTGTAGCACAAAAAGAAAAGAAAACAGCTTAAACAACAGGCTTCATCTCCCACAGACCTCGCCTAAAAATCCCTTTGGAATTTTTCCCGTCATCTTTTTTTGGGACGAAGAAGGAAGAGTATGCAGCAACCCCGTGGTGACACCACACAAGTGGAAATGGCCAACACTCAGATGGGAACCATTCCTTGCTGTAGGTGCCCTGGAAGCTGCTCCTTCCCTTCCAAAGGGTGGATCCCTCCCACAGGAAACCCACCATGCCCTTTTTTCCTATGGAATTGGGTTAATTCCCAACTTCAGGCTCAAGGATGTCCCACTTGTGGTTTTCCTCACGTTTGCTCAAGGCAGGTGGATGAGCCCTGAGCCTTCCCCCAAAAATATCCATCCAAGCCATTCCTGCTGCCGTGGCGATGGGAGAAGAGAAGATCCAGCACGGATGGATGGGATAAATCATTCCTGGAATGGGCCTCTCACCTGTTCTTATCCCATAAACTCCTAAGACATAATTCAATCCCTCCCATGGGACAAAAAGGGAGGATGAATTTACTTTATGAGTAGAAAGTGGATTTTAGGAGAAAACTGAGGTGTTTGAAATGCCCCTTTCTGGGGGTTGGAGCTGCTGGCTGCTGGAGGAGACACTTACTTGTGCTTTTGGATATCTTTCACTCCATTTTTCAAGTTTCCTAATCTTTCTGATGGATTGTCCCTGTAAAACGAATAACAAATCCTAAATCCCTCTGACCAGCCCATTTCTTTGCAAACAACACTTGGCTTTTTGGTTTTTTCTTTCATCCACTTACCTGCATAGTTTTTTAATTAAATTAGCAGCATTTTTGGCAATCTTCTTTGGAAATTCGATCATGTCTATTCCCCTTAATATGATGTTATAGGTCTTCATGGGGTCTGGGCCTGAGAAAGGGGGACTTCAGAGGGCATAGGGAAGGAAAAAAGATTTAAAACTTGTCTTTAATCAAAATTTGTCTTTGAAACAGCATTGAAGTCTGATAAAATAAATCCAGGTGAGAAAAGGTAGATGTCAATCAGGAATGCTTTGCTTGCCATGATCCTAACCATTTCCCAAGGAGCTCTGGAATTCAGGGATGTTGGCTGCAGGGAAGCACCAGGAAGAAGTTTTCCAGGCCAAACCTCTTCTTCCCATGGCAGCCACGTCCCAACAGCCCGAGGCAGGAGGCTTTGAGCAGCATTCCCTGGCTTATCTCTGCGTGATGGGACCTGATTCCAGTGGGGATTCATTGGCTTTCCGTGGATGGGGGGTTGTGTCCAGCCCCGAAGGATGGGCAGCTGGAGGGGATGGATCCTTCCCCAGCTCCTGGGGGTGAGCCATAGGGGATGAGGTGAGGAAGCTCCAGGAAGCCACCACTGCCAAGAGCAGCAGCGATATCCCAAATTAAATATGGGAAGGGATGGATGGAGCCCAATCCACCCCCTCCTTTCCAGCAGTGAGGAACCTCCCCAGCTGAGTGCAAACCCTTCCCGTCATTTCTGGACCATTTGGGACCAAACTCCCCCAGCTGAGTGCAAACCCTTCCCCTTTTCCCATCATGTCCAGACCATTCAGGACCAAACCCTTCCCCTTTCCCATCATCTCCGGACCATTCAGGGCCAAACCTCCCCAGCTGAGTGCCAACCCTTCCCCTTTCCCATCGTGTTCAGCCCATTCAGGGCCAAAAAAAGATGATTTGAGTGGAAAAGCCCCCGTGGAGTTCCCCAGCCCAGCCCTGCCCCTGGCCTGGCCTCATGGGGTGACAGGGGCAGAAATGTTGGGATGAATTTCGATGGCCATACCTGCCAGTCAGGAGCTCGTACATCAGGATTCCCAGGGACCAGTAGTCTGCCGAAATGTCGTGACCTTTGTTCAGGATGATCTCGGGGGCTACATACTCCGGGGTGCCACAAAAAGTCCATGTTTTCTTTCCAAATCCTATTTTCTTTGCAAAGCCAAAATCGACCTGGGGGAAGGGGCAGGGGAGCGTCAGGGCAGGGCATCAGAGAGAATGTCAGCCCTGGGCTCTGCTCCTCTTGAAGTGAAGCAAGGCAGAAAGGAGGATTCCTCATGGGAATTTTCTCCTAATTAAGCACCCAGGGTCGTTCCAGGACCAGGGAACCAGTGACCTTTTTGCTGATTTATCCTTGGGAATATTCCCATGAAGGAAGCAAACACCAGCACCGAGGGTTTCTCGGGGGTTGGAACTTTCTATCACTCACAGCTCAGGTTGATTTATTTTGCTTTTTTTCTTTTAAATTTAAATTAACACGGGCAGGAATGGTTTTAGGCTGGGAGAGCTGGACAATTCTCTGGGACAGGTGAGCTGGGACTTGTCCTGCATGGGGGGATGTTTGAAATGTCACAGAATTCCCATTGGAAGGGTTGGAAGGGACTCATATCCCATCCAGTGCCCCCCCTGCCATGGGCAGGGACACCTTCCACTGGCCCAGGCTGCTCCAAGCCCCATCCAACCTGGCCTTGGACACTTCCAGGGATCCAGGGGCAGCCACAGCTTCTCTGGGCACCCTGTGCCAGGGCCTGCCCACCCTCCCAGGGAAAAATTCCTTCCCATCCTCTGATGGGAATGATGACCTCAGCATCCTCTACCACCCTACACCTCACAGGAGCCCGGCCTTAGGGAGATGCTGCAGAGGGCAAACCCCAGTGTCACTCAGCAGGGGACACGTGGCAGCTGCCACCAGGCCGTGATGGTGGCTGAGTCACTGTCCCCAGCTGCTCCCACCCCAAAGAGCCCCCAAACCCAGACACAGAGCCCTTGGCCCCCCATGACTCCGAGGGGGCATCAGCCTCTCCTGGGCCAGCTCCTTTTAGGGGTCCTGTCCTTCACTGGTGGCTTCTCAAGGGCCCACATCCTGCAGCACCTCCCACCAAGGGAACTCAGCTCAGCTCTTCTCCTTCTCTTCTCTTCTCTTCTCTTCTCTTCTCTTCTCTTCTCTTCTCTTCTCTTCTCTTCTCTTCTCTTCTCTTCTCTTCTCTTCTCTTCTCTTCTCTCCTCTCTGACCCTCTCCTCTCCATTCAGGGCACCCCTAACAAGCAGGACACCTCTGCCCCAAGTTCTGGGGCAAACAGGTCATTTTTTGCCCAAGACAGCCGGGTGGCTTTCTCCTGATGCTCTTTTCTCAGCATTCCAGGAGCATGGATATGAATCCCAAGCCAGAATCAGCATTTCTCAGCTCAGCCATACCCTGAGCCCTGCTGGAAGCCGGGAAAACATCCCGGTGGTGACGACAACGTCTGGCCCTGATCTCCTCTCAGCATTCCCTGATGGGAGGGACTTTGCTCCTGACCCTCTCTGGCCAAACCTGTGTGGGATTTGGGGGGATCTTTTTGGCACTCACCAGCTTGGCATAACCTCGGTGATCCAGAATGAGGTTCTCTGGCTTGAGGTCCCGATAAATGATCCCTTTGGAATGCAAGTAGGCAAAGGCTTCCACCACACACGCCGTGTAAAACCTGGTTGTGGAATCCTCAAACGAACCCCTGCGGAAAGGAGGGAGGGAAAGGGAGATAAAGCCATTGGATGAATCCCTGGGAAGTGGTTTCCTTCCTCATGGAATTAATTCTGCTGCTAAAACTTTTAGCACTGCAGTAAAATCACTTTTTAACACCTGAGAAGTTCCTGTTGCTAAACTCACTTTTATGTCTCAGTCTAATCAAATTCCCATTTTGGAAGAAGCCTCTTTGCCTCCAATATCTGAAACTGTTTTCAGGTTTATTCTACAATTTAGAAATAAAACTTTGAAATCCTTGTCTTGTAAGCAAAAAGGTGTTTTTTTCCTAATTCCAGCTTTGGCTTTTGGGTGTTAAAACTCCCTTGAGGTGTGGAGGTAAGTTCTGTATTGACGTTCCTAACTGAGACAAAAGGCAGGAAAATCACAGCTGCTGGGACTTGAAACGTTAATTCAAATTCCAAACTGCACCTCCAGACCCTTGTTTCAGCAGTTTTCCAAGGAAAACCACATCCCCCTGCCTGCTGGGAGCTGGCTGGGATCAGGAGGGTGTCTAGCTAGGTGGCAGCAGAACCTCAGTTTAAATCCCGGAGAATTAAAGATGGAATGATCAGGCTTTGACAAAAGATCAGGAAAAATCCCACCCAGCACCTGCTAACTTTGCTCCAGTTCCTGTTTCAGTGAGGAAAAGGCTGCTGGGAAAAGGAAGAACTAGAGGAAAATTTGTTCTGGGAAATGAAAAGACAATTTAATCTCGGCCTTCTGATCAACTTTTCCAAATGTAATGGAATTCTGTGCCAGTGATGAGGCTATTCCAGAGTTACAATTCCCTGCTCCATGGGGACATCCCACGGACACCCAGCAACCCCAAACATTCCAAGGCCAACCCTCCCAAGGCAGGGACTGTGGGGTTTTAGGCATTACATGCTTTCCTAACTGATTATTTCCCATGTCACTGCTGCATCCTCATGGAACAGTGCTCCTGGCAGGGTGGGGATTTTCATTCCCACTCGGATCAGCAGCCCTGGTGTCATACGGGATATCTGGGCCAACAGACCCTGCACAGCTCTTGATTTGGTCCTGCTCATTGCTCTCAGTCCTGGCTGGGCCATAAACCTCGGGAAATATGGATGGATGTTATTTATCAGCGTCCCTGCAGCAGAGCTGGAAGTTGCTGTTCACACTCACAGAGGGAGCAAACACAGGGATGGGAAAAGCTCTGGGACGGGAAATTGTGATTTGAAGACTGACATCAAAAGGACCTGGAGCTGCTGGAGCAAATCCAGAGGAGGCCACAGAGCGGCTCCCAGGGCTGTAGCCTCTCTGGAGCCAGGCTGGGAGAGCTGGGGCTGTTCACCTGGAGAGGAGAAGGCTCCAGGGAGAGCTCAGAGCCCCTTCCAGCGCCTAAAGGGGCTCCAGGAGAGCTGGAGAGGGACTGGGGACAAGGCATGGAGGGACAGGACACAGGGAATGGCTTCCCACTGCCAGAGGGCAGGGATAGATGGGATATTGGGAAGGAATTGTTCCCTGTGAGGGTGGGCAGGCCCTGGCACAGGGTGCCCAGAGCAGCTGTGGCTGCCCCTGGATCCCTGGCAGTGCCCAAGGCCAGGCTGGACACTGGGGCTTGGAGCAGCCTGGGACAGTGGAAGGTGTCCCTCCCATGGCAGGGGTGGCACTGGATGAGATTTGAGGTCCCTTCCAACCCTTCCGATGGGAATTCCATGACATTGCAAACATCCCCCCGTGCAGGACAAGTCCCAGCTCACCTGTCACTGAGAATTGTCCAGAGCTCTCCCCCCAGGCAGGCCTCCATCAGCATGTACAGGTACTTGCTGTCCTTGAACGTCCTGTAGAGCCTGGGGTGGCAACCAGAAAATCAGGAATAAATCCATTATCCAAGCACTGAACTCGCTGCTCTGACAGAGTTTAAGGGCACCCACAAGCAGGAAGCTGAAACGCTCTTCCTCTCCCTCCCAGGAGGAAAAACTGCCCCAAGGGATGGGCCAGGCTTTGTGATCCAGCCTCTAGTTCTGAACTGTGCTCCAAAATCCATGCTCTGTGTTCAGTAGGATTTTCTAATATATTACATTAATCAGCTTGATAGCTGTGTTTAATAATGTGAAATAAATATGGGGGAAAAACCCAGAGAATTCTTCTTTTGACTTCATTTTAACCTTCAGCTGCTTTTGTACTTCCCATTCCACGTGTGGCTCTATCCGGCCAGGCTTCCAGCAGGGTGTGGATACTGGGAAGGTTCCTTTGCAGCTGTTTGGACATGAATTCTAATAATTGGATATTCATTTTAATAACTGTTTGGATATTAATTTTAATAATTTCTGCAGGAGAAGGGAATGCTGAGGGAGACTCCTGGTGCAATTCCGGCATTCCTGGCAGCTTGCAGGAGTTAAAAACTCAGGAATTAAAAATTCCAGGAGTTAAAAATTCAGGAGCTGCCACCGCATGATGGAAATGAAACCAGCTGGGTTTGCAGATTCCAGCTCTTCCCTGCTAATCCCAGTTATTATTTTGATGGATCAGGGGGAAAATACTGCAGGATTTGGTTCCTTCGGAAGACATATATTTATATTTATATTTATATTTATATTTATATTTATACTTTATATCTATATTTATATTCACATTTACATGTATATTTACATGTATATTTTTATTNACCAATAGTCAGTTATAACTGACCATTAAATATAGCTGAAATTCATGGGTTTAACAAAAAAGCCCCCACTTCTCTCTCGCCGCTTAGACAAAATCTCATTTATCTCAATAAATTTCGCCTCCATTAAGGTTTTACAGAAAACGCCAAGAATCCAAAATGTAATTTCACACTTTTAATTCCTTGGTAATAGAAATGCTACTGAAATATTTTCCCTAATTAAGGCAGCCCTGCTGAAAATTTTATGGGCGTTAGATCTGGCTTAAAACGGGCAGATTAAAAAAAAATCAAGTATTATGTATCAGCTGTAGTGGAAGCATAAAGTTTAGACACACGAAAGGGCCTTAGTTCAGTCTTAAGTTTAAATGCCACAGTATTTGAATAACTTCTTTTTTTATTTCCTTCTTCCTGGAAATACTTGCACTTGTTTGGCCCCAGCTCCAACCCAGGGCCTTTTGTTCTGTTTGAGTTTTGGTTTATCTAAAAGTCAATTTTATTTAGTGCCACTTGGCCTCTCCAGCTCCTTTTGCCTGGTTTAATTCATTTTAATAACCAAACCCAATTATTGTGCAAAAACTTTTTAACCAACACAATGAAATAAGAAAACAACCGAGTTCTTTCGGAATTTTGTCTTTCCCATTCTGATATTCCAGAGGTTGTGTCCTTGCTCCAAGATTATTTTAAATTCCCCCCCCACACCTTTTATCCATCACCTCAAAACTGAATTAATCAACTGAAATATTCAAATTTCTGCCCACTGCACCCAGAAAAAAGTGATCCCAGCTGGTCCAAGAAAGGGAATAAACAAGTTTGGATCATTTTAGGACAGAAAGAAGGAATTTTAGGAAGCCGACACCGAGTTTGATCAATCAAATATTTTCTGGCAATAGCAAAACGTTGGACTTTGTGACTTGGAAAGTCCCTTCCCAGAGCAGGGTTTCCATGGCGTATTAAATATGACTCAGGGATGGTTGTGACCATAAAAAGTGGGAATTACTGCAGGATATGGAAGGAG
Organism: Eulacestoma nigropectus; assembly: GCA_013397775.1. Classification (NCBI taxonomy): domain Eukaryota; kingdom Metazoa; phylum Chordata; class Aves; order Passeriformes; genus Eulacestoma; species Eulacestoma nigropectus. The sequence continues at coordinate 16,301 of VZTE01003808.1, forward strand.
AAGACCTCCAGCTAACACATCCTTGTTGTGCTCCCCTGCCGAAGGATGAAAAGCGGGAATGAAGCAGGATTTCACTTATCAGCCATGAATGTCAGTGGCTCCATGAAGAGAAGTTTGGAGGCTCAGGTTTTATTTAGGAGTGGGTGTTTCTGGGAATGGTGGCTTGGCTGGCCCTGCACTTCCCCTCTCATCCCAAAACAGCTCAGCCTTCCAAAAATCCAGAGGCTGGAATAGCCCACAGGGAATGTTTGGCTCCGGCCTGGGTAACAAGGAATGTTTATGGATCCAGCAGCACATCCTGAAGGGAATGGCAGCCGGGCAGGGCCGGGCTCCAGCTGTCACCCATGAATCAGAGGAGAAGCCATGGGCTCCAGGGGAATCCCAGGGATCAGGAAAGGAAACACCCCCTAAGTGCCCCGGCCTGGCCACGTGCTTCCCTCGGGATTCATCCCAGGGGTTTGGTTTCACCCCGGGTTTGTTTGTGGCTCCTGAGCAATTTCTGGGAGTGGGGCTCATCTCCTATGGCAAAAAAGTTTTCCAGGCATCTCTGAGCGTGGGATGAGGCAGCCTTGGCTTGGATGCCCTTCGAGGTGGCTCCAGGGACCCTCAGCACCCACTGCTCCATCCTGACCTGCAGCACCCTCTCTGTCCTCAGTCCTTGAAAAGCCAGGGAATGTGGTTATTAGGGAGGAACCAACCCAAACTGCCTGGCACCCCCTTTTATTCCCTGGAGATGTGCTAGGTTTGGCATAGGGAGATGGTTTTGGTGTGTTTGCCCGTGAGGAGTCCAGGGATGCTGAACTGGATTTGTCAAATATTCCCTAAAGAGAAGTGCTGGACACAGCTGCTCTTCTCATGGCACTGTGTGATTCCCAGGGATGAAGCCCTGCCTTCCAGCTTCCCTTAGCGGGAAGGAAAACTCAGAAATTGGGAAGGAAAAGGAAAATTAACCTTGAACAGGGGCAAAGCCAAGTCATGATAAATATATCTATTTTTTATCTATATACATGTATAAATTATTGATGGTGAGTCCAGTGCCTAAAGGGGCTCCAGGAGAGCTGGAGAGGGACTGGGGACAAGGGATGGAGGGACAGGACACAGGGAATGGCTTCCCAGTGCCAGAGAGCAGGGATGGATGGGATATTGGGAAGGAATTGTTCCCTGGGAGGGTGGGCAGGCCCTGGCACAGGGTGCCCGGAGCGGCTGTGGCTGCCTCTGGATCCCTGGCAGTGCCCAAGGCCAGGCTGGACACTGGGGCTTGGAGCAGCCTGGGACAGTGGAAGGTGTCCCTGCCCATGGCAGGGGTGGCACTGGATGGGCTTTAAGGTTCTTCCAACCCAAACCAGTCTGGGATTCCACACGGAGCATCTGGCAGCACCAGCGAGCTCTGCCCAGCACGTTCCTCCATCTCCACATCCCCACGCCCTTGCAGGAGTGGAGCTGAAGGCTTTTCCATGCTGGCTGGCTGATCCCTGTGCGGATCCCTGGAATGCCGATGGTGCAGGGCCCGGGGCAGAGGGCAGTACCTGACGATGAAGTCGGAATGGGCGCTCTGCATGATCTGCTTCTCGGAGCGGATGTGCTCCTGCTGCCGCGTGTCCACGATGTGCCGCTTCTTCAGGATCTTCATGGCGAACGTCTTGGCCTCCTCGCTCTTCAGCTGCACCTGGGCACGGCACCGCAGGCCGGGGTTACCCACAGGGCACGGCCCCCTGGGACAGCCCGGCTGCAAACCCAACTCCCTGCCTGGAGGACTGCAATCCCACCTCCCCGAAATCCCACCTTCCTGCAATCCCACCTTCCTGCCTGGAGGCCTGAAATCCCACCTCCCTGAAATCCCACTTTCCTGCCTGCAATCCCACCTCCCTGTCCGCAATCTCACTTTCCTGCAATCCCACCTCCCCGAAATCCCACTTCCCTGCCTGCAATCTCCCCTTCCTGCAATCCCTGTTCCCTGAAATCCCACCTTCCTGCCTGCATTCCGACCTCCCTGCCCGCAATCTCAGCTCCCTGCAATCCCAATTCTCTGCCTGCAATCCCACCTCCCTGAAATCCCACCTCCCCGAAATCCCACCTCCCTGCCTGCAATCCCACCTGAATGCAATCCCACCTGAATGCAATCCCACCTCCTTGCCTGCAATCCCTGCTCCCTGCCTTCCAGGAATTCCTCCCCACCTCTCCACTCACTATCCAGGTTTCTAACTACTTGGTTTACTGCTAAAAAAGCCGTTTGTAAACACCACAATTTTTAGGGAAAAGCCAGCTGTGGGTGTTGCTCTCGGGTCAGGAGATGTTGCTCATTAACATCCAGCTTCCACAACCCCTTTCCCTCCAGCTCATCCCAGCTGAGCTGGCTCTGGCCGGGAGCTGCAGGGCTGGGATTCCTGCAGAGGATGAGCAGCCCTGGTTTCCCAGCAGCACTGCCTGCTCATGGCTTTGCTTTGCACCCGAAGCCTCCGCCCCTGTTTTTAGCCTGGTGCCCCGGGCTGAGGCTGACAGGAGTTGTTTGCTTGCTCTCGGGGTAACTCTGGCAACTTCTGAACGCTGAGCCACCCCGAGGGACAGGTCCCCATCCCAAAGCCAGCTGGAAGGCAGCCACCCTTCCCATCCTGGCCAGCCCTCTCAAAGGATCCCCGGTGTTGACCTCCCAGACCTCCAAGTCTGCTGAATTCCCCCGGCAGCTGCTCCCAGCAATATCCCAGCGAGGTGCTTTCCCCCCTTAGAGCACGAGGTGCCAGCTGGCAACTTCTATTTTGGTGTCCTTGTAGGAATTCGGCTTCTGCCAGCAGGGAAGCGGCTTGGCCGCACTGACCCCATCAGAAACTCTTTAGGGTTAAGAGGCAGCACTCAGCAGTCAGAATTTATTGAATGTAATACCTGGCTTTGTATTGTTTTGGTGCCAGGAACGTGGGTTCGTGTGAGACACAGCACCTTGGGAGAACCATGGAGTGTGCTGAGCTGGAAGAGCCCCACCAGGATGAGCCAGGCCAACTCCTGGCCCTGCACAGACACCTCAATAATCCCACCATGTTCCCGAGAGTGTCATCCAAACTTTCTCCCAGCTTTTCCCAGGCCACCTTCAACAGTTTCTTGTCCACCTGCTTTGTTCTGTCATGGTTCAGGGGTCAGGGAAACACCAGGAGGGATGGGATCCCCAGGGATCAGGGAAACACCAGGAGGGATGGGATCCTCAGGAGGGATGGGATCCCCAGGGATCAGGGAAACACCAGGAGGGATGGGATCCCCAGGAGGGATGGGATCCTCAGGAGGGATGGGATCCCCAGGGATCAGGGAACACCAGGGGGGATGGGATCCCCAGGAGGGATGGGATCCTCAGGAGGGATGGGATCCCCAGGGATCTGGAGAACACCAGGAGAAATGGGATCCTCAGGGATCAGGGAACACCAGGAGGGATGGCATCCCCAGGAGGGATGGGATCCCCAGCACCCTCAGAAATCAAACTGGGAGCCTCAAGTCCACAAAGATGCCCAGACCTTAAGGAAATCAATCCCAAAAGTTTGGTCCTCAGCTGGCAAAGAGGTTTCCACCACCACCACAAATGGTTTAAAGTCTAACAAATGAGAGGCCGCCCATCTGTGGCCAAAGTTGTCATCATTAAACTCCTTTTTAGTATCTATAATATATATAAAAGTCAGATTTGTGGCTTCTTATTCCCCACAGCCCCAAGCATGTCCAAGCCCACCTAAAACTTTGGTTTTTCCAAAGCTCCTGTCCTGATTTTCCCACTGAGATTCACCCTCCTAATTATTATCTTTGCTGGAAGTCTGGATTTGCCACTTTCTTTTCAGACAAACACAGCACAAAGACCCAAACAATCCCCAAAAAGTAAAGCGGAACATTTTTCCCCATCCCTGCTGGCCCATTATTCCTTCTCCTGGTTTGACCACAGCTCAAAGCACAAGGAAATTCTGCGGTTTTGGCCAACTAAAAGCGATAAAAGCATTTTTGGCTTGGGGTTAGGGCTTGGTTTCTTTTATTTTTAGTGTCTCATTTTCAATAAATGGCTTTGGTTTAACTGTTTGGATGAAATATTGGATATTATCCCATCGGAATCAAGCCAGGGGAGCAGGGAGGTGTCGCATAGGGAGCTGATGAAAATCAAGGTGAAATCTGGGCTGAGCAGAATTTACCGAAACTTTAAAAAAAGAAATAATTAAAATTTGGTAGGACTAAGCATAAACCTGTGCAGAACTTTTCCCTCTTCCTTTTGGTGGGAATCCAGGTTTCTTGGCTTCCCACCGGACCTGTCCATGTGGTGATGGACAAGCACCAGCAGCTGCCCCCCAAATTATTTCACACCAAAGTCTTTGCAAATCCCCATCAGATTTTCCAGACCAGATCCGGTCTCTTTCAGCCTGGATTTTTTAGTGTTAGGTTGTCCACACACAAAAATAATCCAGAAAGCAGCTTCAAGCAGCAAAATCGATCATTTCGTGGTTGATTTGGACACCAAACAATAAAAAAAAATTAATATTTTAAAATATTTATCTATATTTACTTATTTATAATTATTTTAAAACATTTAATTAATATTTAGCACTCTAAATTCACTTGAAATTCCAGTTTTCTTCATGTTCATCTGTAGCAGGCATCAGTGTGAAAATAAACCCAACAACCTGGTGGAGACTCAGGTGAATAAATTCCAATATCAGAGCACGAAGGGTTCAATAATAAATCCCAGCATGTCCCCTGATTTAACACCATGGGTTTTGACCACCTCATTTTGGTGTCTCTCATGAAAAACACTATTTTTTTAAAATTTATTACTCTTTTTGTCAGGGATGGAGAGCCTGGGGAAATCACCTGCTTTCCTACACTTCCAAACAAGTCGAGGGAAGGAAATTTCCAGGAGGAAGTAGAAGGCAGGGAGTTCATTTGGTGTTTGAGGATGCTCTCACTGCTGCAAACATTAAATGTAGAACAATCAGGCAGCTGCAATCAGCTCAGGCAAGGCTTGCACCTGATGCCACCAGAGAATTCAGATCCATTTTCCATTCCCAGGCCTTTGGAAGGCAGAGGATTTGTCAGAATTTGAAACCACTGGGGGCATAATTTACATTAAAAGTGCCGATGCACCAGAGCTGTCCAGGTACAGAATCCAAGGAGGATTTTTTGGATCACCTGGAAAATGAGCCCTGGAGGCTCTTCCTCCTTTTCCAGCCTGCCTGAGTCCTCTCCTTGCTCTGGTTTCTGCCAAAGGAGGTGGCTTTGAGGAATGTTTTTATGGGAACTCCAGGTCATTTCAATTATTCCTACAAACACTATTTTAAAATATTAACCTTACGTTAATTAATACAAAACCACCCCCATGTCCAATCCCAATCTCATTCCAAAAGTACAAAAAAAAAAGTACCTAGGAGTCATCCGGATTTTTAAATTTAAAAGATACCCAACAGGATTAATCCTGAGAAGATGAGAAGGGGCTACTAAGGACACCCTGTCCTTCAATCCTGATGGGAAAACCAGCCCAGAGCGCCACAGGAGCTACAGGGACTTTGGGTTTGGGCTCAGAAGGTGGAAGAAAAATGGAATAATAAATGCTTTTGTTTTGCCTAAAGCTATAAAATGTATATAAAATATATGTTGCATATATATGTGCACAGCTAATATAAATATGGAATATATACACACATAAATCCAGTGGGAGGGGCTGGAATGGGATGGGCTTTAAGGTCCCTTCCAACCCCAACCAGTCTGGAATTCTACAGACAAAGAAAGGCAGGGAAAAAGGAGATATCCAACCTCTCTGGCTTTTCCATGTCTGTGTTTCATAGGATCACAGCTGGCTCCTCCTGTTGGAACCACTCCAAAACCCTTCCTTTGCTCTGTGGTTTCAAACTCCTGCAATTTCCAGGACTCACAGAGCACTCCAGGCCTGATTTTGTCTGGTTTTTAAGAGTTAAACAGAAATAAATATGGTTTTCCACCTTGGTGCTTTTTCAGGCTGGCTGGGAAAACGGGTATTGATGAGACAAAATCCAGAGCTCAAGGGAAAAAAGGAAAAAAAGAGCTGTGTGTTTCTTATCCTTCCTCCTTCCCTGTCTGCATTCCCTCTAAATCATCCCTCTGTGTGTCACATACAGTCTGCAACTCCAGCAATTCCCGTGCTGATCCAATTCCAGCTGACCTTGGGAAAGTGGAAACTTTAATAAATATTTACCAGGATGCAGAACAAGTGCCCAAAGAAGGATTTATTTCCGTGAAGAGCAGCGAGAAAACTGAACATTCCAGGATATTTCCAAGGGATGGAGTGCCAGGACCCAGGGAATGGCTTCCCAGTGCCAGAGGGCAGGGATAGATGAGATACTGGGAAGGAATTGTTCCCTGAGAGGGTGGGCAGGCCCTGGCATAGGGTGCCCAGAGCAGCTGTGGCTGCCCCTGGATCCCTGGCAGTGTCCAAGGCCAGGTTGGACACTGGGGCTTGGAGCAGCCTGGGACAGTGGAAGGTGTCCCTGCCATGGCAGGGGGGGCACTGGATGGGATTTAAGGAGTCCACTCCCCACAAGCTCCCTGTGTGTCCCTCTGAGCCACCCACTGCGGGCACAGGGACACCTCCACAACAACAAAGATGCTTTTCCAAGGGGGTGGAATTTTTGCTTCCTGTGGAATTCTTCCAAAAGAAAGGAGCCAGAAATCCATGCTTTGGTGAAACGCGGGTATTTCCCAATCTCGTTAAGTAAGAACTGACTCAAAAGCAGCGCTTGGGAGCTGAACTCCGAGTGCTCCAGGTTGCTGGGCATTCCCAAGCTCCTGTATTTTCCCTGTTTCCCTGCTCGATCCAGTGGAACCAACAAAAATAGCAGCAGCTGTTGCTGAGAGCAGCGTTTGCAAGCTGAGCTCTGCTGATCCCGACAGCTGAACTGCTGCACTCACAGAGCACTGACTTCTCCTGCCCCAGCGAGACGGGACAGCCTGCTTTTCCTTCAGAATGGATTCCTCTTCTCCCAGGATGGAAAAGAACTCCCCAGGGGAGTGTGTCAGGCTCTGCTCCAAGGGAACAGGGACAGGACAAGGGGAAACGGCCTCAGGCTGGGCCAGGGGAGGCTCAGGTTGGACAGCAGCAGGAATTTCTCCATGGAAAGGGTGCTCAGGCCTTGGCAGGGGCTGCCCAGGGAGGTTTGGAGTCGCCATCCCTGGAGGTGTCCAAGGAAGGGCTGGAGGTGGCACTCAGAGCTCTGGGCTGGGGACAAGGTGGGCATCGGGCACAGGGTGGACTGGATGGGCTGGGAGGGCTTTTCCAACCCCAATGATCCATGATTAGGTTTTTAGGGGACTTTTTCCACATCTCCTTAAGGCCAGATTCAGCCTCTCTCCTGACCTAAGTTCAGACAGAAATGATAATTTGCATATCTAAATTAGATTCCCACTCCCTACCTCAAACCAACATTAATTTAGGGTTGGCTACGGAACAGGTTGTGCTGGGTTAGGCTGGAAAATAAGTCAAGACTTAAATAATCCCACCTAAGATATGGCTCAGGGTGGTTGCGGCTGCCCCTGGATCCCTGGAAGTGTCCAAGGCCAGGCTGGATGGGGCTTGGAGCAGCCTGGGATAGTGGAAGGTGTCCCTGCCCATGGCAGGGGTGGGATGGGATGGGCTTTAAGGTCCCTTCCAGCCCAAACCATCCTGGGATTTTATGAGAAGATGGAAAGAAAAATCATGGAGTAAAAATGAAGTCTACAAGATACAGTGTAGGCTGGATTTTGAAGGATGAATCAAGAAGTAATTCCAAGTGGGCAGCAGAGTGGAAACTGTCCACAACAGTGGCCTTATTTTCTTTGGAAAAGTCCAGATTCCACTGGTTGGGAAAGCACTGAATTTTCTATCCCAGATGGAGCACTGTGGGACTCTACAGGAAAACAATCTGCAAAATTATACACTAAGTATACACTAAAAAAAGGCAAATGTAACAACTTTTAATCAAATACTCAACTGTGCTAAACCCTTTTAATTCCACACCCAGATCCCTGCACTGAAAACTGATTTTTGTTGCTGGACAACAAACACAGCCAAGTTTTTTATGAGGAAAGGGCAAATATTGGGTAAATATATTAAAATATATTAAAATTTCTGTCTTCCTATAAAGCCCAGAGGTAAAGAGAATTTTTCAGAAACGTCTGGAAGCAAAAGGCTAAAAAGCAGTGAGGAATGTCAAGAGTTTCATGCACAAAACCATTCCAAGAAAAAGTAAATTGAGGAAGAAGGATTCTATGGATAAAATATATAGAAAATGGAAAAACTCTCTGCTGTGGGGTCTTGGAAATATCAAATGGAGCTAAACTCCAATGATCCCATACATGACCCTGCTCTGCTTCCCAGTTTGGATTTGTCTGAAATATAAAATCTATTTTTATGTTTAATTCCTGCCTCCAACCGGAGCTGAAGCCTGTGCCCATATTTGATGGGCTCCAAACACATCCCATCATTCTCAACTTTGGTGGGCTCCAAACACATCCCATCATTCCCAACTTTGGTGGGCTCCAAACACATTCCATCATTCCCAACGTTGGTGGGCTACAAACACATCCCATCTTTCCAAACTTTGATGGGCTCCAAACACATCCCATCTTTCCAAAGTTTGATGGGCTCCAAACACATCCCATCTTTCCAAAGTTTGCCAAGACTCTTTCCATGAACAGACAAGGCCCAGGATGAGTTTCCACCTACAAAGGATGTGTTCAGTTTCAACAGGAATTGAAAATCCAGGGAAAATTAAAATGGGGTTCTGATGTGGTCCAGCCCCACATGGCTATGTGATAAAATTAAACATCCTGCACAGGCTGGAGAAGGGAATATGCTGCAAATGTTGGGAAGGGATGGAAAAAAAAGAGTCAGATCATCACAATCAGAATTTTACTGAGCTTGGAAGGAGGAGTGACATTGTCAGATGAGTTTGGGATTTCCTTGGGTGATCCTGATCTCAAATCCCTCTGTGAAACCCCCAAATCTTCCCCTTGATGGCATCCAAAAGATCCATTCTTTCAAAAGCCAAAAAATTTGCAGAATCCTGGAATCCCTGAGGCTGGAAAAGCCCTCCCAGCCCATGGAGTCCAAGCTGTGCCCGATGCCCACCTTGTCCCCAGCCCAGAGCACTGAGTGCCACCTCCAGCCCTTCCTTGAACACCTCCAGGGATGACGACTCCAAACCTCCCTGGGCAGCCCCTGCCAAGGCCTGAGCACCCTTTCCATGGAGAAATTCCTGCTGCTGTCCAACCTGAGCCTCCCCTGGCACAGCTTGAGGAAATTCCTGACAATTAAACCCAAAAATTAGGAGATTTCCAAGAAAGAAAATGATCTTCCTAATAAAAAAACTTTGCAATAGCTGGGACAAACAGATCGCTTGGGAATTGGAAATCGGACACAGCTGGAAACTTCCACCAATAAATATCTGGATTGTGCATCTGTCGGGCTATCAGAAGACAATTGCAGCGGTTTTTGCCTCGTTATCTAATTAATTCACTAATGGCTTTGTTTACAAAAGAGCCTGGAGGCTGGAAGAGATCTAATTGCACTTCAGAAGCTGGGGCCAGATTTCTCTTAAAACACAAATAAAGCTGAAAAATTCCGTTGTGTCCACTTTGTCCAGAGCCTGTAAAACATGGCTGGAACGTTTTATGTGCATGTTTTCATTTGTGCCTTTATAAATGTCCACATTGCAAAGGAATTTTGCTTTTTGGGGCCACCCCCAAGCCAGAAGGAGTGCAGAAGGCAAGGAGCTGATTTTTAGTCTCCCTGTGCTCAGCCTTCACCTACAGGAACCGATTTCATGGAAAAATGACTCCAATCCCAGATATTCAGCTACTCCAGTGTATTTATTGCAGAGCTGTCAAAAATAATCTTGATTTCAACCCAGAAGAACTGACCTGGGGCGGATGATCAGGAGCACAGGACTTGAGTGAAAAGGAAATTAAAGAACAAAGCCAAGAGCAATTAAGGCCAGCAGTGGTGATTTCTGAGGGCTGGGGACACCTGCCCTCCATCCCTGTCCCCTGCCACATGAGGTGACATTCCCTATCCCAGAGGCACTTGAAATTCCTGTTTTCCTAATGTTAATCCTGGATGCCAGTGCAGAAGATGCTCAGCTGACACAAAGCAGGGAGGCTGAGCTGTAAAAAGGAGTGGATGCATCCCAGAAAGTCTGCTCCTGCCGTTTGCTGTGGTTTCTCCAGCCCTGGATGGCTTCTCCCTCAAGAAAAACCTGGATAAAAGTCAATTATGTAGCCCAGTTTGGGATGAAGAGGAGCATCCATAAGGATGTTGGAAGAGGCACCGGGGAGCCACCGAAAAATTGAGCAAACAGCACGAATTCCAATGCTTTGGAATTTTTTCCTGAGATACAGAAAACAAAACTGCCTGGAAAAGCAGGACAAAAGGGGATTTCCACGTGTAACACCCATGGGATTGAAAATAATTTATATTTTAGGCTGTCTGACCTAAAAGCCACATCCTTGTGCATGGATGCATGGGAAGGGTGACCTTTCCAAGCCACCAGCATTCCCAGAGGTGTCTGGCAAACCACATCCAATGGGAATGTTATTCCTTCTCGGCCAATCCCAACCCCAGACATTCCAGTTTTCCCCCAGCCACCACCAGTTGCCCTCTCCAGCGGTGACATCCTGAGCCTTCATGCCCAAAGCTCTAAAACTCCTTTTCCTTGCCATGTCCTTCACTTCTTTGATCCCTTTAACTCCTGGAAAGCACAAAAACTGCGAAGGTTTTCCAGGAACATTCCTGCACTTCCATATCCAGGCAATAAAAGAGACGAGTCCTCCAATATATTTTACATTTTTAGCCCTGAATAATAAACCATATTTTTCATGGAGGAGGTGGAAGAATGAGGCAGCAATTCCGAGCTCAGTGTTGACAAAAGGAATATTTCCTTGGCTTTGTAACAAAATTTTACAGAAAAACAACAAAATCTGGTGTGTTGAGCTGCACTTTTAAATAAGTTTTATCTGTGTGCTATTCAGAGTCAGTTAAGAGCTACAAAAAATGAGCTTATCCAGCATTTTCCTACTCAAGAGAGGGGCACCCACTCCTGAAGAAAACCTCCAGGAATGTTTTTCCCACCCCAGGTGGCTCCAGGGCTTCTGGGAGGCTTCTGAGATGTGAACATCAGCTCCGAATGGAATATTTCTGCTTGAGCTGACACCTCGAAGGGACAGAGCCCCTCCCGCTCTTCCTCTCGGCTGGGCCAGGGTCACGCATCACCAGGGTGGGGTTCTGGTCACCTTAAAGCTGCCACAGGCAGAGGCCTGGCTATGGCCACCAGTGACAGGACAGGCTGTGGTTTGAGGGTCCCACCAGTAACCCCTCATGGAGACAAACCTGTGCACCTCCCCAGGAACACCCTGAGGTGTCAAAACCCTTAAAAATGAACCCAAAACCTTCCCAAGGCTCAAACCAAGCCCCAAACTGGTGGGTCCCTCACTCCAGGGCAGAGAAGCCAGGGGTGATGTTAATTTAGGAGACAAATCTCTGGTCAGGAGAGGATGGAGGGACTTCAAAAGGGAGGTTGAGCACAAGCTCCTGCTCTGAAGGATCCACAGCAGGTGACTGCAGCAGGAGCAGGGAAGGGACCTCCTTCCCATCAGTGAGGGAATCCTTCTCAGGCCGTTGGTGAACAACAGCTGAATAGCAAACAAAATAACAATAAATGAAACCCCCAGCCCCAGGAAGGATCAGCGTTCCCGCAGATGCTCTCTCCTCCACAGGGTTTCACACCCATGCAGGAAAAGCCAGGAACAAACCACAGGGAAGAGCAAGCTGAGCTTTGCACACCAAATTTACTCCTTACATCACAAATAATCACCAAAACACCTCGTTTTGCCCATTTTCCAACTCCCAGCCGCCTTTGGCTCCCACAGGGTTATGGGGTGGAGGCTTCCCTGAAGGTTTTGTGGTGGCAACAGTAACTCTGCTCCCGCTCTGCCCGGGCTTGTAGGAGTTCCTAACATAGTGCGCGAGTGTCCGGTGTCCGGAGCTCCTCCGTGGTGTAACCCAACTCCCCCTTCCTACTCCAAGGTTTTGTGTTGCCGTGGTGTTACAAAGGGGTCACCTCCCGCTCAGGCTCTGCTTTAAAGGAGACCACAGAGCTCCAAAGCCAAGCAGAGCCAAAAGCAGGCTCAGATTTTGTCTTTTGTCTACAATTCTGCCCAAAAAAAGTCCCTCTTTGGGATGTATTGTCATGGGTCAGGTGTTCAATGTTCAGCTTTGAGGACAATCAAGTGGAACCACTCTAGACCTGAATAAAAGATGTGTAGGAGAGGCTTTCTACTGTCACTCTGGATTTGGTTAAATAAGATTTTAGGTTGCTCTTCCAATCCCAGCACTCATCAGCCACCCAGTTCTCCAGGCTGTTTTTAGAAGGCCATAGATCAATGCCATAAACCACTTAAGAGAGAGGAGATATGTGCTCCTCTCTCAGCTTAGGGCATAAATCCTTCTTGGCTACTGCAAAGCATTTACTGGTACATTTTTTATGTCTCAGGAAATGCAAATCAGCTTTCTTTGCTATCTAATCCCATCAGATAATTTTTCTCGGGGTTATTGGAGTGTAAGAACACAGAAAATGAAGCCTTTAACATAGCACTTGTTTTAGGATGCCACACAAAGAAAAAGAGGTCACCTACCAGCTCCACTCTCCCGAACCCTCCGACTCCCAGGGTGTCGATGATGTTGAAATCCGACAGTTTCAGGTTGGCAAAGAAGGCAGCTTCGGCTTCGTATCTGGAGGTTTTGAGGCGAAAAAATGGAAATTTCTTAGAGGTGCAAACCTGAGCGGTGCGCGCCACCGCCCCCGAGCTGCAGGAGCCTGGCACAGCCTTTACCTGTGGCACTTCCATCTCAGCTCTCAAAATTGGCTTTTAGCTCAGCATTCTGCTGCTCCCGAGCCCAGCATGGCTCTGGTTTTCCAAGGGGGAATAGCAAACATCCCTACTGAGGGTGCAAAGCCAACGCCTGGCACTGCAATCCAGCTCCCAAGGCTGCAGCTGGGCATTTTCTACCCATCTTCTCCTGGGTGGGTTTTTTTTTTTTAATATTTTGGTGTCTTTAAGGATTTTTGGAAGATAAAAGTCTCTCCTAGGAGCTTCTCTTGTCCACAGGCTGGCAGCAGTTTCCTAAATGTTTATTGGAAGTGGCAGGATCACTAAAGGTCCCTGGAGAGAAATCCCAGCCAGGTTTTATGAAATCGGATCTGATAAATTGCAAATGCCCGAAATGAATGACTTCAGTCACAGATCAACATTCCCATGAGGATATCTTTGCTTGTTCTCCTGCTCTAAACTCAGAGCAGACATCCCAAGCCAGGAGGTCCCAAAATCCCGATGCTCTCTGTTTTTCCCATGGCCAACAGTCCCACAACACCAAGCCCCTGAGTAAGTAGCGCACGCAAACCCAACCCAGGCAAGCCTGCCAGAATCAGCTTCCCATGCCTATCCATGACCATGCTCCCTCCAAAATAGCTCCTTGTTAAGGTTTAGGGTATTTTTAGAAAGGCTCGGAGGGGAAATGGATGAGCAGGATCCACCCCCTCCAGAAAATGCGACATTCGGCTGCCAGAGAGGCCCCGCTCGTGTCCGACCTTTGGCTGCTGGTGACTTTATGGGAATAAAGAGCTGGCTGGATTATGGAGGGAGGCCTGGAGGGTGCAGGGGCAGCTGGCTCGGAGTGCAGGGCTTCATTTTAGCTGGAATAGCTTGCAATTAACAGATAGAGCAGAATCACTGGGGGCCTCACTCGTGCAGGGTGACAGCAGCAGGAAGAGGAGCCCCCATCCCACTCCCGCACCCACCCGCCCAGCTTTGGGACACTCCTGCCCTGATTATTTCAATAACAGCATGAACTGATTTACTGGCAGTTTGCCTTCAAGCCACCTCCTCTGGTCTATTTAAAACCTCAACAGCAACAGGAGAGAATGAGCAGAACTCCGTCATTTTCCAAGTGAAAAGGGAAAACTCCAAATAGGAGTCTGGCAATGTGAGAGGTCACATCATGAAGCCCCAAATCTGAGGCAATAAAGCACAGTTCTCTCTCAGGGGGTGCTGCCAACACGACTTCAGCTCTGCTTTATTTTTTATGCTGTCACCAGATCCTGTGGGTGACCTTGCTCCTGATGCATCTGACTTTGGAACCCAATCAGCACGGAGCCCGCTGGGAACTCGGGATAACCTTGTGTGCCACAGCTGCTCATTGATCCCTCCGTGCTCATCACGAGGTGAACGCTGAGCTGGTCCTAAGAAAGGATTTAAATGTCCCCTTTCAAAGGCCAGCAGAGCCATCACTTCGGGGGTGACAGAGCAGTGAGTGCCTCTCATATCATGATGAATGTACAGAGCAGTTAAATATCTTTAATGATTTCTAATTGCCAGGAAGATGGAATCCCAGCCTGGAAAATTCCCTGCCAACATACAAACAGGTGGAAAATTTCAGGGCCAGGGTCACACAACGGTTTGGGTTGGAAGGGACCTTCAAGACCATCTGATTTCAGCCTCCTTGCCATGGGCAGGGACATCTTCCTGGACCAGGAAGCTGAAATCTTCTGGATTTGCGTTGGAATATATGTTAAAAAACGGGATTATTTTGCTTAGAAAAAGACTTGCCACATTCTTGGGATCGCTTTTGGAAATCCCTTGGCTGATTCCCTCTGCCAGACTCCTCGGGTGGAGTGAGCACACACAAGTGCAGCAGAGCAGATGGGACACATTGGGTGTGTTTTTTCTAAATACACTGCAACGAGTCTCCAGACCCCAAGAGAAATGCCAAAAATATGTAGTGAAACCAAACCACAGGTAAAATCAGGCAAACAAGCCCTTCCCATGCCCCCCACCAACAGCCACACTGGAATTCTGGTTTATTCCCAGCTACAAAAGTCCAAGCCCACTTAAACACCAAATTCCTATAAATTAAGTCATTCTGCATTTCAAACCTGCTAAGCTGGAGGATAAATATCTTCAACAAAAAGGTGAAAATACAAATATTCCCAAGCTAAATCAGAAATCAGGGGTATGATCCTCATCATGAAGTCCAGAATTCCTTCCAAATTCCTGAAGCTGAGTGTGCTGCTCCCTGAATGGAAGCTCCCAAGGTTTTGCAGCATGAGCTCCTCACTCAACAGAACAATGGTGAAAAACATCTGTGATGTTTGATTTTATCCCCTCCCAAAGCAAAGAGAGCCTTTCAAGGCACTGGGAGGGCGGTGCCAAGGAATGCAGAAGTTGAAATATTAATATTTTTCTGTAGGAAAACGTTCCATTCTGGATCAGGACAAAGAGTCCGCGACACTCGGGAATGTTTGGGATATTCACAGGATGGCTCAGGCTGGAAGGGACCACACCTGGTGGCACCTCCCTGCTCCAGCAGGGCCATCCCAGAGCACAGGGCACAGCTTTGTGTGCACACAGCTCTGGAACAGCCCCAGGGAGGAGACCCCAGAGCCTCTCTGGACAATCTGTTCAGGGAAGCAGTTCCGTAGAACAGAGGTGGGATGGGAGTAGGGATGGTTTGACCCCACTCGTGCAGGATGAGGTGGGAGTAGCTCATCCCTGCGTGGGACAAATCCACCTGTGCCAGGTCAGGGTGCTTTTCTCCACTTTGGAGACGCCACTCATGCCACTCCTCTTTAACCAGAAAGGCAGTTTTATTGTAAATCCCAGCTTTATGCCAGTGCTTGGAGACTTTCCAAACAATCAAATGCTTTTCTGACCTCTGGAAGAGTTCAAATTCCTGAATTAATTGACGAGAGGTGTGCTGGGCAGACACCTTGGAGGCACAAGTGGCATCACAGGCACGTTCAGTGCCACGCTGGAGCTGTGCAGGCACAAGGCCTGGGCCACCTGCACTGGGATTTCTGGGCTTATTTGTCTCCAGTTGAACTAGCTGTAATTAAGAAAGAGCCTTTCCCTGGATATTTTGGTAGTTGTGCTGCTCATCCCAGGTCAAAATGCCTGGAAAATCATAGCTGGAAGTGCACAAAAAGAAAAGATACAGGGAACGTGTGATCCAAAAGCAAGGAAAAGTCTGTTCTTTAATAAAGAGCTTTTAAAAGGAAGGCTGAGCTTTTCACAGGAGCCTTGTGGGACACCAGGAATCGACTCCCAGCATGCTCCTAATGGGACTTTTTGCTTACTGAAGCAGGGTTTTGTCACCTACTGACAGCAGCCCAAGCCTGGCAGAGCTCGCAGCCCACTCCTGCAGCTGACAGCAGGGTGGGACCTCAGAGAGCAGCACGTGAGAGGTTCAGGTCTGAGTTAGGCAGGAGCATCCTGCAGAGCCTCCAAGCTCTTCTCCAAGAAGAGCTCTTCTTCCTGCAAATCTGAATGGCAGAAACCTCCTGAAACCTCCTCTGGAAGAGCTGGGGCTTGGGAACACCACTCCTTTCCCTGCCTCCAAATAAACCCCCTGTTCTTGAGGAGCTGCCTGGCCTCAGCCTCCTCTTTGGCAGGGACAGGCACCACGTAAAAGACCCAGAGTTATCAGGGGCCTCAGGAGGAAATTCCATCCTCCAGTATCCCAATCCTTTGAAATGGCAGCGCAGGAGCCACAGCCCAAGCGTTTGGGCAATGCTGTGCCCAAGGGGAGAGGAAATTCTGTGGCTCCTTGCACTGCTGGAGGTTTCCCACCATTTAAATGAGCTGTTGCCTCCTAGGATGATGATCACTCTGAGAGATACTTCAAGCTTTGCCTTCTAAAACTACAAACAACAACAAAAATATTGAAATAATCCTGTTACCCAGGCAGCTGATCAACGAGAAAATGTGAGGAGCAAAGGTTTGCAATTACCCAACTGCTCAGCTCTGCTGAAGTAGCTCCTGATTCCCATCCTAACCGTGTTGGGAAACATCAGACATCTGTTAGCAAACTGTCATCTCTAGAGAAAACTTGGCTCCTCTCCACCTGCAGGCTGCCAGCCAGACAGGAATTGCAACCAAATGGGAACCAACCACCGTGATCTGAGCAAATGCTTGGGTTTGGGGGGATAAACCCAGAATTTGGGAGTCTTCCCCACTGACAGACTCCGGCAGCCTGTTTTTTTGTTTTTTTGGTCAGTCACTACCTCACCCATCACGGAGGAGATGCATTTCTGGAGAAGGAAATATGGAATCTCTGCAAAAACTGGGAAAAGTGGAGCAGCAGCACCTGGATGATGAGATCAGAGCCAGACTGCAAGGAGACACAGGTGAAATGAGCCTGAGATCCCCAGGTGGGGTGGAGAGGGAAGGGAAATACATCCCAAGACTAAACCTCATTTCTGTGCCCACTAAAATTCCTCTCCTCATGGTTCATAAGATACAGTGAGATTCTAAAGGGGTCAGGGAATCATGGAATATTTTGGCTTGGAAAGTGCCTTCATGATCATGCTGTTCCAACCACTTTCCACTACACCACATTGCTCCCAACCCTTTCTTGAACACTTCCAAGATGGGGCAGTCACAATTTATTTCTTATTAAATGCTGCTTCAGCTGATGTGGCACTTGAAAAAATCTATGTAAAAGAAAGCAAAAATTCCCCCAAATCTCCAGTTCTGTGACTGTTCTTTCTCTCCATCTGACTGTCCGTATTCTGGCTGGGATGAAATGACCCACCTGGGTCTGGTCTATCCATGGGACCCAGCCTGCCTGGAACCCTGAAATCATGGAAAGCTCCCTGGATTGGATTTGTGCTGTTGAGTGAAGAGAGGTGCAATTCCAAAGGTGAATAACGGGAAATGGCAGGGACACGGCTGGAATTCCTGTCACCAGCAGGCTCCAGAGTTGAAAATGATGTGAGGAAGAGCAGATGCAGCAAATGGTGGCAGGGTTGCCACGCCTTCCCTTCCCTGCTGGCTCCGATGGCTCCCAAAAGCTCAGGATCATGTGTTCCCCAGGGATTTGGGGCAAGGGGGAATCTAGGAATGGGTGAAAGTGAAATCAAAAGCACCTCATGAGGTGTCCACATGAGATGCTGAGCTTCAGCTGCGCCCTGTTTGAGGGAGCTCAGGCAGGGAACAGCCATGGGGCATCGACATGACCAGCGGGATCCAGAGCCTGGGAATGCCTGAAAGCAAATTCCTGGCAGGCACTGAGAGCAAATCCCTATTTCTTCATGGTGTGTGGCCACTCATCCTCTCAGAGGTCCCATCCCATGTGCAAACCCTTATCCAGCACTCCCTGCAGATATCAGTCATGGGGTCAGGACTTCTGGGGGAAGATGTTCCTTGACAAACGTTTGCAGCAGGAAAAATTAACCAGGGCATGAACCCAACCCCTGTTGGGGAAGGCCAAGCCTGCTCTCCAGACCTCTTCAGGATGTGAGCATTCCCAGGTCTCCATGGATGAGCTGGAAGGGGGGTGTTTGCCCCAGAATTCCCCTCGGGCAGAGCAGGCAGTGAGAGCAGGGAATAACAATGTCCTGGATGTGTGGGAAAGGCCTCTGTGCTCCTTCCTCTGGGCACCACGTGTCCGTCTCCTTCATGACACACAAATGCACCTGGGAACTTCCCAAAGACCCTTTCAGGAAAAGCTGGAGTTGGGAAAGACAAAGATTCTGAGGAAAAGCCCAGCTCTTTGCCTGTTTTCCTGTCCATCACAGACGTGACAGAAGAGCTGAATTCATTCCCAGCTCTCTCACATTACTGCCATTTATGAGCTCGCTCGCAAATTCAGATCCCAGAATTATTCCAGGATATCTCCATTGATAATTCCTGCCTTGGAATAGCTACCCTAATGCCAAGCCAGCCCAGGGAGGGATGGGTGTCACCCACTGATCTTGGCTGCTCAGAGAGGATTTACCTCCAGAGGAGGATTTGCTGTCCTACCCCAAGGAAGACCAAGAAGGAGAATATCAGACTCTGCTGCTGCTCTCAATTTTTTTTTCACTGCAAACCCCACTGAAAGAGTGGAAGGATGGATCTGTAGATGGATGCAGGGCGAACACACGGGAATAATAACCCAGATATTCCTTAGGTCAGGATTCCTCCTTCCAGCCCGTCCTTCTGAAGTGGCTTGAACTCCTGATTTAGCTGCTCCTTCCACTGCCTTCCACCTCTGACACCTTCAAAAATCCAAACCAGGAGCCTTTTCCCTGGGATTTTTAAAAGCCATGTGCTGGTGGCACTGCTGGGTTTGAAGCTGCAGCTGCAGGGACCATTGCATGGAAAAGAAAGGTTGGATTTCTTTTCAAGGCCGTGTTTTCAGGGCTGGGAATTTCTCTCGGACGCCCCAGCACCTGAACTCACAGCCTTTCACATCAGGAGAAAATTCCACACCCCCTGCTGTAGATTTTCTTCCAGAAAGGGAGCTCGGAGTGGCAGCTAAACCAGACATTAAAGCCATGGCATCTCTAACTTCCTCTGGAAGGGGAGGGAGATCTGAAATTAAAAATATTGGGTTAAAAATCTCACAGGGTCATTTGTCTCCTCCCCTTTTTTAAAAGCAAATCACTTTTCAGCAAGACCTTGGCACCACAGACATGATATTGTGCTGTTGCAGCAAGCTGAGCTCATGCCAGGTTGGTTCAGTAGTTAAACAAAGAGATTTGTTGGAATTCTGGGACTTTGAAGACTTGGATGTCGCACAGATCTCACCCAGAATTCTAACTGAACACACTCAAATGCAGCCAAAGCAGCTCAGACTGTGCTTCTCCTCATCCAGGCTCTTTGAGAAGTCTGGGTTTTTTGAAGTGAGTTTTGTTGAAGCCCTAAACGTGCCAGGAGATTGGTGATACGTCATCAAACACCTTGTGCTGCTGGGTTCAGCGCCTCCCACCCTGCAGTGGGACCTCATCTGGCAGAAAACCCCTGCAAATGCAAATGTCACTCTTTTTCCCCAGATATCCCTGTGGGATCCTCTCCTCTTGTAACACGAGGAAGTGCATCGCTCCCTTTAAAGCTCCCAACGGCCCCCAGGGCTCTGAGCTCCCAAAATCCCAACCCTTCGCTCCCCAATTCCGGCACCCACGTTATGGAATTGTCCATTACACATCCACACGATGCTGATGTGCCAGAGAAAAGCCACAATTTTGGTGGGAGAGCCAAATACACCGGGATAGAAAACACCAGCTGATGGGAGCTCCGTACAGATCTGAGCCCAAGTGCTCTCAGTAGAGCACAAAGAGGGTCTCTAGGGAACACAGTCCCTGATTTTCTCTGGAAGTCACAGGGAGGTCACCATGGAAATGTGTATTTCTTTTGCACACGTGTTCCTCCTTGAACTCCTAAGGAAACAGCTCCATGCTTCCCACAGGACTCTCCCCACCTCCTTCTCTGCGAAGTGCTGGATTCAGCTCCGGGTAAAACGACATTCGTAATATTCCTCATGCCAAAATGTCCTGAAATAGTTCAAACAAGACACCCTACAGAATGGTCTGATTACAAACCCCAGATCTGCATCCATTTTAATTAAAAGGGGCGGAGGGAGGATGTGGAGTATTCCTTCCTCTGGTGGAGTTTCCTGTTCTGTGCAGTGTTAAAGGATATTGCTTAAGGATGGCGGTTGTTCCTTCCCTTTTCCCTCCCCTTTTCCTGCTCTCTTGTTTTAACTCTGGATGATTTTAGCTGGACACCAAAGAAATGCCTCATATCACATTCTATCCTGGCCTAGCACAGCCTGGAATTCCAGGCTGAATAAAATCCTAAGGAAGAGCAGAAGAGCTCTCACGGCACCTCAAACGCTGTGCTCGGACCTTGACAACTTCATTTCATTCCAATGAAAAGAACATCTGATATAAAATGGAAGAGCAGTAAAATGTTATTTATTGACAGCCAAATAATTAATATTCAAATCATGGATTCCTGGGGCAAATTGGAGTTTAAACCCACAGATTGAGCAGCTGAATCAGCTGCATTTTGGGGATAGTTGGCACAAAGTCAGTGAAAAATAAACTCCCCATGGTGATCTTTAATGCCTTTGAATAATTTAGAAGGGAAAAAAAAAGAGTATTTTGGTCAGGAAGGAGACAATTCCCTGAGTTTCCTCTTTTTTCCTCATTAGCTCTGGATTCAACAGTTTGGATCTGTAGACAATAAAATCTCATGGGAAACTAAGGCATCAAGGGTTTTTCCTTTCGCTTTTCTGACTGACTTCAGAGGCAATACCTACAGATCCCTTGGGGATTTTTTCCTTTGGAAAACACCCAGGAAAAGCCATGTGAATACTCAGGAAAACAAGACTTTTGCATTAAATTTCCAAAAGAACTCTGCAAGGGCAATAAATCCCAGCTAGCAAACTGGATTCCACGGATTGAACACCACCAATGGTATTTCAAGGGAGGTTGTTGGGATTCATTGGGGAAGAGCCGTGTTCCACCCTTGGAAAGCCAGACACGATCTCAAGGA
This sequence comes from Eulacestoma nigropectus, assembly GCA_013397775.1. NCBI lineage: Eukaryota > Metazoa > Chordata > Aves > Passeriformes > Eulacestoma > Eulacestoma nigropectus. The sequence goes on from VZTE01003808.1 coordinate 37,634, forward strand.
AAACTCGGCCTAACTACAGTTTGAAATTGCTCAAATCACAGCTCTGCTCCACGAAACCTCCCCAGCTAATTGCAAAGTTCTCATTAGATCCCAGCACCCCCAAAGGAGCTCAGCTGAACACCAAAGAGCCCCTTTGCCTCCAGCCTCCAGGCAGGACCTGCCCGGGGAAAGGTCCCCATGGCAACGGTGATGCCCACCTTCAAAGGATTCCCTTGCAGCTTTCTCCTCTTCAATTTCTTAAGGAATGTGGGGAACAGATCAATAAATTGATGATGTCAGACACATTTATTGGTGCAACCTGCTGTGTTCACCACTTATTGTGCATTTGTTCAAGTCCCGGGGGTTTCAGACAACTCTGCCAGCATTTTGCCCTCAGTTCTTCTTTCCAACGGCCCAAATCCTCTGGGAAAAAGTCCCTTGTGAGCTGGTTTCCAGCTTGGCAGCTGCTAAGAGGCAGAGATCTACCCTGAGAGAACTTGTGTTCCTTCTCCAGGGGCTGCTGAGGGGCATTTCATGGAATCCCAGGATGGTTTGGGTTGGAAGGAACCTTAAAGCCCATCCAGTGCCACCCCTGCCATGGGCAGGGACACCTTCCACTGTCCCAGGCTGCTCCAAGCCCCATCCAGCCTGGCCTTGGGCACTTCCAGGGATCCAGGGGCAGCCCCAGCCACATGACAGATCAGAAAAGATAAACCAGGCCCAATCCAAAGTCCTGCCCTTGGGAGCACCTCCTTGTAAGAGAAAAACCATGATGTGCTGAGATCTACCACTGCCAGAGAGAGGTTTCACAGAAAAGCACCACTTCTAAAGTCACAAAAGGGAATTCAAAGAGCAGCTGAAAGAGCTGATGAGGAGAATGAAATCTCAGCAGCAGCACGTGGGGATCTGGACACAGCAAACACACCTAGCATGGATCTAGGAGAGGCCAGCAGGAATCTGGAGCAGCTGAGCTGCAGCACAAGCCAGGACATTAAAAGCAAGAGCACCCTTCAAATACGAAAACGTTTCAAACAAATTGAGAAAGAGGAAAGAAAAAAGAACCAAATCTGGTCCAGTTGAAAGGAAAAACACCATAAGACATAAAAAAACCCCACAAATAACAACTTCAAAAGATTCAAACCAAATAATAAACCCTTCCTGACCACAGCAGTAGCATGAGCCTGACCATGGGCTGTAGAGACCCTACAGAGACCCTCTGGAAAGAGCCCACCGAGGAGAACAAAGCCATGTGAGAGAAGCTCAGTGCCCTTTTTACCCCCAGGCTCAACACAGAAGGTCTTGGGGAAGCCCTCCCAGCACATCTTCCTTCCCAGGGAAGCTCCAGGGGAACCCCACTGAAGTGTCAGGAGGGGACCCACATCGACCAAGGGACCAGATGGGCCTCCCCCAGCACTCCCGTGTGACCTCGAGGATGGAAGTGGCTTTTTGATGGGATCCAGAGCCCTGCAGTCCCCTACACCCAACATCTGTCCTAACAGAAGCACTTGACACATGGATAGATCTGAGCTCTTTGGGGAAGAGCCAAGGCGCTTCCCGAGCCTACTGGAGCTCTTTGAAGGAGTCCCCAGGCACAAGAGGAGGAGAGATCTGCTGGATGCAGTTGGCTTGGATTTCCTAAAGGCATCTGACAAGGTTTGAAAGGCTCTTACAGAAGTGATGCAAGAAGGAAGGTCTGTGCATTGATTAAAACAAAAAAAGTGCAAAATAGGAAATGCACTGCTCGTTTTCCTAATGGGGGGAGGCCAGCAGTGCTCAGATCCTTCCTGCTCAACATCTTTAGGGATGAACTGAAAAAACAGGGAGAAGAAGTAAAATTATAGCACTGGCAAAGCATATGAAATCACAAAACCAGCAAACAGAAGCCCGAGGGGAAAAACTGCACAAGGAATTAAAGACACCGAGGGACAAGGTAATACCTACACTGGGAATCCTGTAGGAATGCAGTGAGGGGGAAAAAATCCTACATAAGCAGGTGGTGATGGTCATTCATCCACCTGTACTGCCCTCACCTCAAAGGCTAAGGAGTAAGGCTGGAAAAGGGACTGGGAAGTGATGGTGAGGAGCACGGATGCGGATGGGATTCTGTGTTAGGGGAAGAGACAGCTCTGGCAGGAGCTGATCAAAGTTGAAAAGGTCAGGGTGTGCCATGGGAAGCAGCTGTGCAGATTCAGGAGCAGAAAGCCACCAAGGAATGCTCAAATCTATCGACAGCAGGAAGTGCCCGAGTCCCAGATTGCTGGAGACCGGAGGCTCCCAATCAATATATCAATCAATAAATCAATAATCACCTCTTTGCTCTTCTCCCCCTTCCAGCCACCTGCTGGAGGGCACGGGCAGAGACAGGACCCAGCTGGATGCAAAGAGGCACTTCCAACAGATCTGCACAGAACTGGGATAAAGTGGGAAACTCAAGGTCCCTCCTTGCAGTGCCTGCAAGCACCAAAGCCCAGAGCTGTGTTTCCCAGGCTGCCCTGGAAGCTGTTCATGTCTGACATGATGAGACAGGAGCTGCTCGATCTTACAGCTTGTTCTGACCAGATAAAAGGAAGTTCTTATCAGGCATTTATTTATTTAACACATGGCAGCCAGGGAAAAGCGGAGTTCTCGCTGCTGCGCCAGAATTCAGCGCAGGAGAAACTCCCAAGTGCTCTGACAGCACTGGAATATTGTCCTGTGCTAATCAGGCAGGGATTAGAAAAACAAGGAGCCAAACAAAGCACCTGAACTCCCGGGGTTTTTTACCCCAGCTAACTCCTTGCCTGGGAAAGAGATGCAAGCTGGCTCATTTGGGGAATCCAGGCAGCAAACCCAGCACATCCGAGCAGTTCAACGGCATTCCTGCTTTTCTGATGGAGCACAGTATTTCCTAAAGCGCCTCCCACGCGCTCAGCTCGTTCTGGAGAAGGGCTCATGCCATCCCAGGAGCTGAACTGGCACAGATGAGTGCTCCCCCAAAACCCCTCCAAGCCACGTTCCCAGCACTGGACTCTCACACATCATCCCCTTGGATCAGTGCCGAGCTCTGGAAAATTCCATGGGACACAGGCACAGCAGCAGGTCTGGGGTGGGGAATGCAGAGGGGACCCAGGGCTCCGGCACAGAACGCCAGGGGCAGCTCAGGGGACAGCGGATCAAAAGCAAGGAGCTTCCTGAGGGTTTCTTAGCACCCTTGGAAGGTTCCCATCCCTTATCCAGCACTTTCCCATGCTTCCACTGGAGGGCAGGAATATCCCACATTTCCAGAGAGGATCCTTCAGCTCATTACCACACACCCTCAAACAGCTCTGGAAGGCCTGGCCTTTGGGGACATCCTCGTGCTCCTCCATGCTCTCATTTGGTTCCTGTCCTGCTTTTATGGAGCAGCTCCGTCTTCTCAAAGCATCGTCATTATCTTCATCAAACATCTGCAGCGTTCCCAGTCTCTCCCCACAGCGATGCCTCCCCTCCCAGTGCCCCTCTGCCTCCCTGCACCACCTGCAGCTCTCCAGGTGCCCTAATTCCCTGACCTAACTGTGTAGGCAGCACAGATATACTGGAATTCCATACCTTTGCACGGAGCAGCAGATTTACACCCTCACTGCTTCCCCAGGAGGCAACAAAACTTATTTAAACATTTCTGGGTGGGAGTGTGGATGTGCCGGAGGGCAGGAAGCTCTGCAGAGGGATCAGCACAGGCTGGATCCATGGGCTGAGGTTCAGCAAGGCCGAGTGCCGGGTCCTGCCCTGGGCTCACCCCCAGCCCTGCAGCTCCAGGCTGGGGCAGAGGGGCTGGAAAGGGCCCGTCGGGAAAGGCCCCGGGGGTGCTGTGCCAGCGGCTGGACAGGGGCCCAGGGGTGCCCACGGGGGCACGAGGCCAATGGGCCCTGGGCTGTGCCAGCCATGGAGTGGCCACAGGCCCAGGGCAGGGCCCATCCCCTGGGCTGGCCCTGCTGAGGGACCTCGAGGGCTGTGTCCAGTTCTGGGCCCTCCTGGCCAGAGAGCCCTGGAGGGGCTGGAGCGTGTCCGGGGCAGGGAACGGAGCTGGGGAAGGGGCTGGAGCCCCAGGAGCGGCTGAGGGAGCTGGGAAAGGGGCTCAGCCTGGAGAAAAGGAGGCTCAGGGGGGCCCTTCTGGCTCTGCACAACTCCCTGACAGGAGGGGGCAGCCGGGGGGGGTCGGGCTCTGCTCCCAGGGAACAGGGACAGGACAAGAGGAAACGGCCTCAGGCTGGGCCAGGGGAGGCTCAGGTTGGACAGCAGCAGGAATTTCTCCATGGAAAGGGTGCTCAGGCCTTGGCAGGGGCTGCCCAGGGAGGTTTGGAGTCGCCATCCCTGGAGGTGTCCAAGGAAGGGCTGGAGGTGGCACTCAGTGCTCTGGGCTGGGGACAAGGTGGGCATCGGGCACAGGGTGGACTCCATGGGCTGGGAGGGCTTTTCCAGCCTCGGTAACTCTGTGAGTCTGTGACAGCCTCGCAGAGCTGACCTGGAAACCTCTGGCTTGTATCATTTGTATCTTTATAAGTGAAAACTCTCATCAAGAGCAGAATAAAATTGATTTACTGTCTCCCATAAAGGGACATACTGCAGTTCCTGAAGGGGTCACGCTAAAGGTTGATCTGCTTGACAGAATTTCTGTGGTTTCCAAAAGTTCTCCCAGAATGTTCCCTAGCAAAGGCCATTAAAGACACGAAGCTGCCAGGAAAGGTCTTCCCATGGAGAAAGAACTGCTCTGGAGAGCAGAGGGACACCATTTGTGACCCTAAGGGCTGTGCTGGGGCTGCTGCTGCTTGATGGAGTCAAAATTCAGGTGGATAAAGGTACCTAGGAGGTTTTCTGTGGACATTCAGCCACTCAGAGCAGCAGAAAAGAAACAGAGTGAGCCAAAAAGAGCTGCAGAAGGACCTTGGGAAGGGCCTGGCAGAAGCACCTCAGTGGTTTTCCAATAACGATGAAGTGAAAATGAGATAGGAAAAAACCCCCCAAACTTCCAATGCCAAAACCAGGTTCTGGGATGACGATTCCCCCTAAGACAGCCCCACGGAAGCATCAGCTCCATGCTGATGGGCAAGAAGGATGGAATGTCAGGGATCACCAGGGAAGGAGCAGGAAAACAGCCTGGCTTTGTACAAACTACAGCAGCACAGGAGTCATGGCTGAGCACACTGGGACTCTCCAGCCTGAAAATTGCCCACCATTCAGCATTTTCAAGATGTATTTAGTAAAGGGAAACATTATTTCACTAAAATCCAATCTTTCTGAATGTTTAATATCTGGGATAACGCTCAACACGCCCTGCTCTAGGAACTCTTCTCCACATTTCAGTACCTGACTTTTACAGCCTAATTCTGTGCTGTAATGACCCAGTGTTAGCTCCTTACAGGCAAAAGAATTCTGCAGGTGGAGCTCTTCCCACTCGGGCTCCTTCTCTGCCAGCTGTTCCCTGAAGATGGGGAACAGCAGGATGGTGTCAGACCTGGTTTTTTATGAATCCTGGTGAATTCGCTTCGTCTCTTCAGATCCATTTCCTGATGTGGAAAATGAAGATCCACTGGAGATTTACCCTGGGACAGATCACCTGGAGGATGTCTGGGATCAGGTCAAAGGCCTGTTTTTCTCCTCAGGAGAACAGGAAGCACGTGGGGAAGCAGAGCAAGCATGTGGTGATATTCCCTGGAATACTCTGGCAGCCTCTGGAGGGTTCACAGGAGCTCCTGGAAGGGTGTTACAGGAAGGAGCAGAACGCCGCACACCAAACCCACCCTCCTCGTGCTTTTCCAACAGAAACCTCGGCCCTCCCAAGGGGATGATCCCTTGGTGGGAGCATTCCAGACAACACCCAGATCACAGCAAGGATTTCAGCTGCTGGAGAGAGTCCAGAGGAGGCACCAGGATGAGCAGAGGGATGGAGCAGCTCTGCTGGGAGGAAAGGCTGGGAGAGCTGGAATTGTTCAACCTGGAGAGGAGACCAGAGGAGACCAGACCATTGTGGCCTTCCAGTGCCCGAAGGGATTCCCCAAGAAAGATGGACAGAGACTCTTTCCAAAGGCCTTCCCTTCTCCAGTATCACCTCGTGCTCGGTCTACACAAAACCTTTCCAAAAGCCCATTTCTATTTTCAGAGGGAATCATCTCTTCCTTTACAAGCAGGTTCTACTCCTGCCTCTTTCAGCACCTTCAGTAACCACCCAAACTCCACCTGCTGCTCACTGAGAGGATGGAGAGACCCACAAACATTTCTTTTTTAATGCAATAAAACAATCCTTGACCAAGGGGTAAACAGTGATTGCTGGGGTTGAACTACACAGCCAAACACGTGTTTTCTGATAAGGATCACCCTCCTGCACTTCCCCTCTGCTAATGGCTCTGCTGTCACTTGAAACTCCCAGCAGAGCCTTAATGCCTTCTTCCTTTCCTGGAATCAGCTGTGGAGCTTTCAAATGAGCTTCCCTTTGCCTGAAAACGAATCAGGGGAGGACTGAGCTCAGCTCTGTGCTGCACAAACATAATTCTGTGAGATCTTCCTGTCAGGCACCTCAGCCTGATTAACACCAGGCAAGGCAGGGGGGCAGAGCTCCTTTGTAAACCCTATGTGGGGATTAGGACTGTCTGCATCCCTCAGGACTAAATCAAAACTGGCATTTTTAAGTAGTTGCCAGTATTTTAGCTTATTAAGGCACAAAATATGTGGTTCTCTGTTTATTTTTAGCAGAGTGGGTTTTGAGGTTTTCTATGCGAGGCCTTTTGACAGCAGCCAGGGTATTTCCAAAGCTGCCAGGGCTCCAAACCCCTCCCCTGGATTCAGGGATAGAAGGATGAGCCAATTTCAGCCCAAGGGCTGTGAAAAAAGGCTTTTTTCCTGGAGCCTCCAACATCAGAGGCTCTGCTGGTGTTGAGCAAGTGACTGTTGAAATCCCAGAATCATGGAATGGTTTAGAAGAGACTTTAAATCTCATCCAGTGCCACCCCTGCCATGGGCAGGGACACCTTCCACTATCCCAGGCTGCTCCAAGCTCCATCCAGCCTGGCCTTGGACACTGCCAGGGATCCAGGGCCAGCCACAGCTTCTCTGGGCCAACTGTTTCAAAAGCCTTTTTGTTGTTTATATCCTCGGCAAGTTCCCCAAATCTGCTGAATTTTAAACCCAGACCTGCTGGAAGATGTAAAATTCATCTTCACCTTGCTGACACTCTGTATTCAGAGCACTGCACCCACATCCTTCCAAGTCAGGTGGAAATGCAAACACAGAATCATTTAGGTTGGAAAAGACTTGTTAAATCATCGAGCCCAAGCCTCAGTCCAGCACCTTGTCCAGCATTCACATCAGGGTGCTGCAAGGAATGTCCTTAAGGGGATTTTCCCAGTTATTCCCTGCTCGTTGTTTCAGCTCCTCTGCATTAACCACTGAGAGAAGCAGCAGATCCTGAAGGATGGGGGGCCTGGAGTGTGTTTCTCATGTACAGAATTGTACATGAACCACATTTCCACCTCATCAGCTGTAATTAATTACACCAAAAAGAGAGAGGTTTGATATCATCTCTAGTCTGCACTAAAATAGCCATAAAGCCAAGCACCACAACCTGTTATCTCCTCCTCAATCCCAACTTTTCAGCATCACACCTGGATTTTCCAAGCAGAAAAGCATAACTGAGATGTTTCAGCAAGGAGGGACTCAATTATTATCAACTCCCCTGCCTTGATTGTTCCTTTCCCAGTTTATTTGGCTCTCAGCTGAGTGTTTGTGCCTGGCAATTCAGGGGAGAAATGAAGTTGTGTTTTCCTAGAGTTCTCATCTCTTTATTCTCCACTGCTGTAACAGCCCAGGTTCCCATAGAAACTGAATAAAGAGCAGAAGTGTAAAATCCAAATGAACAGGTCCGAGCTGGAAATGTTGTGTTTTATTAGACAAATAAATATCACTAACGGGCGCTGCGCTTTTCTAATGGCAGAGCCAGATAAGGCTGCACCTTATCAAAGAGAGAGATAGCACACAAGTGATAACACCCAGAGTCACTGGGAAGGGGTCGATCCCGCTTTTTGAAACTCAGCTGTTTTCTGGATTATTCCGTTTTGGAGGCAGCAAAACTCATTTGCAGGTCTGATCCCACTCCCTCAATCACCCTGGTTTGAAGAGGTTGATGCCACTTCTTGAAACTGAGCTGTTTTCTGGATTATTCCGTTTTGGAGGCAGCAAAACCCCATCTCCTCATTCACATTCTCATCATGACTTGCCCAAATTGCCCCAAGTCCTTCTGGATTCTCATCCCTCAACACTGGAGCTTTGCACTAATTTAGGACCTTCAGGTGGACTTCATGATTTTAAATGAATATTGGCACAAATGTGGAAGCTGTCTGTAAAAAGCACTTTAAAAATGGGTTTCTGGGGAAAGAGATGGCTGGATGCTTTTGGAGGTATCTTGAAAGTGGTCCTGGATAAATTTATTTTGTAACAGTGAAAGGGGGTTTTTAAAGATGAAGGACTTCAGGAAAATTATGAATTTAATTGAAAATGATCACTTTGGAATTATCAATTCGATTCCAACATGGCAGAAGGATTCTTCCCAACAAGAGCACTGGAAACGGGACAGAGATGCTGCTGGGACTAGAAAGTATGCCAAGCTCTGGAGAGTTTTTAGAAGGCCATAATAAAATATGATTGAATCATTTTTTTTCTAGAGACACTTGCAATGGCCATTTACAAATATCCCAGGAGTGTTTATCCTTGGGCACCCCTGTTGTGCCTTCTCCACACAGATCGGCCTCTCCTGAGCCCCTGCAGCAGAAGGAATGACAGCCTTTACTAGAAATGTCCATTTTCTAAGCAATTTCATCCACTGAAACTTGGGGAAAATTAGGAAAACTTTCAAATAGCTGAAGTGTATGCGATTATTTTAATTTCCAAGCCAGGCTGTGCCATCCAGCACTCACTGACTGAGAAGGGGAATTCACTGGAGCAGCTCCTGTTGAGTTTCTGAGCAATGCAGCCCCGGGCACTCCCCAGGCTCAGCTTTCTCATGCTCAGCTCCTCCGTTTAACAGCACAGGAGCTGCTGCAGTCAAACAAATATTTGAATTTCTTTCCCCCAGCCGTGTTTAAAATAATATTGCAAAATGCTTGAAGCCATTCAAAGGTATTCACTATGAAAGGACACTTCACTTGAGAGACTCCCACCTCCAACCATCACCACCCACCAGGAAAGGCTTGTTCCAAGCCTTTGCACCTCCCCTTTCTCTCCTGAGAAGTTTGAGTGCTTCTTCCCTTTCCAAGGAGCTGTCCTGGATAACGGGGCACTGATAAAAATCTTCCTGCTTGAGAAACAACAGAGATGTTGGAACACAAATAGAAACAGGAGGAAATATTCTTCATTTTGCTGCTGCATTTCCCAAGGAAGTTTAAATGAGGAAGTTTAAATGAGCAGAGTTTTAGCTGGTTGGAAGGAAAGCATGATGATATTTAATTTTCAGGGGACTTTGGGGAGTGCTGAGTGTGGTCTGTGACTGGTGCAAGGCTCACTCCTGCAGGGCTTTACCCTTTGCAGAGGCTGCAACCATAAAATATGAGAGCAAATCCTTTTTGCTTTAAATGTCAGCTTCAATACTTAGCAAGGGCACGTGTGAGCAGCAGGGAGCAGAAAGCTTGGAGCAGCATTTTCTCCTGGATCCACTGTTTTTCCAGGCAGGAGGTCACATCCTCACTAAGCACTTGCTCAACTCTTAAATATTTTCATGTCTGAATCTGACCCAGATGCAAAATGTGACAACTCAGCTCCTGCATCGTTACCAAACAGCTGATTCGGAGCTGTGGGGTTGGTAAAACAGCTTTCAAAGCTGAACTCCAGGCCCTCACTCCCTGAGTGTAGGAAATGGCTGGGAAGCCGGAAGTGGGGGAATTTAAGGGCACGGCTGATGTTTCAAAGCAGCCGAGGGGTGGCTTTTTAATTGGTGCCAAGCCAGGATCTGCAGAGCCTCCCTGGCAATTTCCCTGCGTTCCAAGAGTCCCAGCCCCGCTCCCATCTCGGGCTCCTCCGAGAGTTCCAAGCCATGGGAATTCCACGCTGCCCTCCAGGATGGATGAGATCACTCCCGCACAGGAGCAGCCTCCAAAGGAATGAGGGAATAACGATCCGTGTGTGAGGAACGCACCTTGCTGAGGATGGAGATGCACTCAGGTCTGAGATTTAATCCGAGACTAAGATCAGCAGCAGGACCTGCAGCTCTGAAGGGGTTGGGGGCTATGGCACAGTTGTTTGACTCAGATCATCAACAGCTGAGCAAACTCCAATTGCACACTTTGGAGCTTGTGGCATCGCTCTAATCCCTCACTTTGGGATCAATAAATGACGTTATTTGATGTTTTCTGCAGAGCAATTGTACAGGAAAATGACAGGAAACCAAGAGATAGCAGAGCCAGGACTCAAACACATCTCCCTGTGCTGCTTTGCTGAGCAGGCAGAGGCAGAAACACCTCACTGCCATCACTGAAATGAATTTTAAATACAGCCACGAATGAGGGGCTTTTAACTCGCGTCAGAAATTTAATAACAGTAGCCCCATTAAAAACCTCCAGGTAGTTTTACATTAATGTCCAACACAATGGGCCAGATCAGGCTTTGATCTCGTCTTTCAAGGTTTACAGGCACTGAGCTATCTCACATATTCCCACTGTCATTTTATCTGTATTTCTGATGTTTTATCTTGTTACACCTCTGCAGAAGCCGTGGGATCAGCTACATCACGGGAACAGTTCTTCCTTTTTTATTTTTTTATTTATTTTTTTCAGATGGTTTAAAGATTTAGAGCTCAGCGCTTCTCAAATAATTTCATGGAACATTCAGTGAGGCACTGAGAAAATGGAGCAAATGCAAGCAAGGGCAAATCAATGTAAGTGAAGCGGAGCACAGCCAGGAAAACCAAGTGCACAGCCCAGTGTGGGGTTTGGGATGCCCTGAGCTGAGGCTGCCCCATCTCTGGAAGAGTCCAAGGCCAGGCTGGATGCACTTGGAGCAACCTGGGATTTGTGGAAGGTGTCCCTGCCGATGGAACTGGATGGACTTTAAGGTCCCTTCCAACCTGAACCATTCTGGGATTCCGAGTGCTGCAAACAAGCACATGGAAAAAATAATAAAAAAAAAAAGAAAAATATAAATATCCCATGGTGGCAGTTTCTCAGGATCCACAAACAGTGTTGGAAGCACCAGGGTTCTTTTTTTAAACAAACCTCCATTACTCCGTGTTATGGTGTAAGTTACTGCAATGGGAGGCTGGCACCTTCCTGGCGATCCCAAAGACGGGAGCGTCACATCCTGTGGGTCCCACAGCTGGCAGCAGGGAAGGCAGAGACCCATCCTAGAGTCCTTTCCCAGAATAGTTTGGAATGGGAGGGATATGAAGGATCATCCAGTGCCACCCCTGCCATGGACAGGGACACCTCCCACTGTCCCAGGCTGCTCCAAGCCCCAATGTCCAGCCTGGCCTTGGGCACTGCCAGGGATCCAGGGGCAGCCACAGCTTCTCTGGGCACCCTGTGCCAGGGCCTCCCCACCCTCCCAGGGAACAATTCCTTCCCAATATCCCATCCAGCCCTGCCCTCTGGCACTGGGAAGCCATTCCCTGTGTCCTGTCCCTCCACCCCTTGTCTCAAGCCCCTCTCCAGCTCTCCTGGAGCCCCTTTAGGCACGGAAAGGTCTCCCCAGGTAAGGATGAGACAAGGGTAGAAATCCTGGGTGGAATGAGGACTACATTTAGACTGGAAGCTGTGTATGGAAAGCAATTTGAGCCATCAGGAAAAGTGATTAAGTGTTTTTTACAGGGAAGAAGAAAAAGAGTTTGTTTGGGTGGCTCAGCTGCGGGTGGGATGGAGGCGTCAGCAGCAGCTTTGGAGTTAAGGCCGCACTGGGTTTCTCACTTAGAGTGAGATTAAATTCTTCCATTTCACAGCTGGGTGATTGAATTTCATTTCCAATGTGGCACAGTTGCTGTCCTGGGGTCAGCTGAATTTGCTGGGCAGTTTTTGGGTACCACACTCATTAGAGTTTGCAGGGAGAGCAATGAATATTCACTCATTCTGGAATGGGAACCTCCACCCTCTGCTCCTTCCCCTCTCCCTGCAGTTTAAACAACCAGAATTCCCAAACTTTGGAGCTACTCCCATCAAATCCTGGCCTGGGAAGTTTTTTTGGGTGAATGGGGAGAAACTTCTTTATCTGGCAACACCTTTGCCAGCCCTGCTGAGACAATTTGCCAGCAGGGAGACAACGCTGTCCCACCTTCAGCCCTAGTGCTTCCCAAAGGTATTCCTCCCAAAGCTTCCTTGGGTGCCAGCACCACTCGCACACCTGCCCTTCATCTCTCACTGCCTCTACATCTCCTTCCCTCCTTTCCCTTATGAATTCTTGGATACAAAAGCCAGGTCTGAACTTGTAGGAGCTGCTGAGGTACAACCAAGGAGAACGGGACTAGGAGGGAACTGCAGCACTGGGAAAGCCACGAATGATCCCACACCTATTTCCAGCAGTTCCAAGATCAGTGGCTCCCTGTGGCAGCGGAATCACTGAGTTTTATTTATATTACATTTTGTTCAAGTGCCTCTCTGTTATTTAAGTCAGCAGATGACAACGAGACAGAAATAGCCCAACTTCCAGTGGTGCAATCCTTACAGAGCTGTTCAGACAAATCCTCGGGACAGCTCCAAAATGTGCCGGACAACAAATTTACACCGCCAGGGGTGCACAGAAATGTTTTAATGCTGCCTTTGCCTCAACCCCCCCCAAGCTGGCCAAGGTTTCTGTTTAAAGCACCGAGCCAGAGCCGCACGGAGCTGCAAGCGCTGGGATTAGCAGAGTATTCCCAGCAGCTCCTGAGAGAAGGATTCCCATCCATGCCAAAGGAATGGGTGATATTCCCAAGGCCCAGACCATCAAGTGCTCCCACCACGTGCAGCTGGAATGGCCACGCACATGGAAGCATCCACATTGCATTTCTGCTCCCTCTGGAATTTGTTATCCTCAAGATTTCTGCTGCATTCTTCCTTCCTCAGGCCAGCCCTAATTCCGTAAAACAAAGAGGACAGCCCCGATTCCATAACCAAATGCAGCCAGGTGTTGGAACAGCAGCCTGCTTCCCAGGCCCTGACTGTTCTCCACCACGGCTTCCATGTGACATCTGCCCCAGGCCATTATCCCATCCAAAGGAGAGCACAGAGATTATTCCCTAAATAAACCAGCCTGGCTTTCAAAGGTAATTTAGTGTACCCCTGCTGGGTGACAGAGCATTCCCAGCGCTCTTTCTCCAGAGGGAAGCAGCCACCGAGCCTGCCTGGTGTGGTCTCTGTGTGAATAATTCGAGTCTGCAAACAAACAGCAACTCCCCCTCCAACAACAAAGTCACATTCAGCATTTGCCTTCACTTGGGGACATCACCCTGGCGGGCTCTCACATTTTCAAATGATTTCTGAGATGGTTTTCTAATCCCACCCCTATTTATTACGGCAATCAGGAAAATCTGACAGAGCTGGGTACAAACTACCAGTGGCTTCAGGATGAAATGACAAATTATTTAAAGCTGAATGCTGGGAAAAGCAAAACTCTCCAGCAGAAAGGGAAAAAGCTCTTCCATATTAGAGGCCAAATAATGGCACCTGAATTCTCAGTTCTTCTGAACAGCAAATGTCCCAGCTCACACAAACTGAACAGGTATCAGTGACCAGTTATTGCTCCTCACAGCCCTCACCAGGGAGGAGAAGGGGTTTAATTATTTACAGGGCTTAAAAGAAATGTCTGCAACCTCTGCTTTTTATAGCCCTGAGGAGCTTTTTGCCAGCTTTTTGCACTTCCCACGGGATTTCTCCCCAGTCTGGCACCATGGATAGCTGAGGCAAAAGCTGCTTCCCAGATGGTCCCTAATTCAGGGAACAAGGGACACAGAGGGGGATGGAGCCCCTCAGCACAACTCCCTGATGCTGCAAAGCCAGGAAATGCTGTCTCTTGCAGGAAAAATGACGTTCCATGCCTTGGTGGATTATTTCAGCCGAAGCTTTCCAGCCCAGCACCAAGTCAGACCCTCACTAAATCATCCTCTTTAACTGGCAGCTCCCATTTTGGAACCTTAACTCTGCCCATTTCCCTTCTGGCAGGGGTTCAAGTGTTCCTTGGCTTATCTCAGTTGTATTTCTGAACAAAATAAAACCATCCTTCCCTAATGCCCAGGGTTGCTTTAGCCCCACAGCCCCAGGGCTGGCTGGATGTCCAAGCCAGCAGGTACCAGAGCCCTGCAGAGGCAGCACCTGCAGGCAAGGCTTTCCCATTCTTTCCCATCACACCGAAACAGGAGTTTCTGTGAAGATCAGCTGCTCTCTGCTCCTTTTCATGGAGCTGAAGGGCCAACCCAGCCTTAATGTGCTTATGGAGATGCTTCCCCATCCTCAATGGATCAAGCCTGTGACCATCACTTCGACCCACAGATATCGAAGTTGCAACAATCAAATCTCATTTCTGATCCATGGATGGTGAGATCTTTCCTCTCCTCTCTCTCCTCTTCCCCTTTATTTCTTTCCCTTTCTTTTCCTTGGATATAGTTTCTTAAGGGATATCTTTCTACTTTTATATTGTTTCACTTCCGTTGGTGTATAAAATGGAAAAATATTAACAACCACCCTCTGCAGCAAAATTAACTCAGTGAACTCCTGGGATGCTTTGTCAGGAATAAATGGAGTGGGAGAGGGGGTGTAAGGTGAAAAAAGGGACATCTCAGGGACTAAAAAAAGGGACTAGAAAAGGTTCAGATAAAATCATTCAGGTTGGAAAAGAGCTCTCAGATCTTTGAGTCCAGCTGTTAATGAAGCTCTTCATTAAAACACAGCTCCAGAAAGATGAAGGGCTCTGGGGCAGGAGCTGCAAGGACAGGGAAAGGCATCGTGCACTACACAAAAGTTCCTGTCCCCTCGAGTCCCCTGAGAAGCAGCCAGTTTTGGCTGTGAGTATCCAGACATTCCCCCAGGGCTGCAACACAGCTGGAATGGGAAAAACAGCAAGGGAAAAGTCCAATCGGAACAACCTCTACCTGCAGAGAGCCTGGAGCAACAGCAGGCAGGCACCAAAATCCAGGCTTCAGCTGGGGATGGATGCCAAGCCCTGCTGCCACAGGAGATCAGCACTGGGAGCCAGCTGGGAATGTGATGGGAGCACTGGGACAGTGGTTCTGTGGGCTGTGCTCGGCCAGGCACAGCCAGGCAGCTGCCAGCTGTGCCAGCTGGGCGGCCAGGGACACCGTGGTGGTGTGGCTGTGCCACAGCCGTGCCAGGGGAAGGTGGCACCACCTAGAGAGGAACCCCCCAACCGTGGTAAGGGCTCAGTAATTGCACGGGATCAATGCCAGGAGTTCCCGGGTTGGGAAGAGCCCAGCAGGAGGGATTGGTGCTCCTGGAGCAAAGGGGGTCTCTGACCCTCACTCCACTTGGCACCACCAACTGCAGCAGAAACCACCCACCCGTGTCCTCCTGGATTTATGGAAGCTGCCGGAGTGCCTCCATCTGGAAGCAACCTACACTGAGATAATCCCGATTATCTGGGCATCTCCTTCATGCCCTGCATGCCAGCGTGGCTGGGCCTGGCACTGGGACATGGGTGATGCTCTTCTGGACTCCCAGTTCCTCAGAGCCTGAAGCACATTTGCCTCTCTCCTTCCCCTTTTAGGAGGTAACTATAATATCCATTCAATAATTAATTCATTAACTCATTTGAATACATCCAAGAAGCAGAATATTATAATTCATATTATAGTCTGTGTAATCCTATAATTAAAATGATAGCCTACAATTAAAATCATGGCCTCACAGACGTTGGCTGTGATTGCTGATTTAAGAGAGGGAACACAGAGGACGGGCACTGAAGGGAACTGCCAACCCCAAGCTGGCCAAAAGCAGGAAAGTGCCTCTAAAATAAGAATAAACTCAATAAATAGTTCAGCTCCTCCAGGCCTGGAGGACAGATGGATACATGGAAAGATATTCCAAGCCTGTAACTTCTGCCTAACATCCTCTCAGCCATGCCCTGAGCTCTGTGACGCCAGAGACGTGCTCCAGCATGGAAATGGGAAAAAAACCCCAGTGCCACTAATTTTGTAGGCATTTACAGTCCTGGAATGGTCCTCAAAGCCCATCTCATTCCAACCCCTTCCACCTTCCACTAGACCAGTCCTGCCCAAGCTGGCCTTGGTCATCCTGAGCCACTCGATCCATGGGATCCATCCCAAGGCCTTTTCCCAGCTGGCAATGAGCTGTGAAAAGGAGATGAGAGCTAAAAAAAGAGGAGCCAGACCTTTCCATGGGATTTGTGTAAGCCTCACAAACCTGCCCACGTTAATGTTCCGCATTCTTCCCTGTCACAAACCTGCCCTCGGAAAAAAGAAGCCCTTGAAGGACAATTAGCTGGAGCCAATTAACTGCTGCCTGGAAAGGAATCCAGGTTAAATCTGCTGCCAAGGAGACTTTTCTCCCTGAGGAGTTTCACCTCGTGAGGTAACTCTGGAACACCAAAACTTTCTGGAAAGGCTCACAGTTCCTCTGGGGTCACTCTCCAAGGAACTTTGCCATTTTTCCCTCCTCTGTCCTTCTTTCTGCAGGTTTTCAAGGAGCCCAGCAAACAGGAACATGGACTTTGGCTGCTAAATACTCTATTTTTCAATAGAGCATTCCTTTTGTGGATATTTTTCCAGGCAGACAACACTGATCCCTCATGCTCTGTCTGAGGCAAAATGCCAAGATGTCACCACAATGTCACTGTCACCCCTGCTCTGCAGTGACAGGGCTCCAGCACAGGCCTCTGACTTTGAAGATTGACAAGTTGCTATCAAAATTAATTGGTTCAGCCTTTTAGGGAACAATTCCTCCATCAGCAGGGCTGTGCCCTTCGTTGGGATGAAACACTTGGCATTAGAAAGAAAGGACTGGAGGAGATAAAAGCTCAAAAATGTGAAGGTCAAAACCCAGCAGCTCCCAAAAGGAAGGGCTTCTTCCAAAGAGGTCCCAAATTGCAGTTTCCCCCCAGGTTGTACAGCAGATCCTAAAACTCCCCAAACTATCCTCAAGGTCTCCTCAGTCTGCATCCCCAACATTCCTGGGATAATAAATACTCAAGAATAGAGCTTAAAATTATAGATGTGGGAAGGGCACATTTTTCTGGGTGCTGATGGGTTGTGGTGCCACCTTCAAAAACCTTCTGTGACCGTAACATCATTTCTGACCAAACCCAAAACTCCTCAGTTTTATTCCCAATGTTTTCTTCCCTTCTGCTCCGATGAAAATCAATACAACCCAAATAGGAGCACTCAAAAATTCATATAAAATAATAACAGAATGAGCCTGGGATACTTGGGACCATCTGTCTAAAGCATCCCATGCCCAGAATTCCTGGTTTTGGAATGGTAAAGGAAGTTGATAGTTTCCCACCTTTTTCATGAAATCAACAAGAATTTAAGGAATTGAACCTTCTTAATGGAATGTCTTTTTAAGAAGGAAGCTTACATTTGATCTGGGGCAGGGAAATATTATTCCAAATTAAAATACCACCCTTTTAATACCTTGAAATTAATTAAATATAATATTTCCAATATTACTCCAGATAAGAAAAGAGCAATCTGTGGGCATTTTGCAGGATTAACAAGTTTTGCTCATGAAGATTTTTGAGATGGATCTTAGTTCCTGAAACAAACCAGGAGTTATTTTTAATCAATTTCTAATTGGGGCTTCTCACTTCCCCTCCACAGAGGTGCCCAATACCTTTAGCAGACACCATTCCAACCTCTCTGGTTTAATAAGAAGTTTCTATGTATAACTTAATTGGAATCTTTAATTTAGGCAGGCACTCGGAGCATTTGACTTTGAGAAAACACCTCTCCCCTTCCTTAATGTGCTATTAAAAAAATTCCCATGAAAGCAAAATAATTGAGAGGGAGGAAAAGTAAAGAAATTTTGTAGAGAGCAAATTGAATTTCCTTTTCAACAACTTCTGCCTTTGAATCGTGTTTGGTTGATACTGAGCATCTCCCGAAGCACAACAGGATCCTCTTGAAAAGCTTTAATCATCGGGATAGAATCAGAGCTCAAAGATGACAGATTAAAATCAAATTGTAGCTCAAGAATGAATGAAAAGTGGGGGGGTTTTTTAACTATTTTAAACTACAGCTCTGAAAGGAATGAATATTTATTGAGGACTTCAGGTGAATGTATCGTTTCACATCACGGCAGCTCCAGTTTTTATCCCGAAATGACAAATTCCACTGCCCATCCTTTGTCTCGAAACATGTTTGACTTGGGAAAGTATCCGAGAAAGGTCAGAGTTCTCTAAAGAAATGAAATGTCTTCAACAGCAATTCCCTCAACAACAATTCCCTCAAGTGCAGTTCCAAGATCTGGAGTTTCTCACCTCACGGTATTTCAAGAGGATTTCTGGAAGATCCACTTCTGTGGACTCAAATATTGTGATTGAGGAGAACCATGGGACACCCTGGCTTTGGGCTGGACTCATCTCCACACCTATAGGGGAACCAGGGACACACGAGGAGGAAAATTCCTCCATCCAGAGGAGCAATCTCTCCTTTTTAAGCTGTTTTGTATCATTGTGTGGAGAACAAGGAGGGTTTTTCGGGAATTCCAGTGGTGCACCATCAACAAACACAAGATTGAGGTTCTCTGCTGAGCATAAGGAGCAGCCACTTACTTTGCTTTTGCTTCTGCATCCTCGTAGGCTTTGTTGGAGACGTCGTCCAGGCCCCCGATCAGGTGCTTGAAGGAGCTGTAAAGACAAAGGGACACTTTGAGAGGAAAATCCCAGGAACATCAAGGTTGGAAAAGACCCTGAAGATCATCCAGTCCAACCAGTAACCCAGCACTGCCAGCTCCACTACTGAATCATGTCTGGAAAGATCTGGGAGCCAAGAAAGCCAATGAGGCTCTTTGGCGGCAATCGGGGCTGGATCATGGTGCCGGTGACCCACCAGGCCCAGGGCTGGGAATCCGCTGGGAAACACGGCCTCAGAAATGCTGGAGATGCCAAAACCAATGCCAAGAAGATCCCAACTGATTTATCCAGCCCACTGAAATGGATGCTGAAGGTTTTCACCCTCCAGTAGAGTTTCAGCGTAAATGTGCCAATGTGGCTGGTGGTGGCACCTCAACCATCACATCCCCATCCTCCAACCAGGAACCCTCTGCTTCCAAAGCAAAATGTTCATTTCTGGATCCCAGCTTCCTCATCTTTAGAGAAACAGCATCCAAAAACACATCAAGGAGGGTGCAAACTGAAAGAGAGGGAACTCTGAGGTTGGATATTGGGAAGGAATTGTTCCCTGGGAGGGTGGGCAGGCCCTGGCACAGGGTGCCCAGAGAAGGTGTGGCTGCCCCTGGATCCCTGGAAGTGTCCAAGGCCAGGCTGGATGAGACTTGGAGCACCCCGGCACAGTGGAAGGTGTCTCTGTCCATGGCAGGAGGTGGAATGAGATGATCCTTCACGTCCCTTCCATCCCAAACCATTCTGAGATTCCATGAAAAACCAGAAATTAATAACTGAAATCAGAGAATGCCTTCAAACTAAAATATTCAGGTGAAAAGCTACTTTCTACTATCCAATCCCAGTATTCCCAGTGGGTCTGTCACTGGGAAGGTTTTCTTTTTTTCAAGGAAGACAAATTTGAAAGGATGAAGTGCTGCAAAGCAGAGTCTTTTGACTGATGTCTGCCTTAAGGTCACAGCTTTATAAATGAAAATCCTACAATTCCTCCGGCTCCTCTGTGCTCCTGACACTCCTGCAGCACGAAATACAGAGCTGAAGAACAGGAATTGCTCTGAGTTGACAAAAAAATGAATGGAAACTTTGAAAAAAAAAGAAAGAAAAAAAATCCCCATTTAGGGCCACATTTCTGACTTTAGGAATAAGAACGGGGATATTTAATATGGAGGATTTGCAGGATCAAAGAGAGTTAATGGCACTGAGCAGGTGAGGAAAATCCAGGGCAGCTGGGGAAATGCAATCTCCTGCCATGCACGGGGTGAGCCAGGGAGACTCCGTGTTCCTGGGACAGGAACGGTGGGACCTTGGGTGGCTCAGACACACTGACAGTCCTGAGCAGGTCCTTCGCGGTCCTGCTGCACCAGGAGATGCCTGGCCCTATGGAATGTACCATATGGAATGGCCCTATGGAATGTACCATATGGAATGGCCCTATGGAATGTACCCCATGGGCGTGCGGAGAGCGGGGACAGCACTTCCAGCAGAGCCAAGGCAGGCACAATTATCCTACTGGAAAAAGCCAGATTTTCCCTGTTGCTGTGGGGCAGGAAGTGACAGCTGAGAGAGGGAGTTTGGATCTGGACTTGCTGCAAGGGCTTTTCCAGAGGAATTCTCCTCCCTGGGGCTGTTCCAGAGCTGTGTGCACACAATGCTGTGCCCTGTGCTCTGGGATGGCCCAGCTGGAGCAGGGAGGTGCCACCAGGTGCCCACTGTGCTCCCTGCAGCCTGAGCCATCCTGGGATTCTCTGCTCGGAATTCCTGCTCAGGAAATGCCCTCTGCCCACACTAATTCCCCCAGTCTCCCACTCCACTTAATTCATGACATTTGAAATCATACAATCAAGGAAATAGTTTCTACAGCCTGAGGAAAGCAAATTAACAAATTCATTAATGAGGAAGACAAGGCACAGATACAGGGAACAACATATACACATGAAGTCGTGTTAGAGGTTTTTAACCACACTGGTAATTATTAATATTTTTAATATTAGGACACGTTAATCATGGGGGCATCTATCCAACCCCAAATTCCTTGCTCAGCAGTGAAAACAGGAACAACTCAGCTCCTTCAACACCTCAAGTTTTATCTTCCTGGTGCTGGGAATGTGCCACGAGATGAAGCCAAAGCTTGCAAGGTGACAGTGAGAGCAAAGCAGGATTGGAGTGTTCATGCCTAATTGTACCCCAAACAGGCATTCAGGCAATTAATTAACACAGTGACACCATCCTGGAAGGCCACAAGACATCACCTAGGGCTTAAACTGCAGTTTAGGCTTGGTTTGCTTAGAAAAATGGGGCAGGGTTAAACACCCCATTTTTTTTTTTGGCAATGCAAATAAATCTTTTCTAATGAAACATCAAAGAAAACGTCACTGAAAGTAGTAACAACAGTTTCTCTAAAACCCTTAATTTTTATTAGAAATTTTAAGCCAGACTTAGCATTGGGCAAGATATTAAAGCTCACTTGAGTCCCTTTTTCATTGCCCATCTCAACGTTGTTGAGGTCTCGGCTCAGTCCGGACCTCCCCAAGAATTCAATCAGAAACTGCTTGGGTTTTTTCTCCTCATGGAAACCCTCATGGGTTTTTTCTCCTCATTTTCTCTTCATTTTTTCTATTCTCTCCTCATAACCAATTTTCTCCATGGATAAACTTCACTCCAACTGGGAGAAACAGTAAAGCAGCAAACCCTAAAATCTCTACTGAAAGAGCTCAGCTCAGCTTATATGGGGTCAGTCATGCCAGGATAATACTTTTTTATTTCATTTTTCTCCCATTTCCATTGCCAGGAGGGCCGATCCAATAACCTTTGTTGACACCTCACAGCTCTCCCTGATAAAAACCAAAACCAGGCTTTGAAACACAGACAAAAATGGAAAATGCAAAGTGGAAAAGCAGAAAATAGCTGAAATATTTAAAATGTTGCCTTAAAAAAAAAGTGCATCCTCTTGCTACATGCAGCTGAATAAGACGAGAAGCTGGAAAAACAGCATTTAGTGTAAATTCCAGGTAGTTTTGTAACTCTCTGTCAGCAGCAGCTGTGCCTTGAGTTTTCCTGGCGCTGATCCATCAGCTCCTCTCTCCACTTGCATGAGGCAATTTTGTCCTCCCAGCACCCACGGTGCTGCTAAATCTCCAAGCTCCAGGAAAACGTTGTTGGTGCCATAAATAAATTATACAGAGGGGAAAAAAATCCCATATAAATAAAAGATGAACCTGAATCCACCTCAGTGTAAATATGCCGACAGTTCAGGAGCAGCCACAAACACTTTCAAACACTTTTTCAGTTTCAAGAGGTAGGTGTGAAAAAAAAAAAGAATTATGAAGTTGCACCAACTTGTCCCTGAGGGGGCCAGGGATGATCCAAATGTCAGGAATGAGTTTGGAGCTTTTCCCTCCTGTTTTCTCTTCATACAAAGGAGGTGCAAGTGAAGTCTGTCTGTGCATCTTTATGCAGACTGAGCCACAGAACAGATGCTCAAGGGGTGTCTGCACAATTTTTATCAGAAGACCTTTTACAGACAAGTTCCTAAAGGGCCAATCCAGCAAATCCAGCACATATTTGTTAACTTTTCCCCAACTGTACTTCTGGAACAAATCTAACAACCCCTCCAAGGAGCCTGGAAGTTCATCAGGATGAGCTCTGACAAGGCCAAGCTTTGGCCAGTTTGGAGGCAACACCACCAAGCATCTCCCACAAGAAGTTTTTTTTTTTTCCCAGAGGATGAATTCCTGCAGTGTCACCACAGGAAAAACTTAATTAGCAACAGCCTTGATCTTCTAGTGTCAAGGCAAGTCCTAAAGACAGAAAGTCCATGAATTGTAAAAAAAAAGCCCTTGGAAATAGAAATGCCTAAAAGCCATCTGAGAGGGGCTATAAAATATTGATGTGTGCCCCCAGAGTGGAGGTTGGATCAGCAGGAAATGGTGGGGCTGCAATGAGCTGTGTGTCTCCTCAAGTATCCAAAGGCTTCTCCAGACTCCTTGGAATGCTCAGATATCCAGCTGACTTTTTTTTTCACAGTTCCCATGAACAATTCCAAGCCAATTCTGTAAGCCCACGGTTGGGTCTGTGCTCCATGGCTGGCAGGAAGAACATCTGGATAAATCCATCCTGACTCACCAGAAAGCCTGAGCATGGAGAAGTCCCCAGCCCGCCCCGTGCTGTGGTCCCTCAGCAAAGCTGCCACCCCCACCTCCTCAGCCTCGTCACCCTCTCACTTCATTTTCCCTACTGGATTACAGTTCCTCCTCTTCCGTGTTGAAATTCTGATGATAATGTGAAATTCCTTGGAATTTTTTTCTTTCTGATTGCCAAGTTCCTTCTTTCAAATACACCTGACCAAGTAGGGCTACACAAGGTTTTTTGGGTTTTTTCCTGGCAGTCTTCTTCCTTGAGGGACCAAAATGAATGGTGCTCCCAATGGGAATCACAGAATTCCTAGAAAAGTTTGGGTTGGAAGGGACCTTAAATCCCATCCAGTGCCACCCCTGCCATGGCAGGGACACCTTCCACTGTCCCAGGCTGCTCCAAGCCCCAGTGTCCAGCCTGGCCTTGGGCACTGCCAGGGATCCAGGGGCAGCCACAGCTTCTCTGGGCACCCTGTGCCAGGGCCTGCCCACCCTCCCAGGGAAGAATTAAGAGCATTAAGGACCAAATCCCACTGAAATTCATTATTCTGGTAAAGGAAGCGACTTGAAAACACAACTGCAAGAAGGAAACAATGCCAATGGTTTTCATAACAAATATTTTCAGGACAAGGATGAGTGGGAACGAAGTCCATGGGATGCATCAAATGCTTCCTGCAGGTTGTTTTCATTGCTAGATCAGGATTCTGCTCATTCCTGCACCAGAAAGGAAGCTGGAAATGCACTTTGCAAAGCACAACTACCTAGATTGGCAAAAATAGCTCTACTACTTTTTGGGTGCCTTTGGGGTGTTTTTGGGACTGCAAGAGCCCTCTTGTTTCACAAGGAAATCAAAAAGCAAGGCAGCACCAACATCATCCAGTAATTAAAGACCCATCATGAGCTCCATCCAGTTTGACTTCCCTCATGGTGTTTCCAACTCCCACTGCTTCAGCCCTGTAGCCATTTTATACATATTTTATAAATGCCAGAAATCCTTTTAGGCAATGCATTCCTTCTTTTCATGCTTAAGCAGTTCCCTTCTCAAACCCAACTTGCCCAGAGCTCCTGGCTCATCCCTGTGAAGAAAGTTTCCCATATTATTCACTCCCAAATGACAAACTCTGCAGCACCTAAACCAGCCCTAAAATTGCTGGGAATACTGGAAAATCCGGAGGCCAGGCTCACATCTCCCTTAGGAATAACTTGCTGTGGCACCAAGGTGTGACTCTGTCTGTTAATGAGATGGGAGTGTGGCAGCTGGAACAATTTCTGGATGCCTTGGGAAGCCTTTACCAGGAAGGTGGAAGAGTTACCCTGCTGCCAGATAATTCCAGTGGGTGATATTGGTCAGTGAGACTGGAATTCTGCAGGAATTCCATGTGTTAAGGAAAAGGTCTTTTCCCATCACTTGTTTTTTCAAACTGCAACACCAGTTTTGCTGAGCTGCTTCAGACAGGGACACGGACAGAACATCGAAATTGCTGCTCCAGTGGTTCCATCTGATCAAGCAAAGAGCTTGTCTGGGAAAAGGAAATATTTGGCAGCTGCAGTGACTTGTGTCACCCCTCCTGCTGCATGGAACAGATTCCAGCTGCAGGGAACACCCACTCCCTGCTCCCATGGCCGCCTTCTGTGTCACTCAATCTTCTCATCCACCATCACAACCCAAAAGGTGCAAAATTCCCTATACCTGGATATAAAAAAGTGGTTCTTTTTCCTCACCAACTTCCCAAATTGCCACAAGTCCTGGAAGTTTTTCTCCGCATGAAATTTTGCTCCTGCAGTTGATGTCATTGCTATAAAATAGCATCCTAAGGAAGAGCTGGGACACGAAATTCAGCACTGGTCAGGACACAGGACAGCCTGCCCTGAGCTATAAATAGGGCTATCAATAGGGTCACTTTCCTTGCACTATAAATAAGAATTTTATAAATAGTGTTACTCTGCTAATTGCAGAGTGTTAATAGAACCTCTGGTGTAGATTAACCACAGCTCCATCAGTTTAAATTTAACTTGTACTTCCTTACTATTTCAAGGGCGTTGGAGACTGGGGAAAAGGCACAGGAGATAAGGAAAGGAACAGTCTAGAAAATGATCAGGAATGAGTGACTTGAATTATCTGGGGGTTTTAACTCTTACAGCACAAACCAAAAATATCTGCTGCAAAAGTGTAAAAATAAAAACCATAAATGCTTTTTATTTCTCTGAATTAATGCTTGCTAAATTATCTAATTATTAAAAGTACAAAGTTTAATAAAATATTATCTTGCTAAATAATGGAATTCTTCTTCCTCTCTTTGCCCCACAGCACGAGAAGAGAGGGTGGGTGTTTTATCTGCCAGGTTGTGAAAGGAGCTCTCAGGTGTTCCCCACCTGTGTTCAATGGACAGACCACAGGTTTTGCAATTAATAATCAATTAACAGAAATCAGAACTGGGATTTCTGAAGGAATTGCCCAGCTCAGCCTTTACAGAACACTGGATTGCCAGAAATGGGGGCTTGTGGGATAGCTCAACACAAACCATTTGTGTCACAGCAAGATTGAGGGGATGGAGATCAGTCCTACCAGAGCACGGGATCCTCTCTCACCAGAACACAAGGAGGGCTCCAGAATCACTTCTAGGGATCCACAGGGATCATGGATCCAGCTCCTGGCCCTGCCCAGACACCTCAACAATCCACACTGCTCTGAAAGCTCCTGGCCCAGAGGTGGGTCCCACATACTTCAAAAATCCAATGGATTTATCTTCCTTTCCAACATTTGCAATTTTTTCTCATTTTTCCATAGATTTTGGCTACCTCCTGCAGGTTCCTTGGAGTTCCTGCACTGGGGGAGGCAGTGAAAAGTCAATCCCTATTCGCCCCCTCCATGGGTTTCACAGATCCATACCACATTCCCATGGAATGATTCCCATGGAAGGTATGTCCGTGCCTTTTGCTGCTCTGTGCCAGTGTTTCACAACTGGAAAACCGCCCCAGGGGTCATGTTCAATTTTTATGTCATTTTATATCATTTTTATGTCACTTTTGAATCCCATTCCCAGTAACTGCAGAGAGCAGCTGGATTTGTAGCACTGGGGCATCCAGGCATGGTTTTTTTCTGGATTAAACTGCCCTAATTCCCTCAAGCTTCCCATACAAATTATTATTCTACTCTCCTGACCTCCTGTATCTCCTCTGAGCCACAGAGCTCCCAGCAGGGCTGTGTCCTTCTCCCAGGGACTCTCCATCCCCACACGGACTGGGATAACACCTTGCTCCAACATTTGCCAGGAGCTGATGCCTTTCATGACGTGAACTCCACCTGTGCCCCTCTGTAACACCCAGATCCCTTTCCACAGTAATTCCAGCTCCTGCTTTGTTTCCATTTGGTCTCTCTGAGATTCTAATTGTCACCACTGAGTTTTGTCTGGTTGGTTTAGGGGCACTTTCCCTCCATTCATCAAGGACACTTCTGTGACTTTACCACCCAAAATTAAGAGGCCTCTCTGGAGAAGATGATCC
Source organism: Eulacestoma nigropectus (assembly GCA_013397775.1). Lineage (NCBI taxonomy): Eukaryota > Metazoa > Chordata > Aves > Passeriformes > Eulacestoma > Eulacestoma nigropectus. Next base: position 64,021 of record VZTE01003808.1, read on the forward strand.
AAGGCTCTTGTTAAGCTCTGGAAAAGGTTTACATTGGAGTTCCCCCAGCCCCAGGCAGAAGGAGGGACTTACTCTCTGTCTATGACCAGACAAGTGACGGCTTCAGCTGCGATGACGTTGGCTGTCCTGACATCCTCCCTGCAAGAAAAAACACATTTCTTCAGTTATTTCCATGCCAATCTTCTGATTTCCAACATACAGGCTTCTCCAAGCACTTTGAGAATAAATTTCTGGCTTTCACCGCTTTTCCCTAATGTTTTCATCATCCATATAGGCTAACAAAACACTAGAATTCCAAGACTAATAAAAATACCAATTTAATTCATTTTAATCAGGTTGATTTGGTGTTCCAGTGTTTCAGAGCCAGCGCTGCATTTTCTGTTTTCTCTTCACATTATCCCAATTCCCTCCAGCCTTTCCATGTTCCAAGGGTAAGTGGATCACAAGCAAAAGAGAGCTCCCCTCTAAACACACCTCATTCATTTATGCTGGAACACCACTCTGCGTTTCCACTGAAGCAGAAAGTGAGATTTACAGGTGCTGTTAGGAATAGGAATTCCATGTAAAGACTGGCAGTATTAAAGCAGGAATATGGTTAACAAAGGGTGATGCACCTTTGAGGTCATCATTCATTAACTTTAATTGCTTTGGAGCTCTCTTCATGTTCATATCTTTGAAACAGAGCAAGCAGAAATACAAGGGAAGAGCCTTAATATTGCAGCCTGTGCTGGAATGCTGACTCTGAGTCTATTTGGACTGGAATTAAGTGTGTATTAGTGCTAATTTACCCTTCTGATAAATCACATTGTGCTATTTAAAGCAAGGAGAAAGAAGCAGTGGAATAGCAGTGGATAATTATCTCTATTAACTCCTAAAACTTGGGTAAATACAGAGAGGATAAGGAAGGATAATATTGAATTCCTCATCAAGTGGCTGCAGCCAGCTTTTGCCAATATACCCATCCATTAAAATGAGAATTCAAACTTGTTGGTGTCCACTAATTCCAGTTTAAACTCAACACATTGGTCCCATTATCCCAGAAGCCACAAAAGGACATTTATCCCTTAAAGTTTATGGATCAGAGATATTATTATTGTTACTGTTTTATATTTAGATGATCACAGAGCAGAAAAATACAACGCAATTGGTGGCCTCGGTTCAAACATTTTCAATAACATCAGAAATTAGATATTCAAATGCACAAGGGACTGTTGTGATTTCTGCTGTCTTGTCCTCCATCCAGCCTTTTCTAGAAGGTGACTTTGGCCAGCAGCAGCAGCGCGGGGACGTGCAGGAACCGGTGGCATTAAAGGCAAATGAAACCCTGGAAGTGCATGGCATGAAAAACTCCACGTGCAAGGCATTACGTGGAAAAGAAATTACTAAGAGGGGATTAAAGGCAAGAGCAACCACCAGCAAGTGCCCAGCATTAAACGAGAGAGTAACTACTACAAATGGCATTAAATACAACAAATAATTACTACAAGTGCACAGACTTCAGTGCAGAAGTTACTGCTACCAGTGCACGATATTAAGTGCAACGAGTAAGTACTAGAAGTCCAAGAGTAATTCCTACCAGTGCACAGCATGACATGAAACATTAACCACCAGTAAGTGCACAGGATTACATGCAGAAGGAATTACTACAAGTGCACGGCATTAATTGCAACAGGTAATTGCTACATGTGAACTGCACCAAAAGCAAAAGGAGCTGCTGTGAGGGCATAGCAATAAATGTAATAATTACTACAAGTGCAAAGCATTAAACCCAGAAGTTACTACCAGTAAATGCACAGCATTGAAGGTAAAATAACTACTACAAGTGCAAGACTTTATATGCAGAAGTTATTGCAAGTAAGTGCATGGCATTAAATGCAACAAGTAACCGAGGCATTAAATGAGAATAACTACTACAAGTGCAGAGCATTAAAACCAAAGGTAATTACTCCCAGTAATTACTCCCCAGAGCACAGCCTTAAATGAAACACTAATTACAAGTAAATACATGAAACAACTAATTACTACCACTGCAAGATATTAATGCAGAGGTTACTCCTAGCAAGTGCACAGCTTTAAAGGCAAAAGTTACTACGACCAGTGCAACAAAGAATTATGACAAATGATTAGTAATTACTGCATTAAATGCAACAGGTAATTAATTACTACTAGTGCATTAAATAGAAGTAATTCTTTTAACAGCACTAAGTGCACAAGCTGCTATTAGAAGAGCAATGAGCAAAATACAACTTTTTAACAATTAAAAAATTAATTAATTCCTGGCAGGGCCCGCCACCCCCCGTGGCCCCAGGGAGGAGGGGAGAGCACTGACTCGGACACTCCCTGGCCTTCATCCCCCTCATCCTCGGAGCTGCTTCCCGAAAAGCCACACTCCTCATCCGTGGAATTTCCCTCGCTCTCCGAGCGCTGCATGGCCGCGGCTGCTCCAGCATTTCCCCTGGACACGCCTGCTCCAGCTCCGTGCTCTGTGTCCCCCCCAGTATTTTACAGCTCCCCCAGCCCAGACCTCGGCACCTGCACAAAGGTCACAGCTGCTGTGGGGGCTCTCGGCCGCAGAAATCCAAGAGGGGAGGATTTGGGAGCCCTCAGGGGATCCTTGGCTGTGCACAAGGGCCAAAAACCCCATCAGGCGACCTCGTGTGCCCTTTGCAGCTCCTTAACTCCACGGTGGAATTAGGTGGCAACGATATCCACGTTCCTAAATGTTCCCAGGTGTGTCACCACACCCCTGGAAACATGAGGCCATTATTTCAGGGATGAAATGCATAGATCTGTTTTTCTCCTTGGAATTTACAGCCCACTTCACCCCATTGGGAAGTTACAACAATTTTGCTTCTGATAAGCTGTCAACAACTTAATTTAAGAAGAGATAAGTTGGTACACGAGCCTCTGTTCCTTGGTTTTACCTCAGGCTGCCATAATTTTCCCTAAATGTAAAAATATTTCAGGTGATTCCCGTTGTTTTGCTTTTTTTTACCTTCCTACATCCCCAAATTGCTTGAAGTCCTGTCCCGATACCTGCTCCTATAGCTCCCACTGCTCCTCATGCCTTGGATGGGGACTCCACCCCTGCCCTGGGCAGTCAGTTGCAGTGTTTGACAGCCCTTTCTGTAAAGGAACTTTTCCCAACATCCAACCCAAACCTCTTCTGGTGCAATTGGAGGCCGTTTCCCCTTGTCCTGTCCCTGTTCCCTGGGAGCAGAGCCCGACCCCCCCCAGCTGTCCCCTCCTGTCAGGGAGTTGTGCAGAGCCAGAAGGGCCCCCCTGAGCCTCCTTTTCTCCAGGTTGGTGGAATCTCAGCAGCAGCTCCTGGGAGTTTTTTACTTTTAGAACTTGAGTGCAGCAGAGGCAGAGCAGAATTTCCTCGACCAACAGAGCCTTGAAAGACCGGAGGCCTCGGCTTCATAAATATTCCAGTCAATTACCACAAAGGGCTCCTTTTCTTTTGTAAATCTTGTTGTACAACCCTTGGCAGGGCTTTAACCTCTCAGCTGAAGCCTCTGGGAGTAGAGATATATTTTAGGAGCAGTCAGTAAGCGCTAACGAGATGCTCACAAGGCATAAGACAAAGTATTAGAGGGAGCTGCTACATTTGCTATTTGGACAGTTGTACATTTTGCTTATAGTAAATAAAAAATCGGTAAAATAGTATTTTTAAAGCTGAACTGTTGTTCTCTAAGAAATGTTTTGTTTTCCCAATATGCCCAAAGCCTAAATCGCACGAGGTTTTTGCTACATGTCCTCAAACTGGTGTACCTTGGAATCAAATCCCTCCTGTTGTGTTTCATTCCCTTTTAGGAGGTGAGATTTTAATGCCTGAGGGGATTTTTAGATTTTTTTATGAAATGCCTTTTCCAGTGCAGCTTTTTCCAATGGCACCTTTTATTAGTTTGACATTAAAACCCATAAAAGTTTAGTAGAGCACGTTGTGTTTATTAATCCCAGTGATGCACTTTTATATCAAAGCCAATGGCAAACAGATGCTGGGTTCTCAGGAAGATGAAATGTTGGGGATCCAAATTTTGGTCTGTGACGGGTGGTTTCCCCCCATGGAAGTCAGATACATCCAGGTGACTGATGCAGACAAGAACTCCAAGGTCATCAAATCCAGTCTTTGGCTGATCCCCCTTTTGTCAACTCCTTCCCTGGGAGGGTGGGCAGGCCCTGGCACAGGGTGCCCAGAGAAGCTGTGGCTGCCCCTGGATCCCTGGCAGTGTCCAAGGCCAGGTTGGACGGGGCTGGGAGCAGCCTGGGACAGTGGAAGGTGTCCCTGCCCATGGCAGGGGTGGCACTGGATGGGCTTTAAGTCCCTTCCAGCCCAAACCGTTCTGTGACCCCATGGACACAGCCACATCCAGCTATTTCCTGATGTTCACCATTTCCTTCCCTAAAAACAAAGATAAAACCCCATTTCTTGGCTCAGGAAACTGGAGAACCTCGAAGGGCCACCCAGAGCGAGTGGGTCAGTGCCTGGTCCTTGGAGGCTGCTCTGCAGAACCTGCTGCTGCTGCCTGGGAGAGGCCCTGGCAGAAATCCCCCGTCCTGTGGGACCTCAGGAGATGAGTGCTGAGAGCATTTGGGAATGGTGCTAATGAGGGCTTGCAGAGCAGAGCCAGAAATAAAAAAGGAGCCCTTCCCTGGTGGGTTTGAAATGGTGCCACAGGACTATCCAGAGGTTTCTAATTTGCTGCTGTTCGAGCTCTTTAATGCATTTTCCCCTTCCAGCACTGTACACTTGGCCTCATTACAATATTCTTAAGGAGGGTGAATTAACGCCTTTAGGACAAGACACATCAGAAAGGGGAAAAAAAGGGGAAACTCAGTTATTAGCTTGAATTTAGCAATAAGAGCTCGAACCCAGCATCTCTATCTCCACTTTTCTTTTATTGGGTATTTTCTGATCACACCATGGCTTTCAGGTGGGAGATAAAAATCAGCTGGTACCCAAATTTGGTGACCTTCTATCCTTTAAAAAGAGAGATTTGCCTACCTGGAAACTTAAAAATGTCTTTTAAAAGTTTTGATGACCTTTTATTTGTAACAATTTCTCTAACTTCACCTGCATCTTGTCCTACATTTGCAGCAGGGCGAGATGCAACAACCACCTGCCTGTTCCTGATTTGGTAAAAATAAATCAATAACGAAAGTTTTATGTGCCAGAACCAAACTAAATCTCACGGTTAGAGGGCGTGCCTTGAGAATCCTACCCAAGGAATCCCCGGCCCAGGTGAGGGTGACCTGCAGGAAATTCTGGCACTGGGACTACAACAGCAGCGTTAGGAGAGCCATTCGGGGCTGTCACCCAGCAGATTCCCAGGAGGAAAGGGATGGATCCCATTCCCAGCCTCATCTCCCACTGATGGTGGCGTGTTGATGGATGCTGCTACTGCTTTGAACATCCCAAAAAATGTATTTTTGGCAGTGACAGTCGCTGACCTCGACACCTCCACCTCTTTTGTGCTGTGGAGCAGCTTCTCTCCTTCTGGTGAACGTGTCCCACCCTGCCACGAAGGATTTCCCTGCTCTGAGGACACCTTTTAGGTGCTTTTATAGGGGTTTTATATGGCAGGTGCTGCTGAGCACCTGAACGGGAAGGTGGAAGGTTCAGCACTCAGCACTGGGAAGGCACAATAAAAGCCTGTAATAATTATTACACCCATAACTTCAAGCCATGGTGAGCCTTCAAGAAACTCTGTCTTCCTTTTATCATTTTTATGAGGCAAGCAGGTATTTAAGAACAAATTGTGATGAATCTGAGGCCATTCGGCACAGGAAGGACTCGCAGCACTAAAAATGAGGAGCAAAAGTGAGTCCATGCTCCTCCTCCATGGGAGGGTCTGCACTAAAGCACTTCCAGTGTTAAAATGGGTAAAAAGTTATGGAAATTTGATTAGGGATTAAAAGGGTTTTTATAAAATAAAATGCCTGTCCAAAGAGGAAATACAATTCAAAGCTTAAATAAAATATATTTGGAAAAAAAGCGCAGAAAGGAGGCTGAATCACAGCCCTAGATTATGAATGTGGCACTGGAATAGTCTGGGAAAGTCACCCAGAAATCAAGATTTACATTTTCCTAACAAATGTTCTGATATGAATATTCCCATGGGTCTTTCAGGCTTGGCAGAAAGTAGCACTGGGTGTCCTTGGGATGTCCGTGTCTCCATGGGAATCAAATTCCTCCTCAACTAGTTTTCTCAAAAAGGGGAATTTTGGTGCATTCAGGACAAAGTGACGTTTTAGATAAACATTTCTGTCTTCTGGGAGTATTAACATTCCAAACGTGTGTTTCAAGGAAGGATCCCACTGTTTAAGTGTCCAAGGCCAGGCTGGACGGGGCTTGGAGCAGCCTGGGACAGTGGAAGGTGTCCCTGCCCTTGGCAGGGGTGGCACTGGGTGGGCTTTGAGGTCCCTCCCAGCCCAAACCAGTCTGGGATTGTTTGATATTCCCTATATATAATATATATATATATATATATGAAAATAATACCTATTTATTTCCTGACAAATAGGANCCCTATATATAATATATATATATATATATATATGAAAATAATACCTATTTATTTCCTGACAAATAGGACTTTGCAGATCCACAACTCACGGGTAACAAACCCCAGGGGAACACAATTAATTCCCTGTGGCTCTGAAGTGCTGTTTGCTGAGCCAGGAGCCAAAGTCAGACGTTTCCAGAAGCCAGGAGTGCCGAGGGAAGGTGGCAGATGGATTTGGGATGTTTGCCTGAACACCTGTGACAAGTGGCACCCTCAGCTCAGTTTCCACCCAGGCGTTCACGCTGCCAAGTGCCAAACAGCCTTTCCTGAAACATCTGCCCGCAGCCAGGAGGCTCCATTTCCCAAATCCTGTGTTAGCAAAACACAGATTCCACCCTCTGTTAATTCCTCCTTTTCTGACTCCTTCAGGCAAACAGAGGGATTGGCAGTGCTGGGGTGGGAACACTTGGAAGTCAGAGAATCCTGGAATGGTTTGTGTTGGGAGGGGCACTAAGGATCAGCTCACCCCACCCCTGCCATGGGCAGGGACACCTCCCACTGTCCCAGGCTGCTCCCAGCCCCAGTGTCCAGCCTGGCCTTGGGCACTGCCAGGGATCCAGGGGCAGCCACAGCTGCTCTAGGCACCCTGTGCCAGGGCCTGCCCACCCTCCCAGGGAACAATTCCTTCCCAATATCCCATCCATCCCTGCCCTCTGGCACTGGGAAGCCATTCCCTGTGTCCTGTCCCTCCATCCCTTGTCCCCAGTCCCTCTCCAGCTCTCCTGGAGCCCCTTTAGGCCCTGGAAGGGGCTCTCAGGTCTCCTGGAGCCTTCTCTTCTCCAGTACCTGAGGGCTGCCATCTGTCACAGCCCCAGCTCTGCCTTTTCTCTGGGCAAACTCCATTTGTGCCACCCCTTGGGGAATCCACCTGCCTGGGAAGGGAATTCCAATTAAATCCAAGAGCTGCCACAACACACTGAGGATATACACTGCAGGCATTCCCACATCCAGCTGAAATCCTTATTGGGGCTGAATTTTAAGGCTGAAAGAGATGAGTATCTCGTCCCTTAGCCTTTGCTTCCCAGTCCTGAATGGAATCTGGTTTAAAGCCCTGTAACTGCACCCATCCCACCACGGCTGGATCTGCCGGCATCAGGACAAGCGAGGAATCACAGAAGTGTTGGAAAAGCCCTCTAGGATCATCAAGTCCAACCATCCACCCAACAGTGCCCAGCCCTCCCCTAAAGCCTGACCCCAAGTGCCACATGCCCAGTTTTAATCCCTGCAGGGAGCCACTGTATCCCACCTGTTTCCCACTGCTGGGATGGGGACAACGCTCAGAAATCCCTGTCTGCTGATGGAAAAACCATTTCCAGTGGGCCTAGCATTCCCATTCCTCCCAGGAATCCCTCAATAATGTTGATATAATTTACTACAGTGTTTCCAGCAGCCCAGACAGGCAGGGAAGAGCAAACACAGCTACAGGAATGTTCTGTAGGAATTAAAACTGGTATTTTTGTAGTTAAACTGTGGCCCGAGTTTAGTCTGAAGTGACAGATAAACCCGAATGTGAGTGACACAACGCTGACACTGGGATGGTAAAACCTCCTTGCCTGCCAAACCCATAAATGATTCAACCCAATTACTCGTGTAATTTATTCAGAATTATTGTAATGAGCCAGAGCCTCACTAGTCCTTAATTAATGATATTCCCCAAGAGAAACAACCCAGGGCTATGAAATGACCACTTCTTCATTAAAGTGAAATCAAACCTTGCCACACCCCATCCATTGCTGTTTTAATCGGCCAGTGGGCGACAAGAGCATCTTTAAGATATATTAAATGTTAATTATCCCATTCAAGGACAATTCAATTAAACCTTGAACAAATCAGAAGAGTTCTAGAAACCAGAACCTTGCAGACCTACCCTCCATAAGGAACTTATCTGCCAGCCTTGATCAGATAATTCTAAGTCAGGCAAAGCAAAAAACCCAGGAAACTGGCACAGATAAAGAGGAAAATGTTTATTTGCATTATTTTTCTCAAAAAAGAAGAGCAGCAACAAAAGAATTCAACAGCCAGAACCACATGAAATGGTCCTTGACCCATTTTCCTCATGAAGGGCTCGGCAGCAGCACTTTAATATTATTTAATAAAACACCAAACAGGGAATGAGAAGACCTCCAAGGCCATTGATCAACTGACCCCCACCTGGTCAACTCCTTCCCTGGCAGGGTGGGCAGGCCCTGGCACAGGGTGCCCAGAGAAGCTGTGGCTGCCCCTGGATCCCTGGCAGTGCCCAAGGCCAGGCTGGACATTGGGGCTTGGAGCAGCCTGGGACAGTGGAAGGTGTCCCTGCCCATGGCAGGGGTGGCACTGGATGGGCTTTAAGTCCCTTTCCAACCCATCCTGTTGTGGGATTTGAAGAAATCAAGTCCCTTTTCGCACGGCTGCCTCATCCCTCTCCAAGCCCTGGGTACTGATAACAATGAGCTGGATGGAAAATGTGGATCCACCAAACTGAGAAGTGATCCAACACTTCCCACACAGGGTCATTGTCCCATTACGAAATCAAAGCTCCTGACAATTAAAATCCCTCCCTTCCACCCTCTCACTATCCTTCATCTGGAATCTCCACATGGGAAAAGGATCTTCTGCAGCCAGAAAAGGAGAAATAATGCTACAAGGTTAACTCCAATCATTTATTACAGGCCTTTCATCAAGAGTTTCTAAATGATAAAACTTTTCCTAAATGAGCCTGCATTCCTTGGAGATGTCCTGCTTAGGGAGCCTTATCCATAAAATATCCAACGTTGCTCAAGGACACGCTGGGGGCCAGTTGAAAACCTGAATTTTTCCTCTTTTTTTTTTTTTTTGCAGCACGACAATAAACCAACAGCACAAAAGGCTCCAACCTTCCCAGCCTTCCAAAGAGTTTCAGCTCTCCCAAGTTTCCCAGGTGGAGGGATCTCTTCCAAACTGCCAAATTATTTATTATTAATTATTTCTCTGAGTCCCTAAGAGCCTGTCCAGAAAGGACACATGGTGGAAGATTAAAAAAATATAATGTGATGCCTATGGATTAATTCTTTGCTCTTGTGGACACCGTCAGATCCATGGAGATTAGATATATTCCCATTTTCCTGACAAGAAAGATCAGGCTCAAGAGCTTTTTGAAGCAAACAGTGGCAATAATCCTTGTTAAATACCAGATTCCTTAGCTTAAATTGCTACTCTTGGGATTTATTTCTCCCGGAATTTTTTGAAAGCTGCTCCAAGTTGGCATTTAGGAGGTTTAGCTTGGACATGATGGAAAACTTCAGGAAAACTTGGAGTGAGGTAGGTGATGCTCCACCCTTGGAGAGTTTTAAGATTGGGGAATGATGACTTTGCTCCAGGAGCTGGGACACCCCTGCTTGGAGCAGAAGGTCAGAGCAGGGACCTTTGGAGCTCTTTTCTGGCCAATATTCAGCTGATTTTTCTCTATTTCCTGCCCACAATTCCCCACTCCCTCTGGCAAATCCAACTCATTTTTAAATGTCCCAGACTCAAAACCACAGTCCCAATTCCAGGTCACGTGAAGAACAAGAACCAAACACCTTTTGGTGTCACCTGAGTTTTCCTTCAGGCAGATTCATCCTAGAAAGCTTGAGGAGAGCACTGGGACAATTTCAGATGCCAATTCCAGATGCAAGACAGGAGAGAAAATCCCAGCCAGAGCCATCCTGACAAGCACTGCATTAACCTGTGGGAACGGGAGATGTTGGAAATACCCAGCTTCAGAAAAGAACAATATTGGCTTTCAAATTCCATCTCCCTTTGCAGAGTTTACTGGAGGACATTTCAAAGTGTCCAAGGTCAGGATATTAAAATCTCGGGAAGGCTTCACCAGCAGTGGGGAACTGGGATCATGTCTGGGTTGTTTGATGCAAGATTTACTCTGCAGCTTCTGCATGAAGGCTTGGATGTCATGGCTGCAAAATCCTCCAGCATCTTCATGGCCTGATGTATTCCCTCTGCTCCACTGCACTCCCAAATATTCCCAGCAAGTGTTACCTTGCCTAACTCCTGTCCTTTCAGCACGGAGAAGATGCTTCTGCCTGATTCTGCAGCCAAGGGTGTAGAGGAGTGGGAGTTCCACAAAAGAGCTGAGTCCCTTCACTCTATAAAAGCATCTCCCTGTCCAGGAATTTCACATCCCTTTCTCTCTCTCTGACTTTAAAAATTTCCTTTAATTTTTTCCCCCTGGGAAAAATTTCTTCCACCCACTAGGCTTTAGAAGGCTAAAGATGGTTTGGAAGGCTTCAATCCAGGATGAGAAGCTGATTTATTAGGGAGGAATCCTTTCCTGGGAGGGTGGGCAGGCCCTGGCGCAGGGTGCCCAGAGAAGCTGTGGCTGCCCCTGGATCCCTGGCAGTGCCCAAGGCCAGGCTGGACACTGGGGCTTGGAGCAGCCTGGGACAGTGGAAGGTGTCCCTGCCCATGGCACAGGATGGAATGAGCTGATCCTTAGTGCCCCTTCCAGCCCAAACCATTCCAGGATTCTGCTATTCCCTGTCACCATCTCAGCCCCAGAATGGTGCAGAAGTAATATTTTAACACAATTATTCTTTTGTAAATTCCCAAAATATTCTATATCTGAAATTCTGCTACGGAATGAAGAAATAAACCAGCACCTAGGACAAATGCTGAGTGGCCTCCTGTAAGAGTCATTTTCATCTTTATGAGATCGTGGTTTATAGAAAACCCTCCAATGTTGCAGCTTCTACTCAGCTCTACAATGGCCAACGTTTCATTTCGTTACAGCCCGACTGCAGACATAATGGAATTTAGCAGGTGCCTTAAGGATGTGTCGTTTGGAGCTTTAGACTTCAGGAATCAAGAACTGGATTTTACAAACCCAGGGGCTGAGGGGAAAACAAAATTAAATATAAGAAAATGTTGATGAATTTAAATCTCTGGCAGCCCCTTCAGCAGAGTGAAATTGCTTCGTTAGGGAAGTTCTGCCACCTAACCCTAAACCACTTTTTCAGCCTGAGCAAACCCGAGATTAAATTGAGATGAAGGTTGCCCACAGCTTTAGTAGTTTTAAATGAACTTTTGCCTTTTTTTATTGAATATAAACACAGCTAAACCTCTGAAAATGTCTGTTCCACCCAAGGCACGCAGCTCAACTATTGCCATCGCTCCTGCTGGATTTGGGACAATCTGTGGTGAAATTCCCAGGAGAATCACTGACACTTTGCTTCAGACAGCAAGAGCCTGCAGAGACCTCGGTGACAAACATCCATTTAAAGAAATAAATCCAGGAAATAAAATTATTGTCAGCAAATCAGCACTTTCTAGGAGGTCTCAAAGCCTGGGCAGCTCTGTGGGTCTTTACTGGGAATTTCTCCCAGGCTCAGGAGCATCAGGAAGAAGCCCCAAGATAATTTAGAGTGCAATAAATGGGTGTTGGATGCCAAAATCACCAGCGAAAAGGTTGGATGGGGGCTGGTCATAGAAGAAAAGAGGAAGAATTGGGGTTTGATGCAGGAGAACTGAGGAGTCAGGGCCCAAACAAAAGGGTCAAAGCCATCCTGAAGGATCACAGCAATTCCAGAGCAGTCCAGCAATGTCCAGCCATAAAACTTATGGAGGGTTTTGCCATATGGAAGTGTCCTGGGGACTTCCTGCATAGGGAAGTCTCCTGTTGGGAGAGAGGCAAGTCCAGAAATGAGCTGTGAGACATCAGGATGGAGGAGAGGAGCTGAAAGTCCAGTGAAGAGAGGAGAAAGACACAAAAAAAAGACAAAAAAGGAGGAAACAAATCCCTGCAATCCCTGCGTGGAGGCCGGAGAACCAACACGGCTCCTCCACCACAGGCAGTAAGAAGGAAGTTGGGGATGCCAAGAGCAGGTCGTAGCTGGCAGCTCTGAATTCCAGTGACAGCTCTCCAATACAAAAATGGATTAGTGGTCCTGGGTTTTTTTATGAATGCTTAGGAATGGCTTTGCTAAAAGTCCAAGAGTTGAGCTGATTGACCAAAAGATGGAGAAAGGAAAGGAAAAAGAAAAAAGAATTAAATCCATCCATTCAGGATGAAAGTGCATTTGGATGTGGAGCACCCTGCTTTAATTAGAGCCCTTTGGGGCTGGAGTTGTGCCAGATGCCCTCTGCGAGTCCCCTCCAGGTCAAATCATGACTTGATGACGCTGTAAAACTGGAAGAGAAGAAATCGGAAGAGCTTTCAACTCAATAAATAATATTGATGGTAAAAGGGGGGAAAACAGGGGAGGAGCTCAGAACTCTGCCACTGAGGAGCTCAAAATGTGCTCATCTGGTGAGGGACAAGATGCAAAAGAGAGAAGGAAATGAAGGGAAAGAGTAAAAGAAGGATTGCAGATAATGGGGATCATGAAGACAACTCCAAGAAGAGACCAGAAGAAAATTTCTTTTGCATCCCACAGGAGGACAGAGTTGTGGTGGGACCTGTGACCTCAGGAGAACCATAACTTGTCCATTTTCTCTTTGGAAAGAGAAAAGCAGGGACTTCTTAGGCAGAGAATGGAGAAAAAGCTGACAAATGATGGTCAGGGAAGGAAAAGACAGCTGGGAGACTGTTGCTGAGCTGGAGAGATGGCAGAAGGGGGGAAACAATAATCAGAATTAAGGAAATCAGCCTGCAGGATTCCTGCCAGCACAGCTTGGCAGCACAAGAACAAGAAGATGTGGGGATAAGGACCTTGTGTGTGGAGAACAAAGAAGACAGAGGAGGTTTGGTGCCTTGAACCTGCCCAGAATCAGCTGAGGCAGGACTGGGGCAGGAAGATGGGCCATGGGAAGGGAAGGAGAGGTCCCAGAGGAGCAGGGGCTGCATGGGCTCCCCACTGGCCAGATGCCCATCAGTGCAACGGCCGGGCTTAAATAAAGCAGATAACTCATGGAGAAGGCAGCATGGTCCCTCTATCCCAAAAATCCCTGGAAGCCAATGGTTAATTCCAGTGTTGAGGGTCCTCTCTCACCTACGCTCACCAGCAACTGCCTGAGGCTCCCATGTCCATCAGAGGTTGGGAATAACCAGCATTGCCCATGGAGCGTCCCAGTGCCCAACCCTCGTCCCAGCCCTGTGGGAGGGGTGGCAGTGTCCCAGCTCTGACGGTGAGGGAGGAGCTCTCCAGCACAGGGTCGGAGCTGTTCACACGCTGTCCCACACAGCTGGCACAGCTGGAGATATTTCCCCTCTTAAATTCCCTGGAATGGGAAGCTTGAGCCTCCAGGGGAGTTTTGGAGGGTCAGTGACAGCACGGCTCAGCCTAACAAACCATGAGTGGGTCATTGAGCCCTAAGGGGAGCACTCCTAAATAGACAACCCCAACCCTCTGTGCTCAGCAAAGACAGACCCTGGCTCTCACCCACATGGACCTCACAATAAAAACCAGGCTCTCCTATGAGCAAAACCATCCCAAAACCCCAGTTCTGGGAGCCAAACCCAAAGGGAACCCCAGCTCCTTGCACCAACCCCGGCGCTGTCACGGGAGCGCTGCCCCTCACAGGAGCCACGCTCAGGCTGTGCCCTCACCTAAATTAACACCCAAATTTGGGTGGTGATAACAGAGTTTATCACTTTTAAATGTTACCCTGCTCAGGGTGGGTATTCCCAGCCAGCCTTGCTGCTCTCCAGGATCCCAGTGGTCAGTGACTTTGGATCTGTGACTTTGGGATCACAGTGACACCGCACAGGGACAGGGACAGGGACAGGCTGGGACAACAGGAATCTGCTGGAATGCACCAAAGAATTCGAAGCTTAAGTGTATCCTTTGTATCAACAGCCAGAGCAACTCAAAGTGAGTTCAGAGGCTGCCACTGAACACGGAGCTGTTGGAGCCTGATCTGCCATCAGCAGCATAAACAGCCCCCGTGCCAAGGCTGGACATGGGTAAAAGATCTGATCTGAGGCTGAAAATTGATGTTAATAATCATTAAATTCAAGGCAAGGCACTGGTAGAGCGATGGCTGTCAAGAAATAGGAATTTATACAGGACAGGGATAGTGCTCAGCCTGTGGAACTCGGGGTGTTTATGGACGGAGGATGAGGAGAACAGCAAACATAAATAAATCAGGATTATTCCTGCGTTGTTCCCGGGCTGGTATCACTGACTGAGCCCCCTCCAGGGCCTAAAGAGGCTCCAGGAGAGCTGGAGAGGGACTGGGGACAAGGGATGGGGGGACAGGACAAGGGGAATGGGTTCACACTGACAAAGGGGAACTTTGGATGGGATTTTGGTAAGGAATTGTTCCCTGGGAGGGTGGGCAGGCCCTGGCACAGGGTGCCCAGAGAAGCTGTGGCTGCCCCTGGATCCCTGGCAGTGTCCAAGGCCAGGCTGGACACTGGGGCTTGGAGCAGCCTGGGACAGTGGAAGGTGTCCCTGCCATGGCAGGGGTGGCACTGGATGGGCTTTGAGGCCACCACTGCCCCATGTCCCCAGGTGCCACCTCCACACATCCTTTAAATCCCTCCAGGAATGCTGATCCCACCACTGCCCTGGGTGCCTGTCCCAGTGCTTGACATTTGGTGGAGAAATTTTCCATGATATCCAACCTAAACCTCCCCTGGTGCAAGCTGAGGCCGTTTCCTTCGGTCCCCTTGTGTTCAAATTACAGCAGGCAAAATGCAAGCCAGGAACTGCTATTATTCTGTATTCCAGAGGTGGAATTATTTTAATATGGCTCTCATAAAGAACATTTGATTATTTATAAAGCACAGGCCTTAACATTTCATTATGATGGTGCCTCATAATGATCACCAAATGAGTGGGCCCTGCATCCCAATTCCAGGTTACTGTGCAGAAAACTCCCTCAATTTTCTCAAATTTGTAAATGACGGGAATTTTAAATGGAGCTCCAAGCCTGACACACAATCCCAAATCCATCCTGAGTGTAAAAGGAGATTTGACCATGGTGCTGTAGTAAATTTAGCTATAAATTTACGCTGGTATCCCAATTTTTGCTCTCTTTCCCCCTCTTTGATTCCATCCTGTTGTAAACCTGCTCCAAGGGTTTGCTAACATGGATTATCCTGTCTACATCCCAGGAATTAATTCCTACTCTTGCATCCCCTATAGGCACCTTCACTTGTTTGGGGTTTTTTTTTAAAGGAAGTCAAGATAATTAAAATTCACTGCTGCATTCCTCAGTTCCACTTAAGCTTTACAAACCTGAACAGGGCTGGCAGGAATATTTTGATAGAAGCATTTTCCCAGGAAAAATGTGTGATTTCCTCACTGGAACTCGTGTACAGGGATTTTTCTCTCCTCTCATTAAAAATACATTTATTTCAGAGCATGGATTTATTTTCAACAACTAGAAACATTTGTCATAAACCATTCTTTTGACATAAACAACCTCATTTTGAAATTCTAGGATAAAACTTTTGGATCCAATAGCTGATGGCTATTATTGACAGCAAGGTGTTGCTGCAGGACAAAAATTAGGTTGGAATTCTCTTTTTTCCCATTGTTTCCTTTTTTTCTTTTGCACAACACAGGAATTGCCTGCAAAAAGTCATGAAAAGAGGGAAAAGGGAAGAGTTTGGAGCCTTCAGCCCTTCCAGGCTGTTTCACAGCCTCCAGATGGGAAAAGCAAAGTGCAGTCCCAGGGTTTTGCTCTTTTCAGGAAGCAAGAACCAGATCTGACCCCTGGAATCTCTTCCATCACCACCTACTCCACTCATCCCGCTCCAGACAGGGAAATAAATCCCCCAAATTGTGCTATTTAAAAATTTTTATAAATGAAAACCATATTCTTTGATGTGAATAGTGCTCCAGCAGCTTTCCTAGCTAATGAATAGCAAGAATATTTGTTATTTCCTATGCATTCCCTATCTCAATATTTTTTTTTTTTCATGCTCTGAAGGAAGACAGAGAGAAAAAGACACTGGAAAAATTCTTGGAGATGTTCACTGCAGCAAAAGCAAATATAATGGTAACCATAAACCTTCTGTAGTGCTGCTTTCCCCCAAACCCCTGGAATTCTGCCTTCCTCCATCTGGCACACTCTGCTTGCCCAACATTAGATCTATATTTTTATTATTTTTGATTTTTTTTAACCCAGCAGGAGGAATATTGTGCCTGCTCTTTAGACAACATCTTCAAAGGAAAAAAAAAAAATAAACAATTGGAGTTCCCAGGCTATGAGTCAGTTGGAGGAAAGCAAGAACAATTCATAAGCTGTGATTTTCTAACCCAACAATTCTTGTCTTTAAGACTCCAAACCACTTGATTATTTACTAACTACATTTGAGTCATCCAGTTGGCTCTGAGTGTAACTTCCCCACACAAATTAATGTTATTTATCCCTTTTTGTGAGAAGAAGAGTAGGAAAATTTTGATTTTAGCCTTATAGAAAGGTTATTGTTGAAAGGGACTTTATGTCCTAAGGACTTCTTTTCCCTGAGGGAGATTTTGGGTTGATAAAAAGATTATAAAGACAGATTTTAAAAGGTTGAGAGAACTGGGATTGTTCAGCCTGGAGAAGGGAAGCTTTGGGGTGACCTCACTGTGGCCTTCCGGGGCCTGGAGAGGACGACAGGGAAGATGGAGAGGGACTTTGGAGAAGGCATGGAGAGACAGGACAAGGGGGAATGGCTTCAAACAGAGGGGAAATTCAGGTGAGATATTGGGCAGGAATTGTTCCCTGGGAGGGTGGGCAGGCCCTGGCACAGGGTGCCCAGAGAAGCTGTGGCTGCCCCTGGATCCCTGGCAGTGTCCAAGGCCAGGTTGGACACTGGGGCTTGGAGCAGCCTGGGATGGTGGAAGGTGTCCCTGCTCGTGGCAGGGGGTGGAATTTTGAATCTTTAATGTCTTTTCCTACTCAAACCACTCCATGGTTCTGACATTTGTTTTCTTTTTCTCTTAGCAATAAATGAAAAAAAGAGGAATTTCTGAGCACCAGCCTTTCACTCCTGAGCATCCCTATCCATTCAGTGCCAGAGGTGTTCCCATGAGGATCTACTCCTTGTCCCCAGGCTGGGGAAATGCAAAGGGAACTCTCCAGCAGGTGCTGATGAGGCACAACATCCTCCAGCCCTGGAGTTCTCTACTCTTGCCTGAGTATAAAATCATTTGTTTGTCCCTCTTCACCCCCTGTTTACTGTCCCTCGCTGGAGCAGGTTTGGTTCAGTTATTACAAAATCAAGCTGCACCTCATCAGAGTGCCCTGGAAGTGCAGGAATTTGTACTCCAGGCTTGGGACAATGGAAAAATCGAGCTCCTGCATCTCATTGCCAACTGGAGTGCCCTGGAAATGCAGGAATTTGTACTCAAGGTGTGGGACAATGGGGAAAATCAAGCCCCGAGTCATCAGCTCAGCCCTGCCAGAGGCTGTGAAGCGATCCTCGGAATGCAGAGCCTTGGTGGGCAGGAATTGTGCACTCCCTCTCCCTGCTGTGTCACTTTGCTCCTAAAGAAACCCTATCCAAGCCTGGAAGTGTAAATTTTTTGTGGAGCTAATCTGAAAACTGCACAGCTCTTTGGGAAGGGTTACCAGCACCAGCCTGACTAAGGTGGTGCCAGCTCTCTGCACAAAAATTAGGAAAAAACCTTACATGATGAACAGAACTATTTGTCAGAACGCAGAATTCTGAGCTCCAGATCCAAACCGTTATAGAAATGTAATGCTTTATGTGCATAATATTTATATGAAAATATATAACAATACTTTTAAGACACAGCATTTTTTCTATAAAAAGTGTGGTTCTTGTTAAAGAAAAAGTAGGGCTGAGTTCAGAGGATCCCAGAATGGTTTGAGTTGGAAGGGATTTTACAGATCATGTACTTCCAACTGCCATACCATGGGCAGGGACACCTTCCAGAGATCTTCCCAAGTCACTAAATTTGCCAGAAAATGTAAAGATAGTAGAGAAAAATTGGCTTCACCCGGCTTGTTGCCACATGTATGATCTCAGGCAACAGAGTCTAAAAATCAACAAGTCAGCTGCACGTCTGAGAACTCGGAGGCATGGCCTCAAGCAGCAGATGGCTCATCCATAAAAAACCTTAAACAAGGCCCATGAAAAGCCCCAACCTTCTGTGGCAATTAGTGCCACGCTTTAAAGTGTGCAGGAGGAGAAGGAAGATTTAAAACTGCTTGAGGATAGTGAACCCAGCAAGGATTATAAATAATTAAAGCTGCAGCTCTAGTTTGGGGTGGTGGTCAGCAATCAATTCTGGGTGCTGGAAACGCCAGCTTGGATGGAGCTTTGGAAGGATCCATTCTGTGTTGTGATTTTAGGCAGGAAGAGCCAATAATATCAATTCATCCCTGTTGGAAAAGCTGAATATAACCTGCGCCTCAGGGGTCCCAGTGCAGTGCTCCCAAGCAGGATCCCGTGAGAGCCAGCACATCTTGCTCTGCCCTCTGGTCCTTTCCAGCTCATTCCTTCGGATATTGGCAGAAAAAGGGCAGAGAGGGAAGGCCCAGAACCATGGAAATCAGCACAGAATTCCAGAATGGTTTGGGTTGGAGCCTTAAAGCTCACCTTGTTCCAACCTCCTGACATGTGCAGGGACACCTTCCACTATCCCAGGGTGCTCCAAGCCTTCCAGACCATGCCAGGATTATGCTTTCTGGGGGTTCCACCACTTCCCTGGGCACTCTGTTCCAACCCTTTGGGTGAATCAGGAATCCTTCCTGATGTTCAGCCTGAGCCTCCCCTGGCCATTTCCTCTTCTCCTATTGCTTGGCACCTGGGAGAAGGGCCTGACTTGGAGGAAGGGAAGCAAATCCATCACGTTTGGAATACTGGAATTAAACAAACCACAAAGGGCCCGATGGAAATTCCACCATTTTGCGATCATAAATCCCCTCCATCTGTGCTTGAGCCGAGGGCTTTGAGGCCAGGCCACCCCAACAGTGGCCTGGGCAGGGCAGGGCCACGTTTTCCACCATTTCATTGAATTTCTGCCATGGGGTGCCCTCAGGAGATCCATCAGCTCCAAGGCCCAGCTGCCACCTCTCCAAGCCAAGGCCAGATCCCTGCAGGAAGAGCTCCAGCCCCGAGGGGAGCAGATGGTGACACCAGCCCGGGGTCACTTTGCCCCCCCACTTGCAGCTGTCCCAGCTCTGGAGCTCTCACCCTCCAAAGCCTCTGGGAGGGTTTTGTTTCAGGGAATTGCCAACAGCTTTCCCAAAGCCTGGAAAAGCTTCCTGCGCCCCAGGGCCATGGATCCAAATCCATCAGGCCTGGCTCCCTGGCACGGAAAGGGAAATAAAGGCTGAAAGATCTTCTGAGAGCACCCAGTGCTTGCAAGAAGTGCAAAAAGCAGCTGAGACAATGGATGACAAAAATTCCAGCCGGTCCTTGGAGACCATGTGTGGGATCCACAGTCCCTGGGATACACACAGAGCACAGGTGTTGGGAAAAGGGCAAAACCACCCTGGATTTATAGAAAAAAACCCATTATTTAGCAACAGAGGCAGCAAAAATGCTTCTCACCTTGCCAGAGTTAGAAGGCTGGGTTTATTCATTCTCTTTGGGCTGTTTCTATCCATTCTCCTGCCTAGCAACACTTGAAGCACTGCGTCAGTTTTATGGTGGCCTCTGCACCATGGGTACATCTCCATCTCCACGGGGCTCACGGCTGGAAAACTGCATTATCCTGCATTATCCAGGACTGCATTCCTACCCTGTGGCTGCTTTTAATTCCCTTTTCTACTCTTCCAAACTGGGCTGGAATTGGAATAGGGAACAGGGAATGTCTCTGCATTGTGACCAAGGAAAGGCTTCATGCCAAGAGGAATCACCCCAGGAGGGAACCTTCCCTCAGTGTCCCTCCACCCCACAGCCCATTTCTCCAGCTCTTTCCCATCACAAATTCCATCTGCTTTCCTACACCAGAATCTTGCTGCTTCCCAGGCCCTTCCCCAACACTTTTTGGTGCTTGGATGCCTGTTCCCCAAACACATGGATTGCAACAGAAAGAGCTCTGGTTCTCCCTGGAGAAACAGGAAATAAAATTGTATTTTCCTATAGGATAAAAATATCTTTTATTCACATCTGTCTCTCTGGAAATGTCACCCTGAGATGAAATTCCTGCCACATCTACACTTGTGTGCCTGCCTATAAATATTTCCAATCCTCCATTCCACTCTCTTTTCCCTGGAAAATTCAGGACAATGAGGTTCATAGGGCAGCAGATGAGAAGATTTTAGTGGGAGCACGGGATGGCGAGGAAGGTGTCCCATGAAAATGGAATATAACCCTCATTATTCCTGGGAAGTTCCGTCCAAGGACATTGGAAAAGGATTCAGCCCATAAAAGCTGCAGAGAGGAAGGGAAGAGGAAGGGAAAACGGAAAAGGGAAAGGAAAAGGGAAAGGAAAAGGAAAAGGAAAAGGAAAAGGAAAAGGACTCCTTTCCAGGAGAGCCAAGACACCTGAAAAAGCTGGAGAAGGCAAGACAGGAGAGAGCAGGGCAGCGAGGTGTGGCGCCCCAAAGGCTTCCAGGGTTTGGTGATGAGGTTTTCAAAGAAACACCGGGTTTTTCAGTTATTCCCTGGGAAAAGGAGCAATGGAAAGGTCAGGTCAGTCCAGCAGGGGCATCACTGAAGGACACAGAAGGAAAGTGGGAATTGGAGCAGGGAGAAGAGGAGCAAGAGTGGGGGGATCTCAGCACCTCTGGCAGAGTTAATAGAGATTTAATAAAAACTAATTAATTCTGGAGTCTGACTCAAGAAAAAACCCTCTATAAAAGGAAGAAACAAAGTCCTGCTTTTATTGATATCTTGATCTCAGCCTCTTAAAAAGCTTTTGGCATTAAATTCAGCTCTAACATTAATTTCTGACTGAACAGAGCTCTGACATCACCAGCTGCAATCCTGATTGGAATATTCCTGATTTAATATTTCCCATGTGCATTCCCATGCTTTTCTGGTCGCTGATGTCAACATCCATCACAGCAACTCCCACTGTTCCAGGTGGGAAATATGGTATCAGGTTTCTGGAATGGTCAGCACAGACACTGGCCCCTGACACTCCTACCCACACCCATGGATATTGTTTTACTGCTCCAGGAAATTAGGAGGGCACAAATCATGCCCCAGGGATGTGGGGCAGGTAGAGCAGAGCTGATTTCTGTAACTTAGGGAAAATAACTACCAGAGGTGGAGATGTAAATGGGAAATAGCACAGATTTTCTTGAAAGTAGATGTGTTGTCCCATGAGAGACAGCTACCACCATTCTCATTTTCAGACCATCGAGAGTGTAACAAAAAATCAGATATAAATCGGACCCAACAGCTCAAATGTCACTGCTGGGGTCACCAGGGCACAGCACCTCCTGCACAACCCAAAGACCACAATTCCTTCTTCCCCCTATACATCACAAACACATTCTGCAAAGAATCAATCAAAAAATGTGTATTTTAGTCTTTACAAGAAGCAGGATGAACAGAGGGCCCTCTTTGCCTGGGGCTCTCGAAGTCAAACAGGAGCTTCCTCCAGCAGTTCCATCCATGAGCTGACCTGCCATGACCCTGCTGGAGGGAGAGCTTCCCAAATTCCCATACCTTTTCCATATGCCATGCCTTAAAATAATTCACAGCAGTCACAGGATGGCTCAGGCTGCAGGGAGCACAGTGGGCACCTGGTGGCACCTCCCTGCTCCAGCTGGGCCATCCCAGAGCACAGGGCACAGCATTGTGTGCACACAGCTCTGGAACAGCCCCAGGGAGGAGACCCCAGAGCCTCTCTGCACAATCTGTTCAGGGCTGGGCACTGCCCAGGGCAGAAGTTCTGCCTCCTGTGCAGGGGGAATTGCTGGCACCAGGCCCTGCCCGTTGCTCTGGTGCCATTGCTGGGCCCCCGGAGCAGAGCCTGGGCCCTGCTCGGAGCCCTCCCTGCAGCCAGGGACACCCAGGGCTGAGGGCCCCTCTCGGCTGGGGCTCCTCTCCAGGCTGAGCAGCCCCAGCTCCCTCAGCCTTCCCTGGGCACGGAGATGCTCCAGGCCCTTCCTCAGCTCCGCAGCCTCCGCTGGCCCCGCTCCAGCAGCTCCCTGGCCCTGCTGTGCTGAGGAGCCCAGAGCTGGACACAGCACTCCAGAGGTGCCTCCAGGGCTGGCCAGAGGGGCAGGATCCCTCCCTGCCCTGCTGGGAATGCTCTTCCTGCTGCCCCCAGGATCCCATTGGCCTCCTTGGCCCCAGGACCCTCTGCTGGCTCAGGGACAGCTCGGTGTCCCCCAGGGCCCCCAGGACCCTCTGCTGGCTCAGGGACAGCTCGGTGTCCCCCAGGGCCCCCAGGACCCTCTGCTGGCTCAGGGACAGCTCGGTGCCCCCCAGGTCCTTCCCTGCAGAGCAAATAACTTAATTATTTTCCAGGACAGCTCACACGGGCAAATGAGCAAACTCAGCTGTTTTCATAATAAAACAGCATTAGAAATCTCCCCCTCGAAATCCAATACAACAGCCTTAAACCAGCTGCTGTTTTCATGCTGTAACCTGGAATATGTTTGTTATAACTTTGTGCTGTTCTGTAGGTTTAAATCATCCATATTCCCATTGTTTTTCTCAGTAGGATACACCCCTCACATTTACATTTATACACCAGCACACCCAATGGACACCCACATGTGGAGGCCTTGTCTCAGCTTCAGCTTGGGCTACCTACCCACACTCTTCCTCTATTGCCACTGCCCAGGAGTGTTTAGGAGCCCCCTTTTAAAAAGCAAAGCGCTCACCATAAAATCCCAGCTGGACCTCCAGACTTGGCCAGTCTGGTCAAAGCCTTATGAACCAAACGATGAATATTTCTATCAAAGCCCTCCCTCTCCTGCTCCATCACCACCTCTCCAAACATC
Organism: Eulacestoma nigropectus; assembly: GCA_013397775.1. NCBI lineage: Eukaryota > Metazoa > Chordata > Aves > Passeriformes > Eulacestoma > Eulacestoma nigropectus. Next base: position 87,360 of record VZTE01003808.1, read on the forward strand.
AGCCCCCTGCCCTGTGCCCCTGCTCTGCGTCCGGAGCTCCTCCTGGATCCCAAAACCGGGTGAAACCCACAGCCAAACCCCACCCAAACCCAAACCACCAGCCCTGTGTAAATCCAACATATGATGGAATATGCAGCAGGAAGGAGGCATTAATGGAATCCCAGACTGGTTTGGACTGGAAAGGGCCTTAAAGCCCATCCCATTCCACCCCCTGCCTCAAGCAGGGACACCTTCCACTGTCCCAGCTTGCTCAGAACCCTCATTTTCCTAAAGATTTGCTCTCCATCCTCTTTTCTTCCCCCATCATTTTCTGTCTCAAGACTCCCCCCCACAGTCTAAACCACGTTTTCCATCCAATGAGATCGACGGCTGCTCCCAAAACATCCCCTCCACAAGGGGCTGTGGTGTGCTCCAGATGTTCTGGAGCAATTTCCAGCTGTGCGAGGCCAGCAAGGCAGCACCCCCTAATTTCTCAGGCAGTTTTAGTACCTGAGCTGATGCCTTAGATTTTAACTTTTATATTTTTCAAATCCTGCACTGCCTAGTGTGTAACTCTGAAGTTTTGTGCGGCCTGTTAATTACTGTTCTCTCATGCTGGTTAGACATAACAAACCTCTCTAGGTTTGCTCTTCAAGGACACCAGGCCCCAAAATGTGTAAACTAAAAGCCTTTGAAGAGGAGGGGCAAACTTGGGGTAATTACATCATTAACTGAGGTTATAATTGCAGAATTAGCCCTGATATGCAAATGGACCAAACTTTAAAAAGTGTAAAGAACCCGTGACCCAGGCTCCATCTTGGGTGGAGTCTTTTGACTGCCCAAGGTGTAACTTTGAAGGCCCTTCAAATAGATACCTACCTTTATTCTCTTAT
>VZTE01003808.1:88877-108166 GCA_013397775.1 Eulacestoma nigropectus
CACTGAGTTCAGTACATGAGCCACACTGAGTTATCCACACTGAGTTATCACTGAGTTCAGTACCTGAGCTGCACTGAGTTATCTCCCTAGGCTGACCTGAAGGAACTTTATTTCCCTGCTGATAGGAATAATTCTTGTCACCAGCCCCATCAAATGTTTTCTTTGCAATGAAGAAAACATCACCTGACTGCGGAGCACCCTAAATTACATCATGCTAGGCTGCAAATTATCCATCTGCTGCCTCCAATTAGCCAGGAAGCGACGAGGGGCACTGGGAGAGGATGTGGATCATCATTTCATGGCCTGTTCTGCCAGTGTGAAATGGGATACTGGGAACTAATGGGTGCCATCTGCCGTGAGCACGGGAAATGGGATAATGCACATCAGCCCCGATGGCTCCGTCAGGGACATATTGCTGGGAGGGATTTGTTATCCCAGCTCCTGCTGGGCTGCATTTCAGGATCATTTTCTATCCTAATGGAGAAATGGTTTTTAGTTGTTGTTTTATTCTACACACAGGAAATCCCAGGATTTAATAAAGTCCAGGGGAAGGTGTCCCTTGGTCTGTAAGATCCATTCCAACCCAAACCATGCTGGGATTCCAAGTGTTGCTAAGGGCCCTGGTAAAGTTTTAAAAAATTAATCAAAGGTGAAAAAGGAAAGAAAATAAGAGTAAAAATTCCATTTTATCTCAAGCTCGCAGCCATAACTGTATTTTACAGTAGTGGAATCATCTTAAAGGTTTCCCAAGTGGCTGAACAAGGAAGTCTCACACAGTCCTGAAAGACACTCATGAATTAGCAATTTATTGAGCTGCCAAATCTTTACATTACAATATTTTCCCATTATTCCATTTAAATCTCCCTGTAGGACTCCTGTGATTAGCAGCAAACTGGAGGGATGGTTCTGGAGGAATTCCACATCTCTAGCAAAAAAATGATCATGTAATGGTTTGGGTTGGGAAGGACCCTAAAGTTCATCCAGTGCCATGGGCAGGGACACCTTCCACTATCCCAGGCTGCTCCAAGCCCCCTCCAGCCTGGCCTTGGACACTGCCGGGGATGCAGGACTGTGCTTTCCCTGCATGCAGAGAACGCACTCTCAGTAATTAAGTTTCCATTTCTTTATTGAATATTCAAATATATGCAGCCAAGTATTGTAAATGAACCCATCTCAAACTACTCTATTTGAAATGCCAAGGAATTCCCAGCATGGGGATGCTCCGTGCCACCAGGGCTGCACAGGGATGGAATCAAAATCGGGATATTTGTTTAACAACCACAATATTTTGTAATTCAGGTAGAGATTCATAGACTTGAGGTTTGTGCTTGATACATCTCTGGCTGCCAAGAAGTGCCAGGAAATTCAGCCTTCAAATATTCTGCCACCTTTTATTTGGGAGAAGGGTGAGAGAGGAGGGATTGACCTTGTCACCACAGCATCCCAAAAGAAGCCCAAGAGCTCTGTCACGCAGATAAACCCCCAGGAAAAGATGTTTGTCCATGAAGATGAATGAGTGTCCCCAGTTCCTGCCTTAATAAAGCCCATTTTTATAATAATCACCTGCTGAATATGGATTTGCAGCCTCTCTTCTCCTAGCTCATCCCCAAAGGAAAATGTTCGTATAAAAGTGGTCACTCACATCTAATTCCCACCTCTGAAATCCCACAGAAATACAGCATGGCAACTGAAACCCCCCAAACTGCCCTGCCTTCAGCCATCCACCCCATCAGGACGACCATGATTATCCTTCTCCATACAGGAATAACAATCCAGAGTTGCAAAAATCAAATGCTTTGAGCTTCCAATGGATGTTTGGGGAAGGAAGCATGAAGACAAACTAATTTTTGATGTCCACAAGCAAGGGAAGGTCTACATTTGGCTGCTCAAGTGCAGAACAAACCCCATTTCCCACTGAGGTGGGGCCTCCTTCTAACACAAATCCAATGACTACAAAAGAATAAATCCAATTCCCAATCTCTTCCCAAATGGCCAGAACCATCTGAAAGCTGCAAAAATCCTGGAGAAAATATCAAAATTCAAGAACTACTTCATAGGGAGCACTTACCCTTGGAGGGCTTTTTCTCCAAACCAATCCCCCTTCCCCAGAGTGCGGAGAAAGACGGGATCTTCGCTGGGAGAGTCCTCCCGGGTAACATTCACCTGTGGAAAAGCCAAAAGCCCGCGGGATTCAGGAAACCTTTAATTAACAACTGAAACCTCTTTGTTCGGAGGGGAATTTGTCACCTCCTGGATCTCTCAGGAAAAGCTCCTCTGGGAAGCACGTAATTCCTCAGAGCCCTGCACTCTTCCCTCGGCATCGCCAACCAACCATCCAAGAAAATGAGCAGTGATTTTCCACTACTCCGGCAAAAACACATGGCTTTGGATTTTTGGGAATGTTTTTAACTCTAAATGTGGAATTGGCTGCACAAGCACAGTCACAGGAGAATGAAATCCCAAAAATTTGCTGTGCGTCAGTCATGGCCTAGGCTTCCATTAGCTTTGTTCCATGATTCCCAGCATTCCCAAGTTCCCTGGAGGGACGGGGATAACATATATCACCTCCATTGGGACACAGCTGAAGTGAAGCAGTTTGGGGCTTTGCAGGATGAAGGGTGGCTCTGCTCTCTCTCCAGTTCAGGGAGGGGACAACTCCAGCTGGAGCAGAAATCCAGTCTTTCCATCTTTTTAACCAGAGCTTTTGCACATGGAAATTCCCAAAGGCGAAATGTGGGAGGTCAGGCACATCCTTTTGGATTCAGTGATATCCCGGTGCAATTTCCCTATTAATTTTACACTTGTGGCCTGCACCGTGTCCCAGCTCTTTAAGGGGTGGCAGAACCAGTGGGTCTGAGGCGCTAATGAGCAGCACACGGCACTGAACACCTGCACTGCCTCATGGAAGGGCAGGGAACGCGGGATGGATGGGCCAGGAACACCCCTGGACAAACAAAGGGAACTTCAATGCAGATTTCAGCCCTTTTTCCATGACTTCCACTGATCCCAAGCAATGAGTGTTCAGAGATTAGGGCAGTGTGACTGCTACGAGGTTCAAAGCTCTGAGCCAGGCTCCAGTGGGGAACCTGCATTAAATTGGTGCCACATTGTGGATTTTAAATGGAAAAGGGTGGAAAATGGCCCAGCAAGGCCCACGCTGCCTCTGGATAAAGGCAAGGGATGGAGCAGCAGCACTTCCCAAGCAGAAGGGAATGAGCCATTTCCATCCGTTATTATTCCACAGATTCCTGCACACAGCATGTTTGGGACTCACTTTGATTTCTGCTTGCTGGGACTTGAGGAAACAAGTTAAAATAAATAAACTAAATGAGCTCAGGAGTGGGGTCAAGTGGGGTAGACGGAGCTGACAGGGAAGAAGGGGAAAAGGATTTTGGTCCTAAAAGAATTATCAATGGAGAGTGGGCTGGAAGAAAACAGAGCAGAAGTTTTCTAAGTCTTTCTGAGAGGAGTGATGAGCTCAGAAATGTAAAAAATAATCTCTGCTCACTTCAGCCTGGAGAAGAGAAGGCTTTGGGGAGACCTTAGAGCAGAATTCCAGGGCCTAAAGGTACAAGAGAGTTGGAGAGGGACTTGGAGAAAGGCCTGGAGGGACAGGACACAGGGAATGGCTTCCCAGTGCCAGAGGACAGGGATGGATGGGATACTGGGAAGGAATTGTTCCCTGGGAGGGTGGGGAGGCCCTGGCACAGGGTGCCCAGAGAAGCTGTGGCTGCCTCTGGATCCCTGGCAGTGCCCAAGGCCAGGCTGGACACTGGGGCTTGGAGCAGCCTGGGACAGTGGAAGGTGTCCCTGCCCATGGCAGGGGTGGCACTGGGTGGGCTTTAAGGTCCCTTCGACCCAGACTTTTCCATGATTCTGTCACTCCAGACACTCTGACGTGACAGCAAGGCAGAGATTCCCTAAGGAGCTCTCCCTGCTCCTGCTCAGGCTGACTGCAGACACTGCAGGTGTGATCCCAGGAACAGGAGCTGCTTCCAGCATTTTCCTGGCTCACTGAGCTGCCTGGGTCAAGTTTTACCACAGGACACGGGGGGTGGTGTGCTCCAGCTTCAGCATGTGCCAGGCAGCACACAGGAATTCTAAAATCCCATATTTCATTGATATTTATTCCCTGTTTCACTGCTGAGGCTCTATCCCACCTATCCCAGGCTGTGTCCTTAGCATGGATTAATTATCACATCCACCTGATGTCCTAAACCAGGCATTAAAATGAAACCCTCTCCAACCCCATCCATCCATCAGCCACTGGTGTCGCTTTTCCAAAGCAATAAGCTTGGAAGAGAAAACTGGGCAGGATTTAACTATCCCTGTGGGAATTTCTGTCAAGCCATCAGGCTCCAGCTGAGAGTCTGGGAATTTCTCAGCGAGTCCCCATGCCTTGTTTTATTTTAGCTCCCTTTTTCTGGCCAGCAGCTGTCACAGGAAGATAAAGGAGCAGAGGCCAGGGACAAAGCCAAGGAGCTGCTCCAGGAGGAGTCCAGGGCTCTGCAGCACTGGCCAAGGCCATGGGAGGTCTTCTCCATCCTCTGGGTGAGAGGTAGGGGCTGCAGCTCAACAACTGGGATTTGCTTTTCACATTTCTTTGGAGATTGAGGACATGTTGGAATGAGTCCAGAGGAGGCCACGGAGCTGCTCCCAGGGCTTGAGCCCCTCTGGAGCCAGGCTGGGAGAGCTGGGGCTGCTCACCTGGAGAGGAGAAGGCTCCAGGGAGAGCTCAGAGCCCCTTCCAGGGCCTAAAGGGGCTCCAGGAGAGCTGGAGAGGGACTGGGGACAAGGCATGGACAGGACACAGGGAATGGCTTCCCAGTGCCAGAGGGCAGGGATGGATGGGATACTGGGCAGGAATTGTTCCCTGGGAGGGTGGGCAGGCCCTGGCACAGGGTGCCCAGAGAAGCTGTGGCTGCCCCTGGATCCCTGGCAGTGCCCAAGGCCAGGCTGGACACTGGGGCTTGGAGCAGCCTGGGATGGTGGAAGGTGTCCTTGTGTGGGACTGCATGGGCTTTAATGTCCCTTCCAACCCAAAGCATTCCAGGATTCTGTGGCTGCTGGGAAGGGATGGGACCCACCTGGCCAAGTGGGGCAAACGCCTCCCTGGCCAACACGGCTCCAAGCACTCGACGTGGGAGGCAGATCCACCATCCCAATATTTTTGCCCATTAAAAAAGGACAATAAAAAAAGAGAAAGGATTTGAAGCTTGGCTCATGGCTGTCCATACTCTGGGAAAAGAGGGAATATTATTTCTGAGTGAAGGGAAGTGAAAGGGCACCAAACCAACAAACTTCAATTTCTGCAGGCTATGATTAACTTCATTTCAAAAACTTCTCCATGACATTCATATCGATCTGAAAAAGACCATTTTTTCCCTTCCAATGAAGACTGGCTCCCAGAAAGTGGAAGATGATGGTGGAAAATGAGTTGAAGGCTGGAAATCGCTGTGTATTCCCTCCAAAATCTCCATTCTGCTACGTGGAAAGAAGCCAAGTGCCTCTCAAGTGTATTACGCAGGCTAAAAAAATTATAAATAACTGTTGAATGGAAGGAAAAAACCTTGGTCTATAAGACCTTATCAGGATTTTATGGGAAAAGAGGTCAAAAACATTTTCCCTGTGAGCAGTGGAAGAGAAACCCTTATTTTTCCCCATGGAGAGAATTCAGACATCCCTGCCTTCCTATTATTGAATTTGGAGAAGCTGGGAAGAGAGAGCCATGGAAATGAAGCCTGGAAGCCAGCCTTGGAAGGGGGATGCTTAGCAAAGAAATCATGGAGTATTGTAGGGTTTACTTCAAAAAATTGAGGTTTTTGTGGTCATTTAGCCAGAGACTCAACAACAGTTTCCACCCCAAAGCGTTCCCTGGGAGCACATGTGCAAACCAGCAGGGGATTGCATTCTCAGCCCTTCAGGCCACTCTTCCCTCCTGATCCAGCCAAGGAGTTTAATTAAATGTCAAGTGCTGCCACATTTGTGCCTCGGGAGGGGAGAGGGAGAAGCTGGAGCAGGGTTTTGGAAGCCCCTGGACCTGGGAGGGTGTGAACTCACCTTTCCTTTGCTGATTATGAAGAAGGTGTCCCCTCGAGCCCCTTGGCGGATAATGTACTCTCCACTCTCGTAGTGAGTCTGCAAGAGGGAAAAAACCCAAATGAAGATGAACAAATAAAAGCAGAGCCTGTTCTCCAGCCCATGTTTTGGCAGCTTTGCAAGAACATCACCCTGGACCCATTTTATCCCAGCCTGACATTGGCTGTCACTTAAAGGTTGTCCTGTGGCGAGGAATAAAATAATTAAACTGGAAGCGTTTGTGGCTTGCCCATTTTTCTTCTGGCTGTGCTGGTGCCAGTTTGTGCCCAGATGAGTTATCCTCACAGCCTAAATCCATTTTTAGCACGTCAGCAAGACAGAGGAATTTCCAACAGGGAATATGCTACACAAACTAAACTGCAATAAGAAGTCTGGTGTCAAAAATTTCTTTTCCTTCTTATTTTTTTTTGTCTTGGTTTTGGTGGTTTTCCAGCTTTGCTAGCAAGGGCTTTATTCGACAAATAAGTTTTGCTCTTCTCCTGTTATTACAGTAGTTTAAACTGTCTTTTTTTTCCCTTATTTTGTGGAATAAGCCTGGCTAAATTCATGTCACAGCTTATCAATGCTGGCATCTAAACTTCATAAATACCTTCATCCCCTGTGTCACCCCATCAAAAGCAATGTGCACTTACACATCACCAGGAAACCCAAATATTTTCTAAATTAAGACTCTCTACTGATATTTAGACCCCCCAAACCTTGACATTTTCATCCAAGATGTTCTGCTCCAGCAAATTCAACCAACATCAGGCTGGGGGATGCCAAGAGCTTCCCATCCAACCTCTCCTGCATCTCCCGTGGGATAAATGTCTACTGGATTTTTCAACCGTGCCCAGGAGAGCTGGAGGCATCAGGTCTGCTCTATCCCAGCCCAAATCTGGGACAAAATCACCCCAAAAATGCCCTGCACTCACCATCAGAACTTCTAACCCCGAAGTATGTATAAACCAGCAAGGATTGGAGCTAAAACAATTAACTGGGAATGGATTCAAATCCTCAAATTTCTTTAAGCTTGAGACATTTTCTTTCAAGGGTGTTGTGTTGACTTTATTTATCTTTACACCCAACATTTTTGGTGCCACTTACAGACTGATAACAGAATTCCCAGGAAAATAAACAAGCAAAACCTCACGTAAAGTCCCTGGGAAAACAACTCTGTGGTTTGGGAGCGTTTGGCAAATGAGGATCTTAAGGAAAAGGAAGTATCCTAAAAATCAAAAGGTATCTGAGGCAGCTCTAGGAGAGAATCATTTAGGGAAGGTCTTGAAAATACACTGAGTTAAGGGAGTGGGTGCTTCCACTATCCTAACCTAAACAAGAAATTCTGGGTATATAAAATCACAAAGTCAAAGCAGTAATTAATAACACTCCCCGGGACATTGATACATTAAAAAAATTAAAGTTCTCCATCAGAATCTCAAATGCTGAATATTATACCATGTCACTCTTGAGAAAAGGGACTGGAGAATGTGGGTCAGGAACAACATTTTGTGGGTTGCCATGACCCTGACAGGACTCCAAGGATCTAAAACTAGCAGCTTTTACCATTTTCACATGCCAGAGTGGGAAGAAGGAGAAAAAGAAAGGCCTAGAGGAGACCTGGACACAAACTTGCAGAGTTTTAAGGCTTATGTGGGGTGTTTCTGGAGAGCAGGTTTAAGGTGCACATTTTTGACCATCCAGGATGAGATTCCATGGCAGGGCCTGATTTTAGAAGATGCTGGGATCAGATACCTTCAAGTGGAATCTTGCAGGCACCCAAAAATCTAATTAATGAAAATACTGGGCTAAAGGCTTCCAAGCTGACTACAGGTAATCCATATTCATTAGATACATTAATGGTATTTTTAATGTGATTTCTAGGCAGTTTAACATGACAAACCTGCTTCCTAAAAGGCCATTTCTTGGTCTTGCTCATCAGCTACCACCAGCACCACCCACTGCAGAACTGAGTCTCAGTCCTGCAGTATCCAATTCCCACCCACAAGTTCTCCCAACCATCCAACACATAAATTCCACCCAACCGTTCCCACCCCCAGCTCTTCCCAATCATTCCCACACATGGCTCTTCCCAACCCATGAGTTCTCTCAAATTTCCCAACTCATGAGTCCTAACCATTCCCATGCATGAGTCTTCCCAAACTTCCCATCCAGAACTTTGCCAAAGGAATGGAAGGAACACAAATTTGAGCTTCGAAGCACCTAAAGCTGCCTCTCACTTCAGCATATTTCGTCTCCTCTTTTTTAAACTAAACTCTAATCTCAGCCAAGTCCTTCTTCCAACATTCCAATCACATTCCTCTAGTCCCTCCTTGAGTGCCCAGTCACCCAGAGCTCTCATTTCGATTGACCTGCTCCTCATTGGCGCCTCTTTCCATGCCCTTCCTGCCGCCCACACCCTCATGTTTATGCATTCCAAGCCATTTCTTTCACAGCTAATTCTACCAGCAATTCTTCGTGCTTGAATCAACCCATCCTTCCCATCCTCTAGCCACACTCCTGCTCTTAAATCCTTGTTTTCTAGCACAAACCAGCTCATCCATGTGCCTCGCTCTTCTAATGGAATTCTGTCTGTTCAGTCTCAGAGCACCGTGCTGGGCAGGCAAAGAGCTCGCTCAGGGCACATGGAAGTGGAAATAAAGACAAGGCTCTTGCTTTTAGCCCCACATGAGAGGCAGCGGATACCTCCTCAGGTACCTCTGGTACCATCACATAAAGTTCTCTGAAGAAGCCTTTTGGCAAAAGTTCACAGAATCCCTGAGGCTGGAAAAGGCCTCCAAAAGCATCCAGTCCAAGCTGTGCCCGATGCCCACCTTGTCCCCAGCCCAGAGCACTGAGTGCCACCTCCAGCCCTTCCTTGGACACCTCCAGGGATGGCGACTCCAAACCTCCCTGGGCAGCCCCTGCCAAGGCCTGAGCACCCTTTCCATGGAGAAATTCCTGCTGCTGTCCAACCTGAGCCTCCCCTGGCCCAGCCTGAGGCCGTTTCCCCTTGTCCTGCCCCTCAGCATACGGAGAAGCTGGAATCTTTCATAAAATAGCATTTCCAACCTAAATGAACAAAAGTGAAGCTCTTCCTCCCTTTGAAGTCCTCCATCAAGTGCCTCCTATGGAAATTCCTGTTTGTCCAGTAAGAGCAGCTCCTATAAAAATAGCAGGGTTTTTTTTCCTCTTTCTTCCATTGTCAATTTTACTTAAAGTGATGAAAAAATCCCAGCACCTGCCAGGGGGAAATGCCCACTAAAGAGGTTTGAGAGGATAAGACACGGATAGGCTTCCATGACCTGCTCCAGGTACCCCACAGAACTACCAATCTCGTGATCAAATCAGATTGTGCTCTAAAAAAGGCAAATATCCTGTTTTATGAAATCTCTCATCCTGTGCTGAATGTCAATGAGTGGACACGGACATTTCTTTGAGTGGAGAAATACCCAAGGCAAGCTCTTTTCAGGAGCGATCGGATTTTTATGAGACCAACTTGTTTTGAAAACAGACAAAATTAGAAACAACGGGGCCCAACAGCCCCAAATTTTGTCAATAAACTCCTTTTTTGAGTCCCTGTGCTCCCTGAGACCTAAATCTCCCACAGATATAGGACCCAAAGCAATGTACAAACCATATTGCAGTGACCACCCCATTCCATCCCTCTCAGAAAAGTTAATTATGTAAGTTCTTTGTCCCCAACACACCAGGGCACATCTCACCCACCACACAAAAAAATGTCACCTTTGCAACTTCAGACCTTCACGTCTGGGTGAGGACTTTGGCCCACTGAGCTTGGTTGATCAGTCACAAACTTCAACTGGAGCTTCTGCTCCAAATACCACCAAAAATGAGATCTCTGAGAGCCCGCCCAGGCCTCATGAGGAAACCTCGACCAGGCCTCTTGGAGAAACCATGACTAAAATCAAGATGTCTGAGAGCCCAACCAGGCCTCGTGGAGAAACCGTGACTAAAAATGAGATGTTTGAGAGCTGGACCAGGCCTTGTGGAGGAACCTTGAGCAGGCCTCATGGAAAAACCTCAGTTAGGCCTCATGGAGAAACCTCAACTGAAAACAAGACATTTGAAACCCTGCCCAGGCCTTGTGGAAAAACCTTGACCAGGTCTTATGGAGAAACTTTGACTAAAAATGAGATGTTTGAGAGTCAACCAGGACTTGTAGAGAAATCTCAACCAGGCCTCATAGAAAAACCTCAATTAGGCCTTGTGGAGAAACCTTGACTAAAAATGAGATATCTGAGCTGGCCCAGGCCTCACGGAGTAACCTCCACTCTGGAGACCAACCCACCCATCAAACTTCAGAAAACCTCATTTTTCCTCCACCTGGATGCCTCTGACTGCTGTGTTTATGCTGAGAATGTTTGGAAAAAGGTGGGAAACGGGGCATTTGGCATGCTCCGTGACCCATGGCGCCAAAGGTCCCCTCAGGGAAGCAGAGGCACAAAGGTGGCTTTGAAATGAGGAGTTTGACTCCCTGGAGCTGGGTTTGCACCACACAAACCAGTGACAGCAACACGGGGTTGATGACAGTTCTCCATATCCCACCCGTTACATCCAGGGTGTATTTAAAATAAAATAACCTAAATAGGTTATTTTGCTGGTGCTTTAAAAAATATTCGCAGAACTGTCAGCAAAACTCCAAACAGAAGCAGCTTTTAGAAGATTTATTTTTCCTGTTCTGGATTTGCTGCCTTAAACATCCTTTCAGGTCTAAAATGACAACACACATGTTTTATTTAACAAGATGAAATGGAAAAACATATTTATTTGCTGAAAATGCTGCAAAACTAAGCAGGTAAATATCAGTCTCCTGTACTGTAAGAATCACACAGATTTGTTTCCCGGGTTTTATAGTGTGTCTCACTCCCAGCGATTATCTAAAAATGCTGCTCCTTGAAACAGCCAAAGGGGAGGATTATCCTTTTAGGGTCCTCTCCTCATTTATCCCTAATTTTTGACACTCAAGACATCTCAATACCCGAGCAGCAGCTTAACTAGACTAGAGGGCAACAAGTAGGAAATTAAAATATGAGGAAGATGCAGGGCTGAGGGGAAGAGAGGGTTAACTCATGCCCCTAATTCTACAATAATTATGGAGCACAAAATTGGGAAAGGAGATGAGGAAGGGGACCTAACTGTGGCCTTCCTGTGCCTGAAGGAGCTACAAGAAAAAGAGAGAGACAGTTTCAAAGGGCCTGGAGTGCCAGGACACAGGGAATGGCTTCCCACTGCCAGAGGGCAGGGATAGATGGGATATTGGGAAGGAATTGTTCCCTGGGAGGGTGGGCAGGCCCTGGCACACGGTGCCCAGAGAAGCTGTGGCTGCCCCTGGATCCCTGGCAGTGTCCAAGGCCAGGCTGGACACTGGGGCTTGGAGCAGCCTGGGACAGTGGAAGGTGTCCCTGCCCATGGCAGGGGTGGCACTGGATGGGCTTTAAGGTTCCTTCCAACCCAAAGCATTCCGTGATCCTGTGATTTTCACTCCGCTGGCTCTAACTGAGCTGCAATGTCCTGCAGCAATTTTTTTGTTTTTCATACTGATGGATTACAAACTTACTCTTCCTCCTTAAAGATCCAGCTCTTCGAACTGCCACCAGCACTCTGAGGGTGTGTTTTAGAGCAAAAGCTGTGCTGTGACAGTGACAGGAGCCTGTCTCCCTGACAAATCCTTTTGGGAAACATTTCCTCTGCACTGATTCACTGCGGCTCCTTAATGGGCTGTGACAGCGCTGAGGAAAACACTCCTGGGAAGGAGCTGGACACTCTGGCTGTCTTCTCCAACTGTGGGGCCTTCTGCCCTTTTTGGGTTGATTCCAATTCCTGCAAAACCATCCCTGAACGAGGCCCTTAATACACTTAAAGGGGCTGTTTGTGCATGGACGCTGCACAGCTTCTGGAATAACACAAATCATGGAATTCTAGGGTTGAATACAGTTGGGACATATGAGGATCATTGATCCAACTCCCTGGTCCAAGAGTAACTGCTTGAAACTAAGCTAAGATTTAAGAGATGACTCCCCACGATGACTTCATCCGCCCTTGACTGAGGTTGTATCAAGATATAATCGGTGCTTCTGAGGACTCAGGCACAGGGATTGCTCCAGGGAAAAGGAATCTAAAAGGATGTATGAGGACAGCCAAAAAAGGATAGTCAACAATTATTTCATTGAAGCAAAAGCAAGTACAGCCTCCACCTAACCCACGGGATACACACTGAAATGGAGAAACCAAAGGGGATAAACAACAGGGCCCTGCTGCTCCTGAAATGCAAATATGTGAGAAATGTTCCTAATTTGAAGTTCTTTGGTTAAATGATTGTTTTAATTTCTGGTTGTTTCTTTGGGGGTTTGGCACTGCTGCTCCCTCTATCTGCACTTCCCTGTGCTGTGCTGAGAGGCAGCAGGAGGGAAGGAGATGGGGCTGGCACCCTCCTGCTCTTCCTTTTTCTCTAAACCTCCTTCCATTTCAGTGTCCCAAAGGCAAAAAAACCTTCACAAACACACCTGGACCCAGCCCTCTCGCAGCTGAGCTGCTGGGACAAGATGAGAGATGGGAATAAAGTTATACAAATGGAAACTGTGCAAGAGAGAAACTCAACACATTCCAGTTTAGAGCAAAAGGCCATCTCCAAACGGTGATTTTTCCAACTCTGACAACTCCTCAGGTGAAACTGCTGGTCCTGAAACCCAGGCTGAATTTCCACCAGGAATTCAAGTCTTTTGCATTGAGCTGTAAACAAGACACTACTGTTGGGATAATTCAGAAGCTTCCTGGAGGCTGACTTCTCTCCTGGAAAGAAGCAGCAGCTCCACATCTCTGGCATTTCCATGACCCAGAGCACACAGCTGAGCAGTTCAGTTTCCTTTTACACCATCAGAGTCAAGGTCTTTACACCAGAACACCCAACCTGAACAAAACTCTCCTCATGCCAATGAACAGTGGATAAATAGGAGCACGTGTGGCTTTTGTGAGCTATCAAAGAGGATTTATTGGGTTTGACATTAAACAAGCACGGCTCATCTCAGAAGCCCCCTAAACCAAGCAGCACTAAGGAAAAGGACAAGAACTAGGGATAAACCCTCTTCTAGTCATGGAAAACATGGCATTGTCCTTTTGGCTGGGATTTTATCCCCTTTCTTTCACGTTCCACTGGACTTCAACCCAGCTCCTGTGGAGAGCAATTTTCAGGGCTACCCAAAAGGCAACAAGGTCGGTAAGGGACCATGTTTGGCAAATGCCGGCCCAGGTTCCTGCTTTCCAAAGGGAAGGTGCACGAGATGGAAGGAGCTCCTGGCCCTTTCCTTCTGCCATTCCTGGAATGCCCTTGACACTGGCTGGAGAGCAGGAGCTGGCCTGTGTGGGTGAGGATTTGTTGTGTTTTAAACTCTTCTCTTTTTTAAGGATCGTCTTCTGAGAGGAAACAGGAATTTGGGGAGGATGAGAAATGGGGGAAGGAGAGGATGCTGAGAAGTTCAGAGATGCAGATGGAGATGAAGAAGGCAAAGGTCAAGACCAACCTCAAAGATCAAGAGGAAGAACTCAAAGAGTTCAAGGATTAAGAGAGCAGAGAGATGACAGAGAGTGAGAGCAGCACGGGGTCAGGAGAAATGGGAGAGGAGCTTTAGCAACAAGATTTTCCAGGAAAACAAGATGAACTGATATGGAAAAAAATAGGATTTATTCCCAGGAGAGATAAGAGAGAACATTAGCTGGGTAAAAGGCAAGAGTGGTATTAGGCTGCAGATCAAGCCACAAACTGGGGTCAAAACCCAAAAAAGCTTTGCCTGGGAATCCAAATAATACCAGATTCACAGATAATGACTGTGAAATGTGGAGAATTAGCTGAGAATCAGTAATTAGGAAAATGATCCCCAGGCAACAGAGTGGAATTAATTCATCAGTCACCCTGAGTAAAAATTAGCAAAGAATAAAATTCAGCAAAAATAAAAATACAGTTAAAAAAAGAATTGAAAATGTTTGTGTGCCTTGGGCCAGTCACATACATGGAATTTTAAGCTTTTGTAGGATTGAAATCTCTGTAATTCCATGACATTCTCAGCCTCCTTTGGACATTACCACACAGGAACTTTGAGGAAATCCAACCAGAACCAGGACCCCACGATGGCACTGCACCACAAAACCTCGCTCCAATCACCAGCAGCTCCAGTCCGTGGGGGTTTAATTAAATTTCATTGAAATGCAAGGAAAGAGCTGCTCTTCAATCCTTCCCCAAATAGCTCTGATTTGGTTTTCCTCCTCGCAATGGAAGAATGTGTGTGGAAATCTAATTGCCCTCCCTAAATCCACAGGTCTGTTCCACACTTATGAGAATGGGAATCAATTCCTTGCCAAAATGAAACTGGAAGTAAACAACTTAAATCAGCATATTTGTTTCATTTCTTTTCCTTCATTTCCTCCACATTTTGCATGCTTATTCACCCCAGGTATTTGCCACGAGGATCCCAATACATTCCAGAATCCATCATGAGGAATAAAAAAATGCACTTTAATTCAATCTATTCAGCCACTTTTCCAGTCACCTGCTGTGAAATGTATTTTCTTTTTGTGGTCTAGACCAAAGAGAAGACTCTACGTCTCCACATGCAAATGCACAGCAAATTATCACAGGGAACCAACGTGACTGGAAGGGCAGTCATGGAAAGCATTGGATTTATCCATCCTCTACAGACTTTTACTGGAACAGGTCATTTTCCCAGTTTAAACCCCTGAATTCACCAGTCACTTCCAGTTCAAGGGCTCAGTGCAGGTGACACCCAGTCCTGAGTTTGGCAGATGAATTAAACACTCTCTCAGTTCGTATTCCCTGTTATATCCCCACAGATTTGGGCTGTTGCTGGAAAATCTCTTTTTCCCCTTGATTTCTCTCATCAGCTCCCCAAAAGGTAAAAAAAAGGCAGAGTTTTATCAGCCCACACCACACAAACTCAGCATCCATTCCCAGTCTGCCCAACAAGGAATTCTGGAAGGGAATCACACTTCCAAAAGATCAAATGTTTGCCCCAAATATATTTATTGCAGCAGCAGGTGAACTTTCACTCTGTATATAAAACAGGAAAAGCTGAAATCTCCATTTTTCAAACATCAATAACAACTTTTCCCAATGGAAAACGAAGCTGCCTTGAGCCCCTCACCTGCGTTGCCACTGTCTCCTTGACAACAGAACTTGGAAAACTGGGATAAAACCTGAATTTTACAATAGAAATGCAAAATCTCTTCTCCCTATGTGCAGAAATCAGTGTTTTTTACTGGTTCATAGACTTTCTGCTGCTAAAATTGACATGGATGGAGCTGCATGAGCCTATTTCAGCTTTGCTTGGAGGAAAATTTTGTAGGACCTTTCCACTGCCTCTAACTTATTCCAGGACTTTGGACAACAAGTAACTAAACAGGAAAGTGTGAGGAAAGAAATAAATTCCATCCTGAATCCAGAAAGTGCTGGAAGTTGAGGTTTCTGAAGGATGAAGCACATGAAGACCTGACCCTGCAGCAGCAACACCTCCATCAATCCTTCTTGCAATGACCCCACTTAGAAATATTGGACTTTTCCCATCTATTTTGTGCGTTGAAGCAGATTTTTTGGGAGCATCTCTTAAATCAGTCCTGAAAAGAAAACCAGGGCAAGGCTGGGCAATGCAATCTAGGTCAGATTTTTGGCACGAGGCAGAGCTGACCCTTTCCATACCAGGCAAGGACACAACAATCCCGAAATTCCTTCACCAGGGCTTTTTTAAACTCCGAATTCTACTTTGTGTGGCTTTCTCTGCAGGAATTTGGGAAATGGCCACTGCAATTTACAAGCACAGGAGCCCGACCCCAGCGGAGACGGGATCCCATCCCACACAGGGAAAATCCTGGGACAGCGGCAGCTTAAAGCTGGCAACAGGCACGTTATTCCCATTTCCCACCTCTCCCAGGGGACAGAAATCACAGGATGGGAGGAGCAGAACTCATCTCTTCCCCTGACTGAGGAGTCTCCTTTCCCACTCCAGCAGCATCCTCAGTTTTCCCAGCAAGGAGCTGTTTCCCCCTCACTTGTCTCCAAATAACCACCAGAGTCACTTATTCCCATTTTCTACTCATTTTGAGTTCTTAAAGCCTTTTTTTGCAGCACAAGATTCAGGCTGGATGCAGGAAGAGCAGCTGAAGCACAAAGATCCCTGTTTTCCATGGCTTTCAGGTGAAGAGCCACAGACTTGGATCATCCCAAGACAGCCATGGAAGCTGAGCTTCAGAATATATTTGGCTTTGGGGGGGGATTTCCCCCTCTTTTTGGGAGGAAAACTGAGCTGTGCTGAGTGTGGGTGAGCTCCCAGCACCTCAGCTGGGCACTGGGAGGCACTGGGAGAACTGGGGGATGTACTCGAGCCCCTGTGTGCCACGGCAGGGTGACAGCAGCTCACGTTTCATTCCAGACAGGGGACATCTGGTGCTGTTGGAAAACCAAAGGAGTCGGGAAAGGGATCCAAGTGCTCCTGAGTGCCTTGGGCAGGGGCTTTGGGGAGATGCTGCCCTGACCCCTCCCATCCCACCTGCTGGGAAAAACCAGGGATATGGAGCATCCCCCTGGCAAAGCTGGGCTGTGTCCCTGCCCACATCACACCTCTGAGAGCTGACCGCAAGGAAATTGTGGAAAAAAAAGGAATTTTCACCAAAATACTTGATTTCCTTTGCCATCCCTTCACACACCCCTCAAAACTCCCCCTTTTTAAAATGACAATAGCCATGGTGAGTTGGAATATTTTCAATATTTCCACCTGATAGGAAACAAGGCAGGAGTGACCTGAGACCTTCAAGACACCTGTAAATCCCACCTGGAGCTCTCAGCGTGCACGTTCTGACTCCAGGACCAGGATTTGCCATCCCCTTTTCCAACCCCCAAAGCAGCCATGGATAGCACAGGATTAAACCATGCCAGTCTTGATTCCTAATGCTGTATTATCCATAGGATATGGGCTGTTCCAGCAATTCCCATTGCCCACATGGTTATTAGGCTGCTTAAAATTGTAGCAGAGCATGTAGGAACCCAGAATCAGCCCTGAGGTCGGAAAGATCTTGGAGAAATGAACCCTTCCTGATCCCAGGCTGCATTTTAGAGGTGAATTCTCTACAATCCTATTTAATTTCCCTACATTTTGACCACGGGGTTTTCCTGATGGAAGCTCACCCCTCGACTTCCATCAGATACCCATCACCAATTCCAACGGGCACAGAACTGGTCCTTCCTTCACCTCCGCAACGCTGGCCAGGATCTGCTGGGAATCAGCCCCAGTCCAACCCTTCCTCCCAGGGAAACCCAAATCTCCTATGGGGATGCTCCAAAACAGACACCAAAGGTCACCTCCAGGCTGGAGTTACACCGATGGTGGCCTCAGTGAGGATGTTCTGAGATGGAAACTTCCATCCTGTTCTACAACTGCTGAAGTTCTGCACCCAAAACTCTGTTTGACCCCCGAATCCAGCCACAGAATCCCAGGATGGTTTGGCTTGGAAGGACCTTAAAGCTCGTCCAGTTCCATGGGCAGGGACACCTTCCACTATCCCAAGGTGCTCCAAGCCCTGTCCTTAGACACTTCCAGGGATGGGAAATCAGGGCAGTCCCGTGCTCTTCTTTCCACAGTCCCTGAAAATTTCCAATGAGAAGGAGACGTTCCACGTGTGTTTGACTCCCGGGAAGCTCTGATGGTCAGGAGTTCTTGAATTTCCTACCCTTTAAGGGCCAGGAGGAACCATCCCGATCAATTAATCCTCAGAAACACAAAAGCAAACCCCAAACCCCCTTTTTCCCCCCATTCCCAGTCAAACCTAAATCTTCTCCAGCAGAATAAGATCCCTTTTCCAGCAGGAAGGAACACGGGAAGGGGACGGAGCTGACACCAAGCACCCTGTCCTAGTGACTGATAAATGCACCAGAAGGAGCCCTGCAATCTCCCAGCATCTCACCAGTCCCACAAGATCTGACCCCACAGGAATTCCACTTGGAAAGCTTCACGGGATATTCCCTATGAAGGACAAAAGCCACAAGGTGCTGAAAATGTAAATAAATTCTCTCTGCAATGTGCTCTGCTGCAGCATGGAAATAAAACCATTCCCATTTCACCTCACCAGTAACTCCAGTCCGAACGTTCCTCCCTGCCTCGGGCTCGTGGTTATATTTTAGGGTATCCAATGCCTCCTATCCCATGGATTAAGAAACGGCTTTTGCCATCATGAGGACACTTTTCCATTCCTATTATTACAGCCCAGACACTGCAAATGCCACCCCAAGAATGGGGAATTTCAAATACATCCCCAAGGCCTCAGAAGGCATGTTTAAAACCAGAGAGGCACAAACCCTCAAGTGTGAGCAGTCCCATTTTCCAAGGGAAATAAATTCCCTGGAAAAGGACACAGCCATATTTTGAGGAGGTGTGGGGATGGGAAGAGGATCTCCCCACCTTCGTGTCTGACCTTTGCTTTAAAGCTGGATTTTAACGACTGATCCCATTGCTGGGGGGTCTCCAGCTGATATTCCCAGCATTCCCAGCCCGGTGGCCATTCCTTGGGTGGCCACAGGTGTCTCCATGACCACATGGACTGTTATCTTCTTTTTTTTTTTCCTAATTAATCCCTGGCAGGACTAGCTCAGGAAGGCCTGCAAGCCAACCTTGTCCCAGATTCCAGCAGGTGTCACTGTGGGCAATGCTATGGGAAAATCCAGTGGGAAAATGTTGGCATCAAAGGGAAAACACCCATCAGGGGTAATTAAAATTTGGGTTTTTCCTTACTGTAATTCCTGATTGTATTTTTCCCTGTTTTTACAGATAAAAAGGCACTGTCTGTGTTCACTTCTTCAGGGCTGAAGGGTGGAAATCATGGAATATTTCCAAGTAAGCACCAAGTTGGATTTTCTTTCTGGGGTTCATTCCCACCAAAATTAGCCCATACATGCCCGTAAGTAGGGATATGTGGGTGAGAATTAGGGAATTTTGTAAACTGCTGAAGGAATTCCCAGGAGGAGATGCCCAAAAGACCAGAGATGTACACGCTCTCCTTCCAAGCTTATCCCAAAGAATCTAGCACAGAAAGTAAAGCTCTCAGCACAAGACAGCAACCTCATCCATGAGGAAATCTATCCCAAAAATCAGGGATGTCAGGAGCACTGTTTGGGAAGAGGGGCTTGAGCTGAT
>VZTE01003808.1:108192-203289 GCA_013397775.1 Eulacestoma nigropectus
TCACCCCCCCCCCACAAACCACACCCCCCCCCCCCCCCCAGTGCCCAAATTTTAATTAAATTTTACTCATAATTAATTGATTGGATTTGCTCCACCCAGGAAGTGAAGGACAACCACCAACCCATCGGTCCCAACCTGCCTGCAGCAAAGACAATGCCTGGAAAAGCAGATTCCATGGGTTCCTAGCCCCAGCGGTGCTGCAAAGTCTCTGAAAACTGGGATCAGTAAACAAACAGATATTGGGGAATTGGGAACAAGGCTGGATCAGAGAAGAGACAATTGGGAGCTCCTGAGTTGTCCCTGTGACCTCTCTGTTGTCCCAGGTGCTGTCAGAAAAGCCACATCCATCCTATGTGTCTCTAATAGAGCCTGCAAATCCACCAGGGCAAACAAACCATGGATTTGATGAAATCCTTTCTTTTCATATCTGTGAAGCCCTGGAAAACATTGAAGATTACAGCAAAAAGTGTTTTGTTTTTCTTTTTTCCTTTCTTTCCTAGCTAGAAAAGCTGGATCAGCTGGAGAATCCGCTTAGAGTGCATAAAAATATCTCCCAGATAGGTTTAATCCAAGTGGAAACAGGGAATATTTAAATCCCAACACCTGCATAACCTTTATAAATTAACATTTTATCAGTGACCTCCTGAGAACCTGATCATCCACTCAACGCCCCATTGCCAAAAATAATACCAATAAATTAAAGAGAGAAAACCCTGGGATGAAGCAAATTTGGGGAAGTTTTTTTCTTTTTGCTGCTGCCTTTTCCACGTGTCCTGCTGGTGACCACGGCACTGCTGGAGTGGCTTTTCCCACCACCGGGAGGTTGACTGAGGAGAAGGAGGTGCCAAAGGAAGGGGGAAAAGCTGGAAAAGTGCTGGAAAGGACGATGCTGTTCAAGGTGCAGCTGGAAAATAGGGAACTACGGAAGTCTCTTGGAGGAGGCACAGTTTGGGTTGGAAAGGACATTAAGGATCAGCTCATCCACCCCCTGCCACGGTCAGGGACACCTTCCACCACCCCAGGCTGCTCCAAGCCCCATCCAGCCTGGCCTTGGACACTGCCAGGGACCCAGGGGCAGCCACAGCTTCTCTGGGCACCCTGTGCCAGGGCCTGCCCACCCTCCCAGGGAACAATTCCTTCCCTGACAGCTGAGAAAATCTCCTTACAATGCCCAGCTCCCACCCCTCTGAGTGTCCTTTGGGATTCTCGTGGAGGTTCCCATGAATCCACATGCTTTGGACAGCCAGAGGAGATGGAATTCCCCAGCTGGGGTGCTCTGGCCTAACTCCAGTGGATTTTACAACATGAACATGAAAGAAAATCAACAGCCCAGCTCCTCTGCTTGGGGTTTAGCAAAAGAGCCCAAAGACAAGGGCAGGGGGACTCCTGACAGTAAATGAGATGTTAATAAACTTCCCCTGTCTCCAGAGGAACCCAGCTTCCCTTGGAAAGCCTCTGGAAAAAGATCCCTCTGATACCACTGGGATTTTCAGCCTAAACAGAAGCTGCTTCTTGAGAGGTTTCAAAACTCATTTCAGAAATCTCAGTTAAAAAGAGAACATTGTTCCCTGCCCGAAAAGTGCATTTGGCAGAGGCCAAAAGCCACTCCTTGCGCCTGACACAAACACCCCACAGGGCCCACCAGGAGAAGGCCTGAAGTTCCCACACGTGCCAAGGGCATGGAACTCCAGGAAATGCCTTCCCACAAGGATTTTATTGAGGGGAAAAAAAAGAAGAGTTTGATGTTAAATCAAACGGGAAGAAATGGCAACAGATTTTCCACCCCTCTGGTAAGACCCCACCTGCAGTGGGGTGTCTGATCGGGGATGTGGAGCTGCCGGAGTGAATCCAGAGGAGACCACGGAGCAGCTCCCAGGGCTGGAGCCCCTCTGCTCTAGAGCCAGGCTGGGAGAGCTGGGGGTGTTCACCTGGAGAGGAGAAGGCTCCAGGGAGAGCTCAGAGCCCCTTCCAGGGCCTAAAGGGGCTCCAGGAGAGCTGGAGAGGGACTGGGGACAAGGGGTGGAGGGACAGGACACAGGGAATGGCTTCCCAGTGCCAGAGGGCAGGGAGGGATGGGATATTGGGATACTAGGAAGAAACCACAGTCCCAAAGTTTTTCTCCATCCCCCTCTAACAATAAGTTTTGCAGAACTGTGTGGAAGAAAAACCCCAAATCCTGCCCCATTTCTACCATGGCAGGAGAGCAGAGGATGGGCGATAAACACACACAGGGATGACCACATTCCCGACAAGAATCCACAGAAAGCAGGGAATGCTGAACTCCTTTCCTGAGGCAACACAAGCAGAAGCTTATTTATAATTCCCTTCACATGGTCAGCACCCACATGAAAGAAAATCCAAAGGAAAACTTAGCTCCAAACAACCCCTTTTATCCCAAGGCAGCTCCTGCCACTGACTCCATTGTACCCCTGCACTCCAGTTTTTCCAGCTGCATTTTACTTCCTAATGCTTTTTTTTCCTTTTATTTCCTGGTGCACCTGCAAACCCAAAGCTGTGTTCTCATGAGCATCATTTGAAAAATTAATGGAAGCACAACTCCAGTCAAAATTTTGTCCATTTGTGATGGAGTCAGTCGTGACTGAAGCTGTTTCGATGCCCCCACAGGCAGCAGTTTCCCTACTCTGTCCCCCAGTTCTTCCAGTGAATACACCCCAGAGTGCTTCCTTTGATAAAAAAAGATAAATAATAACATTAAAATATTTTTTCCTTCACCAAAACCTTTAACTCTTCCCTGTTTATTCTGAATTCTCCCTCAAATCTGATTTATGGCTCTGTAGCAGATCAATATCAGCTTTGGTGCTGGCAGAACCTGCAAGAAGGACCAGGGACCTGGTTCCCTTTATCCTCACTCCTAAATAAGCCTAAAAATCACTAATTCTATGGAAAGCTAATTAATTTTGCACATTTTCCCTCTTCTATTCACTGTTGCCACACAACTCCACAAAAGCAGGGCTGTGCTCAGCCTCTGTTAATTAACCAGAGGCATCCCAAGGCCTTCTGATCCATACTAATTGGGCAGAGTGGAGCGGGAAGGATGCTTGGCATCTCTGCAGGAAGGCCCAGGACAGCTTTCAAAGCTGAGTTAAGTCATGAAATCTCCCCCAAGATCCCCACTCTCCACCAGGAGCCACAGCAGAAGGAGCTCCACAAGCAACAGGGAAGAATTTTGGTTTGGTTTTTTTATTTTTTTACCATTTGTGCCTTTTGAAATTCAGCCTTTAATTGGGATTTTGAAAAGAAGGAAAAGAGACAAAGGCTGGCAAGCACCACTCGGGACAGAAACGGAGCTGCTGAAGGGGCTGCAGACAGGAGCTGGGATCCCTGGAGCAGCACCCAGAGCTGCAGGAACAGTTTCCATCGCTGGCACCCTGTGCCCGTGGGGTTCAGCACATTGCTCTGCCTCTCCCTCAGCCTGGCTCTGCTGTTTGTGCAGGGATTCGCTGGGAGCCAAGGCCAGGCTGCCCGGGGCTGCAGGAAGCACATCACTGGCACTCGGGTCTCAGCAGGACACTCAAATCAATTAAAATACTGAATGGTAATGCTTCCAGTGAAAGAATTCCCAAAATGCACACGGGGAGGTGTGGGAATGGCATTCCCAGCACTCCCAAGCTGTAACTGCTTTCCTGTTAACCCAGGATGAGTTACTGAGGTGGTTTGCAGCTGGATTTGGGACAAATAGCCATGTTTATATTTAAATATCTATGCACACTGCAACAATGGTACAGAAATATTACATATTTGAATGTGTTATAAAGGATTATCAGAGAATCACGGAATGGTTTGGGTTGGAAGGGACTTTGAAGTTCATCCCTGTGCCTTGGGCCAGGACACCTTCCACTATCCCAGGGTGCCCTAAGCCCTGTCCAGCCTGGCCCAGAACACTTTAAATTTCTATACATCCAGTAAAAATATATAAAAAATATATAAAAAATATTTTTAAAAAATCCAAAGAATCTTAAAAGATCTTAAAGAAAGACTCCTGAAACCTTACCAAAAATTATTAAAAATATTTTAAAAATTTAAAAATATTAAAAATATTTAAATACTTCAAAAAATAAAAAATATTTATAATAATTATATACAAAAATAAATAAATGGCAGAGCTCTCTCGAGTTCTGGATACACAACAAACAAAGCAAATCCATGTGATGCAGTTCAGACCTGACATTATCTGCACAAAAACCAATCTGCAGTGTTTTGTAAGCAAATCAAAGCGCCTTTGTCACTGTCTNCTTCAAAAAATAAAAAATTATTTATAATAATTATATACAAAAATAAATAAATGGCAGAGCTCTCTCGAGTTCTGGATACACAACAAACAAAGCAAATCCATGTGATGCAGTTCAGACCTGACATTATCTGCACAAAAACCAATCTGCAGTGTTTTGTAAGCAAATCAAAGCGCCTTTGTCACTGTCTCTCGCTCCAGCTGCTCAGATTCCCACACATAACATCTTCCATGGATTACCAGGCTAAATCCCAGACAGCGAAGGAACAGTGAGGGCACAGGATTAGGAAATGCAGGAGATGAAAATGCCAACGAGACCTTAATTCAACCTCCTCCTGTGCATCTGTAACCACAGAACTCATAAGTCTCAGATGATTCTGTCTGGGGCACTAACAGGGACAGCTGCTGGAGAGAGTCCAGAGGAGCCATGGAGCTGCTCCAGGGCTGGAGCCCCTCTGGAGCCAGGCTGGGAGAGCTGGGGGTGCTCACCTGGAGAGGAGAAGGCTCCAGGGAGAGCTCAGAGCCCCTTCCAGGGCCTAAAGGGGCTCCAGGAGAGCTGGAGAGGGACTGGGGACAAGGGGTGGAGGGACAGGACACAGGGAATGGCTTCCCAGTGCCAGAGGGCAGGGATGGATGGGATACTGGGAAGGAATTGTTCCCTGGGAGGGTGGGCAGGCCCTGGCACAGGGTGCCCAGAGAAGCTGTGGCTGCCCCTGGATCCCTGGCAGTGCCCAAGGCCAGGCTGGACACTGGGGCTTGGAGCAGCCTGGGACAGTGGGAGGTGTCCCTGCCATGGCAGGGGGTGGAATGGGGTGATCCTTAATGTCCCTTCCAACCCAAACCAGTGTGGGATTAGTTACCCCAGCTGCCTCGGGCTCTCTGAATTCCCACCTCCTTCCCCTTCCCTGACAACCCCGCACGACTCCGTGGAGCTGGGACAGGTGTTCAGGCAGGTGACAGCTCCAGCCCTAACATCCCGGCCAAGGGGCCCTTCTTTGAAACAGGAGGAGGAATTTGGAGTTGGGGAACAAAATTTGGAAGAATCAGCTGGAGGCACAGTCAAGAACTTGAGATCAAATGGAAAAGTTATAAAATCACGAGCACCTGGAAGTGGCTTCAGAGGAGAAGAGGTGAAGGAACATTAATTACACCTTTGGTACCTGATCCCCTGATGTGAGATGGAAATCCTGCAAGGATATAAACTCTACATTGAAATGGCACAGGGAATAACCTTAAAGATGAAAAACACTGCCAGAATGCGAAGCAACTGAATGGCAGGAAAGAAATCCCAATTTTGTGTCACAAAAAACCCCAAAAAAATAAGGGGGGGGAAAAAAAAAAAAAAGAGAGAGAGAGAGAGAGAAGGAGAAGCCAGCCCAGATCTCTGAGTGCCGCCCATGCCCACCAAAGGCTCATCCCACTCCTTGGCCATGCCAGGAACAGATCCCCATCCTACTCCCTCCAGGACTTTAATTCCATTCACTAAATGAAATTACCTATAAAGACTGAAGTTATTGGCAACGTTGGTGCCACCCAGATAATCCCTGCGTGAGCCACCAGACATCTTTCCATGGAATATTAACAACTCCATGGTCCAGAGGGGTTTTCCAACACTTCAGTGGTGCAACCTATGGAAGGGAGGCTGTAGCCAGGTGGGAGTTTATATCTAAATATACAGATCTGAGAGCGACTTTTTCTTTTTAATTCATGTAAAACACAGCCTATCCAATCCAAGACAAACCCAGAGGAAATCAGGGCTGACTCCAAGCAGGAAATTGGGAACATCCACCCTAAAAACCCAGATTTTTTCCCCACAAATGCTGCTTTTGTGCCTCATTTCTTCACTCAAACGTATTAAGAATTTTTTTCCCCCTGCCACAAAACTTTAGGCATCCCTGGAAAAGTTTTATGGACTTCATTTTCCTTCTTAACTCTTGATAAGGAGCTTAATGCTGGTGATGTGATCCAAGCAAATTCTGATTGCGAGCGGGGTTTTGAGATAGGCAAACGGAATTTACGGCAGAGGGAGTTCATGTCCCTCTTTTTTTCCCTAAATCAGAGCATTCCCTGGCAGTAAAGGGAATAAAGCTTATCTGTGAACATGCAATTATTCGTGGTGACAAACAGCTGATTTGTTGGAGCCACAGAATTTATCTGGGCACTAAATAAAAAGGCAGAGAAGGAACAAGGCCCCAGCAAAGCTCGGAAAAAAGGAATTCAAATCAACTCCAACGTCAGCAGCGCTTCTCCTCCAAATCCACGGGAACATCTTCCCTGATGGAGAGGCGTGGATGAGGAAAAGTGAGCAGGAATGAAATAAATTACTGCCACACACACATTTGCTGCACTTAAATCACCTTTGGGAAGGGTTTGTTAACGACTTTCTGGGATATTGAACCACCTCGCATTCCTCAGGCCCAGAATGGAGCGTTGTGGGAATAAAATATGGGGGGGGAAACTGTGATGCAAAGCAAGTATTTTACATCCATTTTATACCCACTTATAGGGCAAGGCTGGGGGCTTTGGGGTTTTTTTTGGGTAGGGTGCAGGTTAGGTTTTTTTGCGGTTTTTGGGGGGGTTGTAGGGTTGTTAGGGGTTTTTTTTGAGTTTTGGTTTGGTGTTTTGTGGGTGATTTCTTTGTTGTTTTAAATAAAAACTTATTAAAAGCCCGACCCTAACAAGACCCCAGCTAAAGCCAGGCAGGCAAAGCCCAGCTCCATCCCAGTATCTCCACACTGCTGGAACTCTTCCCAGAGCACCTTTTCCACAACACCTTTCAAATACCCTCCAACAGAAGAGTCCCATCAAATCTGAAATGAGACCAGGTTTTCACATGCCCCTCCTCCCCACCGCTCACCCAGGGGCTGGAAAAGCTCATTCCCTTCTGGACACCACAGGAAATGACTGATTCACTCCCCCATTGCATAGAAATCCTATTTAAAAAATATATCAACCCTATATATCAACTGGATTCCTTTTCCCCACAGCTCCTCTCGTGGCCTCGCTGTGCTGCCACAACTGAGGAGCTGCTCTTTGGGGAATAAGAAGTTAGATGTTGCCAGCAGAAGGTTCTGAACTCATGAAATCCCAATATTCAAGGCACTTACCTCTTCCAGGACATCTGCAAGCTTGCTGAGGATCTCCTCAGGAAGGCTCTGGAATGTGGGAACGCTGCAATGCAAGAGAAACCTCAGTTAATGGATCCCTTCACACAGGACACAGATCCAGCTGCTTTTCTCCCCTCCCTTCCCGAGATATTTTTCCTTCGTGCTCTGAGGCTGAACAGGAAAAAGATCTAATGGAAAGCTGCCCCTTCTCTGGCAGCCAGGATGGGTTTGGTGATGATGGGAGACCACTGGAACAAACCTCTGGAGAGCCACCCCTAAAGCTGGTATTCAACAAGGGATCCATTCAGGATCCTCTGGAATTCCCGTGTGCCACAAACCTGCTCAGTCACATTCCTGCCTGGTCTGCTTCAGCCCCCCAGAAATAAAACCCAGCACCAAAAAGGGCACAGGAGAGCAGCTCCAAGCAGCTCTGGATAAAAGAGTGAAACCACACCTGGATGGACGGAGGGCAGAGCACAGAGCTCACAGCACTGAGCCACCAGCCAACCCCTCAGGGAGTTTCTGAAGACTTCCCTGGCGCTTTTACAGCCAAACTGGTGGCTTTCCTTTTGCCAAAAAGGCGACTTTGCCCCTTGTTCTGCAGCAATTCCCTCAGCAAAGGCTGCCCAAGCCAGGCTGAGACGAGAGGGTGAGGTGGCCATAAAGAGCCTCCTGAGGCAGGGTCCACAGGACTGAGCCTAAATCAGTCTGGGGGACAAGAATTTGGATCTCCAAACCTCCAGGGAGTATCCTGACTTTGAAGCTGGATCTCCACTGCCTTGCAGCCCACCCAGGGAGGCTGTGGAATTGCCCTCCTTGGAGAGACCCAAAAGCCACCAGGACATGGTCCAGGGCAACCTGAATGGGGGAGGGGGCAGGACCAGAGGAGCTCCAGATGTCCCTCCCATCCTCAACCAGCCTGTGATGTTTCTCATCCTCAGTTTTCCATGAAAACCTGAGCTCCATCAATATTCCCAGGTGATGCTGAAGAAAACACACGGACACAATGTAAATTTAACCCAAAAGAAACCACAGCCCTGAGAAGCTGTGGCTGCTTCTGGATCCCTGGAAGTGTCCAAGACCAGGTTGAACAGGGCTTGGAGCAGCCTGGGATAGCGGAAGGTGTCCCTGCCCAGGGCAGGGGTGGCACTGGACAGGATTTAAGGAGAAAAGGAGGCTCAGGGAGGCCCTTCTGGCTCTGCACAACTCCCTGACAGGAGGGGGCAGCCGGGGGGGGTCGGGCTCTGCTCCCAGGGAACAGGGACAGGACAAGGGGAAACGGCCTCAGGCTGGGCCAGGGGAGGCTCAGGTTGGACAGCAGCAGGAATTTCTCCATGGAAAGGGTGCTCAGGCCTTGGCACAGGAGGCTCAGGTGGAATCAGCATCCCTGGAGGGGTTTAACAGCCATGGAACTCGGGGATATGGGTCAGTGTGGGGCTTGGCAGTGCTGAGGGAACAGCCAGACTCGAACTTAAAGGTCTTTTCCAACCTAAATTATTCTCCGATCATTTACCTCTCTTTTTAATTAAGAAAAAAGTAGTTTCAGCTGAATCTCTTTAACGATAACAAGACAAACCTGGGCAGATAAATGCAGAAAAACATCACCTTTCATGCTCTCAACAACAGCTTTTTCCCCTCAGGAAGAGCACTTTTATTCCTGGGAGCACATGGGCCCACATTAGAACAGGAGCAAACAACTGGACAGGAATTCTGTGATGGCCTAAGCGTAAAATGAAAGTCCATTATACCGATTCCAGCATTCCCAAATGAGGAATAAACTTACGGGAAAAGACAACAGCCCTGGACAAGTGGTCAGATTTTAGTGTGGTTGCACCATTAAACTCCCAAATTGGGGGAGAATCCATCATGAGGTATTTTTTTGTGGATAATTATGCCTGTGCAATCCAAGGGAGGGTAGTGAAAGACATCTATTCTAGATTAAATCCATAAAAAAACAGGGAAATAGCCCCTGAGTTCTTAAATTTCAAATCTTACCCTGAGAAAAGCCTAAAACTTGAATTCTGCAATAGAGCAGGTAATAGGAAAAGTAATTTGCTGACAAAACAAACTCCAACTGCAGCACATCATGGAATTACACCATTAATATCCCAGATTTAGGGGGGTTTATGGCAGGCCAGAATCATCCTGGAGCAGCCAGAAGTGACAAAACAGCCAAATATTGGAGTTTCTTTGATAAGAAGAGAGCAAGACTTGATTGTCCAGCTCAATAAAAATCCACCTCTGCTCTCCACAGGACAATATTAAATGGATTCATAAAACAGAGCCTTGATTCCTTCCAAGAACTGCCTGGACTATTGAAGGAGCTGTGCACAACAGGAGTGTTTCCATGATTATTTCCAGGTGGGTACTTGCCCTGAAAGGCAAATGGAGCCTCAGCTCTCCAGGGAGAGCCTCGAACAAAACAGCTGAGCTGCAAATTGCTCCAAGCGGGAAAACACATGGGAGGCAGGCAAACAGGAGCAGAAACCTCCCAAGGAATCTTCGATCACCACAGCACGAGGCAGGAAAATTGCATTTCCCTTTTGACAGCAGCGTGAAAAAGCCTGGAACTATAGAAGGGCAAACATTCGGCCCTTGAGTTGGGAGGTATTTAGGGGAGAAGAAACGGCAGCAAACGCTGCTCCAGCTGTTCAGGGAACAATTGTTCTGCCCAACAAAGCAGGGTCAAACAAGCCCAGGCTTGCTCCAACAAGTTCTTCTCCCACTGCTCCTTAAATCCCATCAATAATGAAGGTTTTTAACCCCCCATATCATCTCCTCTAAACAGTAACAATGTTACAGCTGGCAAAACAGATAAGCTGGTATCTACCACTGAAAGTCCTCAGCAAAGTTCAAAACTTGTGACTCTTCTCCCTACCTGCAGCACGTGCGAGGGACCTCATTCCTTCCTCCTTTTCCACAACCATCTCCCACTTTGCCCAGGAAGAGCTAGACTTGATGATCCTGGAAGTTTTTTCCAGTTTAACAATTGTGGAATAACCAGGAGCAGCTCACTCAGCCTCTCCCAGCAAGATGTGGCTCCTTCTGCTCTGCTTATCCAGTCCTCACAAGGGACTTTCTCCTAAGCTGCTTCTTTTTCCATTTAATGAGGAGTAATTGCTCCACCTGCCCTGGATCCACTCCCTGGATCAGATTATGGAATCCAGCTGGGCATGGAATAGAGCTATTCACAGCTGACCCCCTGCCCACCTGCAGCCCCTCTTTGCTCCTCCCGGGTCTGGAGGGTGATACAGGTGTTAAAAAGTACGGACAGAAAATGGTTTATGCCTATGTGATGGGATCCCCTGGCAAAAGTACAGCCCACGATCCACAGGGGGACCCAGGCCCCTCTACGGAGGCAGCACACAAGGAGCCAAAGCAGACAGGATTTCAGTTTTAACAGCAAATGCAATAAACGGGATGATTTTAATCCATCCACAAAGAGGATTCTATCAGGAGAGTGCGACTGCTGTCGCGGGGAACAGGATGAGGAACATTCCCTGACCTTCCCCAGCCCCTCTGCCCCTACACCCTGGATAGGGAGCAGGGGAAGGAGAGGTGACATTTTTCCGGCTGCATCCCCACTGCTCAGCCACGGAACATCGTGCAGGGATGGCAGTGCCCGCACCTGGAGAATTTCCCACGGGGAATTGCTCCCTGTCTGGAGTGATGCCGCCTGGCTCCAAACGTGACACATTTTCCCAGAGAGCTCAAGGTGCCCAGCACCAGCTGCCAAACTCGGGGAAAGCAGCTGTGCTAAACCATCCCTGGATTGAATCCCTGTCCCCATGGAGGAGCAGGGATATGCCCAAGCCGGAGGAGGAGGTGGGAAAGGCCGTGGCTCCATCCCAGGAGATGCAGTCGCTTAGCCGCTCTCAACTTCCAGGTAGCGGCAACATCCCCGTTAAGCACGTTTTGATTCAGGCCTGTGATTCATCCCATGGGATGGCTCCTGCAGGAAGCAGCAGGGGCTTCCAAGCGCTGCTGGCTGTGGCCCAAGGCGTTGTTCTCAGCCCCAGAGCCACTCGGTGGCAGCGCTGCCAGCTCCGACAGGACATTCATCGTTTGACACGCACCACAGCTCACGGGGCTCTTGGCTCGCCTCTGCCTCCACGATATAAAAGCCACCATTCACTCCCTAAATCCCTTTCAAGATGCATTCCCAAACTTTCAAAGGGTGTTCAGTGAGGGTGCTCATCCAGGTCGGTGGCAGATGTTTCTCCTGGGCTAAGCCTGGAACAAAACCTCTCTCTTTTATTGCTTCTTGGCACCGCCACAATTGCAGTTGTTGTCACTGCTCTGTGCCTCGGGTAAGCAGAGCTCCAAACTCCAACACTCCAGTGAAAGGAAATTAAGGCTGTCTGAGTTCCCTAAAACTTTTGTTTGGCACCCAACTGGAATGAAGGCTGGAAAGTGCAAATGTCCCTCCTTAGCATGCTTGGGATGCTCCTACAGCTCTGTCTCAGCTCCAGAAGAACCGAGGTGACACCTGATCAGCCCAAGCTGATCCTTGATTTGGGATATCACCAAAAAATGGCATTTTGGACAACACAAGCTGTACAGGCAGCCTCCTGCTGGGCTCCCAGCTGTGTCAGGGAGGGAATGCTGGCTCCATCGGGATCATGCTCGTGGCAGCATTTCATAGAATCAGAGTGGCTGGGGTTAGAAGGGACCTTAAAAATGCCCATCCAGTGCCACCCCTGCCATGGGCAGGGGCCCCTTCCACTGTCCCAGGCTGCTCCAAGCCCCAGTGTCCAGCCCGGCCTTGGACACTGCCAGGGATCCAGGGACAGCCACAGCTTCTCTGGGCACCCTGTGCCAGGGCCTGCCCACCCTCCCAAGGAACAATTCCTTTTGTTTTGCAAACTGTTGCATCAAAAGATAATTCCTGTTTTCTGTCAGATTAATAAATATTATTTGGAGGATCAGCTGCTGGTTATTTGCATTCACAGCAGCCACAAGAGAAGTGGCAGAAATTAATTTCAGGAAAGGTGTATTTATTTCTCCAAAAATCTCAGTCACACAGGTAATTGCTAAGTCAAGGCTGGTTTTCCTGTAGCAGTTTTCCATATGCTTTGCTTGGATTCATGGAATCACTGAGGCTGGAAAAGCCCTCCAAAAGCATCCAGTCCACCCTGTGCCCGATGCCCACCTTGTCCCCCGCCCAGAGCACTGAGTGCCACCTCCAGCCCTTCCTTGGACACCTCCAGGGATGGCGACTCCAAACCTCCCTGGGCAGCCCCTGCCAAGGCCTGAGCACCCTTTCCATGGAGAAATTCCTGCTGCTGTCCAACCTGAGCCTCCCCTGGCCCAGCCTGAGGCCGTTTCCCCTTGTCCTGTCCCTGTTCCCTGGGAGCAGAGCCCGACCCCCCCCGGCTGCCCCCTCCTGTCAGGGAGTTGTGCAGAGCCAGAAGGGCCCCCCTGAGCCTCCTTTTCTCCAGGCTGAGCCCCTTTCCCAGCTCCCTCAGCCGCTCCTGGGGCTCCAGCCCCTTCCCAGCTCCGTTCCCTGCCCTGGACATGCTCCAGCCCCTCCAGGGCTCTCTGGCTGGGAGGGCCCAGAACTGGACACAGCTCAAAGAGTATTAGAGAAGCAGGAGAAAGGGACAGGGCACGTGACAGCCACTCACATTCCCATTAATTTCACTTTGGGGTGGCCTTGGAAGCACCTCATGGAGCAGAAGTGTCAGGAAGAGAGAACAGATTTGCTCTGCAGGTGCTGCAGATGATTTGTCTGCTGTGCTGAAGCCCCACAGGCAGAAAACAATTCACAATTACTCATTTTGGAGAGGGTGAAAATGGAACAGCCACAGTTTGAATGCTCTGCCACTCATTACACAGCCCTTATCAGGGAAACGAAGTCCTGAAAGGAGGTTGTGGGACATTTGTTTTCAGGGATCTGGCTATATCTTAAGCCCTGCTACACACAGGAAAACAGGAGAGAAGCAGAACTGATCTTATCCCTGATGAGCAACTACTGACGTAAAGCAAGGACCAAGAATTGCATTTTTCCCTCTCGTGCTGAAAGGATACCAGGGATGCCAAGGGATCTGCTGACATCACGAGGCCAAAACTCTCCATTTCTCTGAGGGGAACGTGAAACGATCTCAAAAGGATCAGAACCACTGAGGTTGGAAAGCCCTCCAAGACCAGAGTCCAACACTGCCATGCCCACCACTAGCCCACGTCCCTCCACACCCCACCTGTGTGGGTTTTGAACACTTCCAGGGACCCTCTTTCGGTCCAGGCTCTGTTTTTGTTCAACAGGCAGATCAGGAACTCCGGAGGAGTATTTTGCCTTGCTGCTGTCAATCCCTGCCTCTCCCTGACAGGGGTTCATTATCACACAGAGCCCTCCTACCGCATCTCCTTTGGCAGCCGCTGGGGAGATGGGACTGATTTCAAAGAAAAGTTCAATTGTTGCTGTCAGCACGAGAGGGAGGGAGAGCAATTAGCAGGTATGTGAACCCCCTCCTCCCATTCCACATGAATTCACTCGGGATGATTCATCTGGAAAAGGACAATTGCTCCCTAGGAGCTACAAAGGCGCAGCAGCAGCAGCCACTCTGGGAACAGCAGTGAAGTTTGGGCAGGCACGGTTGTGGTTACTCATCTCGAGGCACAGGGTTCACTCTGCTGCTCCTGAGCCACCTCACAGAGGGAACCTGCTCCTGCTGGAATCCTTGGAGGATGTTATGGGATGATTTTGGATCTAGCAGGTGGCATTTCTTCATATCTGCAAATCAATTATCTTCATATCCGCAGTCCCATAGCAGAGCTTTTCTACCTTCCAACTCACCCAGCTTTTCCAACACTGTTGTATAACAGAATTCCAGAGTCCCTGAGGCTGGTAAAGCCCTCCCAGCCCACGGAGTCCACCCTGGGCCCGATGCCCACCTTGTCCCCAGCCCAGAGCACTGAGTGCCACCTCCAGCCCTTCCTTGGACACCTCCAGGGATGGCGACTCCAAACCTCCCTGGGCAGCCCCTGCCAAGGCCTGAGCACCCTTTCCATGGAGAAATTCCTGCTGCTGTCCAACCTGAGCCTCCCCTGGCCCGGCCTGAGGCCGTTTCCCCTTGTCCTGTCCCTGTTCCCTGGGAGCAGAGCCCGCCCCCCCCCGGCTGCCCCCTCCTGTCAGGGAGTTGTGCAGAGCCAGAAGGGCCCCCCTGAGCCTCCTTTTCTCCAGGCTGAGCCCCTTTCCCAGCTCCCTCAGCCGCTCCTGGGGCTCCAGCCCCTTCCCAGCTCCGTTCCCTGCCCTGGACACGCTCCAGCCCCTCCAGGGCTCTCTGGCCAGGAGGGCCCAGAACTGGACACAGCCCTCGAGGCCCCTCAGCAGGGCCAGCCCAGAGGGACAATCACTGCCCTGGTCCATCTGGCCACACTGTGTTTGATACAAACACACTGGTGATTAAAGAGAGAAGCTGTCATGCAAAGCCTCACAGCCCTGAACACTGATTTTTATGATCCTGCATTTGCAATAAAGCTGAAATTAAATTGTCTTTGCCTTGCACTGTAATTACCTCTTCAAAACAGTTTGCTGTCAAAGAGTTTCTCTACTGCATTTTTTCCCCTTTGTCTGGGGTGTTTCATGGGAAATGAACCCTCACCCTTCAGACTCTGGACAGACCCAGAGTGGGTGCACCAAGCCAAATTTCTGCTTCTTGATTGAACCACAGAATCCCAGAATGGGTTGGGAGGGACCTCACAGCCCATCCAGTGCCACCCCTGCCATGGGCAGGGACACCTTCCACTGTCCCAGGGTGCTCCGAGCCCCGTCCAACTTGGCCTTGCAACCCTGGGGCACCAGAATGAAGTCCAACAAAGAGCATTACCTCACACAAGATAGAAAACAAAAGATTTTTGGGACTGATTCTCATGGTGTGTCTCAAAAGAGATCCTTAACACCGGTCAGTGCTTCAAAACCACAGTGAGGGTAAATAAAGGACAAGTGGCATTTGCATGCATGGTCTGTTGTGTCCTTTTCCTCCAAATTGGGTATTTACAACATCTCCAAGACCAAACGAAGGCAGGAGTCTTTTCTTCAAGAGATCTCTGCTGCACTCGACAGCAAATTGTCATAATCTCTTTTTCACGGAGCCACTGACACCCTTTCCAAGCACGGCCCTGTTTGCTGCCGAGCGCTGCGTCCTCCTTTTAACCACCCCCACGTATCACAGAGAGCACCGTCATTTTCTGCCTTCAGAGTTACATGTATACAAAAGAAAGATAAGCTGTAAATGTTTTTAACATCCTCTGAATCACCAGCTTTTCACGTTCTCCCGAGCAACTTCTCCAAAGCAAAGGGACCTGAAAGGGCCAGGGAGCTGCTGGAGCGGGGCCAGCGGAGGCTGCGGAGCTGAGGAAGGGCCTGGAGCATCTCCGTGCCCAGGGAAGGCTGCGGGAGCTGGGGCTGCTCAGCCTGGAGAGGAGCCCCAGCTGAGAGGGGCCCTCAGCCCTGGGTGTCCCTGGCTGCAGGGAGGGCTCCGAGCAGGGCCCAGGCTCTGCTCCGGGGGCCCAGCAATGGCACCAGAGCAACGGGCAGGGCCTGGTGCCAGCAATTCCCCCTGCACAGGAGGCAGAACTTCTGCCCTGGGCAGTGCCCAGCCCTGAACAGATTGTCCAGAGAGGCTCTGGGGTCTCCTCCCTGGGGCTGTTCCAGAGCTGTGTGCACACAATGCTGTGCCCTGTGCTCTGGGATGGCCCAGCTGGAGCAGGGAGGTGCCACCAGGTGCCCACTGTGCTCCCTGCAGCCTGAGCCATCCCGGGATCCTGTGTAACATTTAAATTTTTTTAAAAAAATTGCTCCCTGACACAGGTGTTGAGTGAATCTCCTCAATTCACAAAGCGTTAAAACACCTAAATATCTACCTTATTCTGTTGTTAATTACTATCAGAAGGATTACAAAACATGGATATCCTGCCTGACACGTTCCTAGGTTGGGAGTTAGCAGGTGTGACCCCTTGGTTGGCAGCGTCACCAAATCCCAGACACGGCAAAAAGCAGCAGAACTGGGTTTGGGAGCAACCTTGAGCTCCTCACTCTGGCTGATACATCTGAGATGATTTATGGAGGGACAACTCCAAAGAAAATCCCTTCTGAGAGATCACTAGAGGATCACTTCTGAGACCACCACTGAGAACAGACTGCCAAGTATTGATTTAGTTGCCCCCTCTCCAGAGAAATAAGACACAAAAATGGCACCAAAATCCAAAGAATTTTGTTCCTTTCATGGTGAAAACCTAGCACAACCACATCGGGAAGAAATCCTGGGATTGGCCCCATGGAAATCCAACTCAGAGGCATTTGAGACCTCCCCAGAAACAAGGAGTGCTGTGCCAACCCCAGGGATCACTAGCAAGACATCCCAACCAGCCAATTCTGTGATCCCAACCCATGAATGGGCACAACCCCCTTCCTCATGATTTAGTACCTGCACAGAACCCCAAGTACCTTTAAAGGGCCCCTAAAGCCATAGCTGGGACACCCCTCTTTCTCCAGGATAAGCCTGAGTCCTTTATTGAATTAAAGAAAGGAGAAGGATGATTTAATCCCAGTTGATTCTCCCTTTACATCTTGGCGTCTAACATTTCCTATGCACAGCAGAGCCTCTGCAGCTGGAAATGAATTAAGGGTCGAGGATTTTCAAGGGGCCTGGATCGTATTGGAGAAAGAATCAAATAAAGCCTGACAGAGTCCACACACGGCTCAAAAATCCAATTGTTTACGAAAATATAATCTCGGGAATATTAGAGACAGGCGAGCGGCATAATGAGGAATAAAAAACCCAAAATAAACCAAAAAACCCTTTGTGCTAGGAAGCAAAATTGCAATAATTCCATGCAATTCTGTCCTGCTGCTGTCAAACCCTTTCGGCTTCCTCTCCCAGCACAGCCCATCTGGGGCTGGTGATTCCAAAACTAATCCCGAATCTTGATCCTACACCCAGGCTCATCCCAGTCCTGGCTTCGTCTTCCAGCACAGCCCATCTGGGGCTGGTGATTCCAAAACTAATCCCGAATCTTGATCCTACACCCAGGCTCATCCCAGTCCTGGCTTCGTCTTCCAGCACAGCCCATCTGGGGCTGCTGATCCTAAAATCAATCCCAAATCTTGATCCTAGTGACTCATCCCAGTCCTGGCTTCCTCTCCCAGCACAGCTCATCTGTGGCTGCTGATCCTAAAATCAATCCCAAATCTTGATCCTAGTGACTCATCCCAGTCCTGGCTTCCTCTCCCAGCACAGCCCATCTGGGGCTGCTGATCCCAAAGCTAATCCCGAATCTTGATCCTACACCCAGGCTCATCCCAGTCCTGGCTTCGTCTTCCAGCACAGCCCATCTGGGGCTGCTGATCCTAAAATCAATCCCAAATCTTGATCCTAGTGACTCATCCCAGTCCTGGCTTCCTCTCCCAGCACAGCCCATCTGGGGCTGCTGATCCCAAAGCTAATCCCGAATCTTGATCCTACACCCAGGCTCATCCCAGTCCTGGCTTCATCTTCCAGCACAGCCCATCTGGGGCTGCTGATCCCAAATCCAGGCACTCAATTCTTGATCCTACTGGCTCATCCCAGTCCTGATGGGAGCACGGCACCCAAGCTTCCAACTGGAGCATCTCAGGTTTGGATGATCCATGAGGGGAAAGTGCCGCATTCCAGGGCCAAAGCAGCTTGGAAAAGGGAGGAACCTCCTGGTCAGTGGTTACCAGCGACACTGACCAGCCATGGGTCACTTGATCCATGGAACAGCCCCTCTCCTGCCATTAGAGGGAAATTCCTGGGGACTCTTCCTTTGGATCCAACACGCATTGGATCCGTCCCCGCTTGAATCCCAACAGATGTTTCATTTTGCTCTATCCAGCATTTCCTATTTTCCATTCTTTTCTCCGCTGCAACATGAAAGCTTCACTGAATTCCACCAATTTGTTTAATTAATTGATGTTCTGCAGATGACAAAAGGTCAGCACGTGACAGGGATGCTTCTGTATCCCAGGACGGGAATTCCACCGGCACCCTGCTCCATCATTCCCTCGGCCTGTGCTTGAACCTCCAAGCCTTTTCCACCTGTCCTGTTCCAAAAGTGATGAAGACAATCCTGAAACTGGAGTGGTTGGGAGTATCTGTGGGGTCCCTGGTTGATATTTGGACAGAGAAATAATAAAAGGCAGGACAGAATTCCAGGATTCCTGTGGCAGACATGAAGCAAGCAGGAGGGAAATCTGACCCCAGATTAGCCCACAAGGAGGTCAAGGAAGGGGAAAGGACAGGGAAGATGGATCCAAAAGGAACGAACCCAATTCTGGTGCTGAATTTTTGCCCTGAGCACTGGAATCCAGGATATCCTGTCCTGCCCCTTTTCCCAGAGCAGCATCCTGTGAGCCTGGCTATGCCCAGAGCCCATCCTCGTCCAACAGTGGCTCCAGCACCCTATCAAAAATGATTTTAAAATACAGTTTATGCCAGTCACCTTTATTTTATTTAATTTTTTCATTGCAAGAAGGTCATCACGATATGATTATGGCTGGCTGGCAGATTTTATTTTCTGTACAGTGATTTATGCAAGGCCACATTTCATCTTGATTAAAACCACCATTCAATGTGCTTAGAAGGAAACACTTCAGATTAAAATCTGACTCCTTGACAGATATCAAAATACCGTTAAAAGGAGCCAGCAACAGGTGTTGAAAGCACTTCCATAAATCCATTCCTGGTTCCCTGTCATTCCTGATTTATTGATGATCATTCCACATGTTTGCAGATGACTCAGTTTACTCCTCTGGGGTGATTAATGCCTAACAAAATTCCCTTTAATGGCCCACACATGTTCAACAGCTCACCTGTGGGCCAGGCACGGAGATCAGGGCAGCAGCACCAGGGTGGGCACGCAAGGATTGATTTAAAACACAGCAGCCGGGTTATTCCAAATAACATCCCCCCCCAAAATCCCATTAAGTGTCCTTGGAATAACACATTTGCCACTTAATATGGATTCCGAGTGGTTATTACCCACATGGGAGGAAGATCAGATGGCAAAGATCATCTACAGATGAAGGAAGACAAAGTCCAGTGGATGTAGAAATCCCATAAACTGAGTTTTTTGTCTCATTCCCCTATTTCCAGCCGTAAGGAAAGGACTGGAACAGCACCATGTGGGGCAGAGCTCTGTCCATGAGGGAGCCAAGGACACAAGGCTGGATATTTTCTTATCAAGAGGTGCTTTTTCCTTTCTCCAATCAAAATTCAGTGGGGGCTGTAGTGGAGCTCAGAGGCTCAGGGACAATGTCCCTTATCCATTGTCCCTTAGATCCAAGACCTCACGGAGACGGTGCTGGGAACCCTTTGTGAAGGACTGGGATTTATGGAAACATCAGTTTAACCTGGGAACTAGAAACACGGGAACAGAAGGTCCTGGATCTCCAGTGTCGCTGGGAAGGGTAAATCCCATTAGCATGGACAGGAAAATCCAGGTCATGGATTGCAATCCAGGTTTCCTTGGAGGATCCAGGAGCTGCTGAGCATCTCCCATCCTACAGCTGCAAAGGAGTAGAGGCTGTGTTGGACAGGGCACCTGCTTCCTCCAGGTTTCTCTGGGGTGGTGGGGTCGGCTCAAGCTCAGCTGTTTTAAAGGACGGTTTGGAGCAGACAATCCCTGCAAACATGAACCACTCCGGTATTCCATGGCCTGGAAGCAAATGCTGATTCCTCCTGCATTTACCTCCTCTGGATAAGGACTCACACTTTATTGACTTGTTTCAAGTGGCATTATTTTATTTTCAATGCCACCCTTTAACTCCCCACAAAGCATTACAGATCCTGTGCCTATGGATGTGAGTGCCTGCACACGCAGATCCCAATTTGCTTTGAATTTTTTCTTCCCAGTTTCCAGGGGTTTGGATTTTCATGTTAAACCAGATTCTGATTGATTCCTGGTGTGCTCTGGCCAGCTGGTTCTGCTCCCCCTCCTTGTCAGCAGCTTAACAGAACAGTGATTCACGGCAGGTCAGCTGGAATTTGCTCAATTATTAACAACTTCAGGATTTTTTACCATCCCTCGGAGGGCACTTCAGCCTAAGCCTGATTTGTCTTCATCTCCAGCTCAATTCAACAGCACAAATCCTGCGAGTTCTTTGAGCTCGTGTTCAGTGCATGGGATGCCCTTTTCTGACTTCCCCTACCCTTTAAAACACAGATTTCTAATTGCATTGCGAGCTGCTGGGGCACCCAGCGAGTTTGTCTCCGTTGAGCTGCAGCGACTCTTTTCATCTCTTTCCAGAAATAATTATGCTGGTTTATCAGTGTCTATATGAAGCTTGAATTATTCCTCCTAATATGCATTAACTTGTATTTTTTGGAGTCACGGAAATTGGCCCAGTGAAGTCACTTCAGTGATTACTGTCCCCATTCGTTTCCAGTAATCCACGAGATGTATTTATTGGCAAGTCACTTGTGTGGTATTTCCAGAGACAGTACCTAATTGAATTTAAAATGCATTCCTGATGCTTGTAAAAGCAATAAAAATGTCACCCTCTGCCTGCACATTAAAAATTCATCCGATGCAAGGAGAGGACAAATGCATAAAATGATCATTATGATGTGCAAATGGACTCGGTGCAGGAAAACCAGACCGGTCTCTGCCTGGACATAAAAACATTAAGAGAGCAGAGCACAAATGGCACCATTTAGGGAACTTTTAAAGGTGCTGAAGAGAAAATGCTCCCATTAGTAGCATGACTAAGGCTTGCTTCAAACATGGGCTTTGTACCAGTATTAACAACAGCGCGGCTCCTGTGTGAGAGTGGAATTAATCCCCTGAAATAAAAACAACACAAAACCACCATTCCATGTTGGTGACCCTGCCCAGGCAGCACATTATCCATGTGACTCCTTTTCTGATGAGCATTTATGCCAGAGGGGAGACCAGGAGCATTTTAAATCTCTTCCCACTCAGGGCAGAACTTCCACACTTATTTATGGCCCAGAAACTCATCCCTGACTTCGCCATGCACAGGTGTCCTTGGAAAACCCAGCCAAGGGAGCTGCTGCCCTTGTCCTTTACCTTCTAAAGGCTTCCCAGTGCCAGAGGGCAGGGATGGATGGGATATTGGGAAGGAATTGTTCCCTGGGAGGGTGGGCAGGCCCTGGCACAGGGTGCCCAGTGAAGCTGTGGCTGCCCCTGGATCCCTGGCAGTATCCAAGGCCAGGCTGGACACTGGGGCTTGGAGCAGCCTGGGACAGTGGAAGGTGTCCCTGACACGGCAGAGGGTGGAAATGGGCATTTTTAAGGTCCCTTCCTACTCAGTTCATTCTGGGGTTCCATGATTCTGCACAAATCCACCATTTTTCTGGAATTGTCATTGACACTCGTGGTACCACAGTGCTTTTTCCCCTCCTCTTTCATTTTTATCTTGGCTAAAGAACTTTCACCGCACTCTGCCCAACTCTTACTTTCTGTCTGCTCAGCACAAAGTAACTTTACAGGTAATTAAGCACATTGTGAGTCATTAAGTCCTGTACAGATTCCCGAGAGGCTTCTCCAAACTGAGTCCAGACGCAGAATTAAAATACATCTTTTGCTCACACGGATTAATTTTTCATAGGAAGGAAATATTACAAATTCCTCCTTTTCCCACATTAGAATTGACTGATTTTGGTTACCACAGGCCTGGGGTCCAGCCCTGGTCATGGAATCCGAAATCCATGGAATGGTTTGGGTGGGAAGGGACCTTAAAGCCCATTCTGTTCCAACCCATGCCATGGGCAGGGACACCTTCCAGTATCCCAGGCTGCTCCAAGCCCCGTCCAACCTGGCCTTGAGCATTTCCAGGGATTCCAGCCATTCCACCTTGAGCAGCAGGTTCAGGGCAGCTCAAGAGTGAGAAAAGAACTTAATCGTGACCTCCCAGACATGAGTCCCTAATTTTTGGCTCAAAACAGATGGAAAAAAGAGCAGAGCTCTATTCCTCTCCACTTAGGTGAAGGCTCCTGCACTCCCTCCCAATCTGAGTTCAGTTGGAAGCTCCCAAAGAGGAGCCACATTCCCTGTTTTCCTCAAATCAACACAAATTTAACACTTCCCATGCAATAAAGGGGAAATGCCAATGAGTAAAAGCCTTTCCCTCGCCCTGGTCAGCTCCTGAACCAAACTCCTCCTGCCCCAGGCACGGTGGCTCCCATCACTGAGAATCTTCTGCGACACAACGAGAGCCAGTGTGAGTTAGGGGCACAAAAGAGTAAATAATCAATTTACCCAATTTATAATCCGTGGGCATTTAGTGATCAAATCAGCCCATTTCACTCAGCGGGGATTCCATGCCCAACAACAGCTTCTGAACAAGATCCCCCATTGACAGTGCCAGGGGCTACTTTCTGTAACATCTTATTTTGTGCTAATCATTGCCTATCTCCGGATCAATATTTCTGTATCTTCGTTAGGGGGAAGCAATGCTTGTTCGGGGAAGGCCTCCAGACATTTCACAGGCTGAGATGCACATCTAAACAGCTCTTTGTGATCACATTAAAGGCTTTGTGCTTAATCTCTCCCGGGCTCTGCTGAGACAAAGCACAACAATTACCAGGTAAAGGATGTGTGCTTCACTCGATGTGCACACACAGCATCATTTCTAATCTTCAAGCACAGAAACAAGAATTTACCCAACTTATACATCTTCCAAACAAATCCACCTGGCAAACTGTGGGAGCAGCCAAGAGTAGTTTTGGAATGGCCAAAACTGCACGGCTCTGTTGTAATAAATATTGAAACCAATATTCCTGGCTTTCCTGAGCAACTCTTGATGAGTTTTAATTAAAACATGGGTTGGTTTTGGTTTGGAAATGACAGCTTTTGGATGCAACAGATGTAAATCCCACCTTTACAACATTCCCTGTGGAGCTTCATCCTGGTAAAGGCTGCAGCTTCATGCCAGAACAAATTGCAAACTGGGGTTTTTTTTCCTTTTTAAATCCAAGTCCAATTTCACACCCTGGATTACTTAAGGAGGAGAATAAACTCCCTCACCTTCACTTGTTGCTCACCTTGTCCCAAATTCCAGAGGACAGGTGGAATATTGGGAATGATGTAAATCCCAGAGGGATACAAAAGCCAGCCCAGCAGCTGGCAGGGGAGGAGGACAAGCTGGAGGAGCCACCACCATCCATCCTCCTCTGAAACCACATCCACCATGTCCTCACTGCTCTCACCCAGCTGGGTGCAACCCTGACACAGCACAGAGATGACCCCAGTGAGAGTAAAAGAGAGCAGATAACTAAAAGCAGAGATAATTAAATTCTGAGAGGGAAAAACTCCATCAGGAATGATCTGACACACTCCCTTTGCTCCACTAGTAATTACAGATGGTTGCAGAGGTTTTCTCCAGGACAAAAACCAGGAAAGAACCTGCCAGTCTAAGTAAAGAAAGAGGAAAAGCTCTCTAAACCACTTTAGGAATCATCTAAAATATTTGTTTAAGCCAAATTTCTCAGTTTACCTGCCAGATTAGCCACTGATGAGCTCACCAAGCTGCAGGCATGCAAAGCAAATCATTCCAATACAGCAACACAGAGGAGATAAATTGTACAGACACCAACCCACCGCACTAATCCCACATTTACACACCCTCCAGCCTGCACATTCTAAAGACACCCTAAATACACCCTAAATACAGGACCTATCCCATTTCCTCCTGCATCACCGCTGTCGTCCCGTGAATGTACAGAAACATTGCCACAGTATTTCCCTCACACCTCGCATCGCACCCAAACAGCAGAGCAGCAGCTTTTCCTGCTTAGTCTCCAGCAGCGTCATTTTGTAATGTCAAGGCCAAAATTAGCTCCCAATTCCCTGCCAAGGAGCATCCAGGGCTGTCCTCACACACGTCCCAGAGGTCAAGCCAACGTGGGGCTGGAGTTAATGAGCTTTTAGTTTGGAATTGTGCCCAGATCTTTACTTAATTTGGCCTTTAGACTCTCACACGTTTCACAGTGTAAATGTGCTCCTGAGCCCTGCGCTGCAGGGTGCATCCAAAGATTGTCCCTGCTCTTCCTCTCAATTTTGGGTTTGCATGTGGGACATGATTTGGCTGCACTCGGCAACTGCTTCACCCAGATCACTGACAAACATTAAAATCCCTCTGTCAGAAGGGTCT
This sequence comes from Eulacestoma nigropectus, assembly GCA_013397775.1. Taxonomy (NCBI): domain Eukaryota; kingdom Metazoa; phylum Chordata; class Aves; order Passeriformes; genus Eulacestoma; species Eulacestoma nigropectus. The sequence continues at coordinate 132,686 of VZTE01003808.1, forward strand.
GGATGAATTCGCTCCCTCTGCAGGGAAAGCAATAATTCCCTTTATTTCAAAGCTCCTCAGAGCCAGTCTGTGCTGTTTTGGCTTTGCCTGAACAGAGGCTTGGCCACATCTCCCTCCCCACAGGATTCCAATCAGCACTCCAGGATCACACCATCCTCATCCCAACACACATCTCAAGGGCTCTGTGTTTGTTAAGAGTTAACTGAAGTGACAGCTCATCAGATCCCTGACGAAATCTTTGTTCTTGTTGAAATGCATTTGTAGCGGCACTTTATCATAATAAAATAAAAAATAAAAAGATTTCAGGGACAAGTGGTGCATCAATTTCCATTTTTCCATCAGTTTGCTGCTCACTCACAGCTGGGTTGGCTGGGCAATGGGATAACTGTCAGCCATCCTTAAGGAAAGATGGAATGAAGGCTGCAGCCTTGGATATTCACTTTGGATTACAAACCACACTGCTGGGTTGGGTTATTCACTGTGCTTGTCTCCAGAATTCCCTTTTCCAGCAGGGAGAAAACCCCACCTCTTCCTAATCTACGTGGATTTAAGTGACAGCATCCAATTTGCACTGGAGCTTTCTCACTTCCAGCCAATTAACAGCAATTAGACCATGGGAAGGACTAACAGCTTTCCTCTGCTTTTGCCACGGTGTTTTTTGCTGAGCCCATGGCAGGAAGGTGGCCATGGCCAGTGGAGGAGTTGCTGATATTCCTCTTATCCCATGGCCACTTATTTCTTAAAAGAAGTGGCACCCCTCAAGCACTCCATTACTCTGTGGGCACAATTCCAGTTATCCCAAGTTTTCCTCTCTTCCCCAGCCATGGCTACTGAACTCCCACCCATCTTTTGGGCCAGGGAATTAATTTCAGAGCTGTGTTTCTAAATCTCCCTTTCTAACAGAACCCAAAGAGTGTTTTTAGCCACCACCACAGGATTCTCTGGGAATTGGTGCCAGGAGAAGGCAGCCATGGCAGAGGCTGTTGTCAGCAAGTCTGAAGCTTTGGATGTGCAAAATGCTCATTCTGTGCACTAAAACCCCACTTAGGAAATCCTAAAGAGCATCACAGCAAATTGAAACTTCAATGAATCCTTCATGAAAATAGGACTTCAAGTTAATGCACTGCCAGGCACTTATGGACACTGCAATTCCTGCCGAGATATTTCAATCTCAGTGGCGTCTGAGGTTTTCTACCTCCACTCAAACCTGAGGCTTGGAGAGTTTGGGAATGCTGTAATCACGGGCAGGAGCTCAGGGACCAGCTAGAAGGGACAGCTGAGAAACTCATCAAACACTAAACATTCACTACGGGCCCTGTTGGCACTGTGAGCTCCTCAAGTGCATCCCTTGGAAGTTTAATTTTGGGCTCCTCATGACAAAGGGCTGGAGCGTGTCCAGGGAAGGGAACGGAGCTGGGGAAAGGACTGGAGCCCCAGGAGGGAGCTGGAGGGGCCCAGAACTGGACAGAGCCCTCGAGGTGTGGCCTTAAGCAGCGTGAGAGGAGATGTGGAGCTTCTCACACCAACCCCAGCACCCTCTGCTTTTCCCTGGCACCAGCTAAACATCAAAGCCGTTAATAACCTCTCTCCAGCCCTGGCAAATTCCAGCCCGTTTCACCATCCATGCGTCCATCCCATCCCTCCTCAGCCTCCAAGTGCTGCAGCCAACAGTGTCCCCAGCCTGTCTGACCCCAAACCAACCCCACCCGCTGCTCTGCCCTCTTCCTCAGAGCCTCTTCATCCTGCGAGGAACGCAGCACCCAGAGAGAGGACATTTCTCATTTCTGAAACATTCTGCCAATGATTTTTTCAGCCCCAAAGCTGCGTTTTCCATCAAATCAATGCTCCTCTGGAACACTTTGCTTGGCATTGTGGATTTGCAGCAGACTCCAGTTTTCATTAGGCTCCAAAGGCAGTTAGGAGACGGAGTTTTCAAACACGAAGACTGAGACATCCTCCTCGTAATTAGTCCGTACTCAAACTTTCCTACCAGCTGTGCAGAAAAAGGCCCTTTTTCAACGACTTTCTCTCCCTAACATTCCATGGATTTTAACATATTTTCACACAGTTTCCTTTGGAATCCTGTAAAAGATTATACCAGAGACCTCAGCTGGTTTTCCAGTTACCAACCCAAGGCGTTGAACACTTTTGCAAGGAGAAGGAATCCCAGCAAACACCACCCAAAGGCATCTCGGACCCGGGCAGACCCAACACCCCCATAGGAGCACTTCTCTTCCATAGAATTCCAGGTTAATAAGATCCAATCCAGGACAGTGCAGGGAAATTCAGGCGTTTCTCCTTAGAAGAGATGGAAAAACATGAGAGAGAAGCTAAACTTCAGCCTGGAACCTGTCAAGAAACGCTCAGGTTCCTCCCTCATTTGAAGAATAATCCCAATGATAAAGACAATAATCCTCCTATCACACAGGAGCCGATGTGATTGTGAGCCAGGCAAAAGGAAACGGAGTTTGGAAGGCTCCAGCTGCACTTCTGCCCCCGTATGAAGAGTTCCTCACTTGGCCTGATCAAAAAGCAAAATATTTCCAAGCAGACTCCTGGCCCTGCTGAAATCCTTCTCCTTTGAGGAGAGGAGACTGTCAGCTGCTTTGGGAGGGATCTGTGTGTTATCTGAGCATGAAAATGGACACAAGAAGAGGCTCTGTCTGGGTGATAAGAGGTTGGATAGGGGGTAAATGGCTTTTTGCGAGAAGCGTCAGGCACGAGGATGAGCTCGGAAATATCTGTGATTATCAAATGGCTGCACACTGTGCAAGGGCTCCCAAAACAGCTCTGGAGCCCAGAGGAGGGAGAGCTTAATGGGTATGGGGAAACTTCAAAAAGAAGATTAAGGAACAGACCCAGATCTCCAAATCATGTTGATCATGCCCAAGGTGAGCATCCCTTTCTGAGGCTGAGACAGTTGGGTGCAGTAGGTCGTAAATCTGTGCTCGTGCTTCCACCCTGATTTCCAATCCATTGACAAATGATTTATAATCCAATCCTGAGCACTGAGAAGGAGCTGAAGGTCTTTAAACTCTTCAGGCACCTTGGTGACACCCTGAGGGACGTTGTGTGTGGGGCACCAGGGGAGCACGACAATCTGGGGACATCTGTGGCCGTAACGGGGAGGGACAGGGATGGACATCAAACCCCTTGATATTTTCCAACATTCCAGGATTGGTTTATAAATTAAGGGGTAAAACCTGTTGTATTCCACCTCCAGATGTCTCATCCTTTGCAATTCCCCACAATTCATCATTTTTAATACTTAGATACCAAGCACGGTTGTTCCTCTCTCCTCTGCCCCAGCAAGGGAGTGAACAACTGCCCTGGGCTCTTTCTAGAGCTGATGGGTCACAGCTCCAGAGATTCTCACCAAAATCACCAGAATAACACCCAAACAAGCCTTGCCCCATTATTTTGAGCTGCCTCCTTTCCTTTCTGAGGGAAACCTCAGGGAAGCCATGCAGGGTGGAGCTGCAGATCCTGCCTCAGAGATCACATTGCCTTTCAGAGCCCTGTAGTTCAAGTCACACCATTATGTGATCAAAATATTTAATAACTGCATCTACTTTAATACTGGCAGTAAAAAGCCCCAATCTTTCACTCCAATCCCTCCCTTCACTCCACTCCTCTCTACATTTTAGTGAGCACCACAAAACAATCCTCTTGCTATGCACAGCCATCAATATTCCAATCCCCAATGATCATTTGGAAAGGATGAATGACTTCAAACAAACCCTAACACCTCAATAAATCTCCAGTTGTGCCTAATGTTCTGCACTGAGCTGTGAAGAGCTGCAGCTGCAGAAAACACCATCTGAAGTCCTGTCACAGCCTGCTTTGCTCTGGAGCTCAGAATTTCACTGTCCTCCTGGGCCACGAGCCAGGATTGTGCTTGGCTTGATGCAAAATTCCTGACAAGAGGAGTTTTCTCTCCCTGCACAGGCAGAATGTGGGACGGAACCATCCCTGAAGGCTCTGAAGCACCACTGTGGTGAGAGAGGATTGGATTCTGGGGCTGTTTGCATCAGGATAAAACCACGGAATGCTTGGTTTAGCAGTGATTCCGCCCTGTTGATCCAACTGTACCTGAGATCGCACTCTGCAGGTGTTGAAAAGGAAAATGTGATTCTCGTCGTCGGGAGAAATAACAACTGATGGCAAAAAAACCCAAAAAAGCAGCATTTGTCCTTTACAAAAAAGGGATTTGGAAATCAAAAATAACAAGTAAAAATAAACATCATTATTTTTAAAGGCTAAAAGCCAGAAGAAAAAGTCCAAGATTTAATTCCTGGCATCACCTTTTTAAATTCTCAGCAGAACCACTACAGCAGAATACTGTAAAAGTAGAAGGCAGCAACTAAACCCCAAAGCAGGCCTTGTGCCTCTGGTGATCACAAGTGGGTCTCTGAGGGTGTTTTTCCTCACTAACAGAGTCAAAAAGGGGGGGGAAAGGACATTTGTGGTTTTGTTCTCCTTGGAAATGTAAAGACATCATCTCACAGAGCACAGCAATCCTGCCAGCAAATCAGAATTTACCTCACCACGTAAACCCTGAGGTCAATGAAAGAATAAAAAAAACCCTAGAAAAGCAGGTCAAACACTGCCAAATCCTCAGGGATCCAGGTCTTATTCCCCAGGGCATCCCGTGCTGCACCCCCTGGTCCCTGCAATCACCTCCTTCCCACTGAAGGTGGCAATTCAGCATTCCTGCACAGCCCAAAATTGCCCCACAGAATGCCAGGATCCCTGAGGCTGGAAAAGCCCTCCAGGATCACCGAGTCCACCCTGTGCCCGATGCCCACCTTGTCCCCAGCCCAGAGCTCTGAGTGCCACCTCCAGCCCTTCCTTGGACACCTCCAGGGATGGCGACTCCAAACCTCCCTGGGCAGCCCCTGCCAAGGCCTGAGCACCCTTTCCATGGAGAAATTCCTGCTGCTGTCCAACCTGAGCCTCCCCTGGCCCAGCCTGAGGCCGTTTCCCCTTGTCCTGTCCCTGTTCCCTGGGAGCAGAGCCCGACCCCCCCCGGCTGCCCCCTCCTGTCAGGGAGTTGAATCCACCTGACCTGAGACCCCAGGGATGGAGGGTGAGAGCGAAGGCTCTGCCTGTGACCTGCCTGGGGTAAATGATTCGGTGCCAAACTGCAGATCCTGCAGGATGTGACAATCCAGCACATCCCATGGAGTCACACTGATTGTCCCTCTGTGTGCCAAGGAACAGCTCTGTGCAAAGAGGGGGGGCTTGGATTGGATGTGAGGAAGGAACTGTTCCCTGGGAGGGTGGGCAGGCCCTGGCACAGGGTGCCCAGAGAAGCTGTGGCTGCCCCTGGATCCCTGGCAGTGCCCAAGGCCAGGGCTTGGAGCAGCCTGGGATAGTGGAAGGTGTCCCTGCCCATGGCAGGAGTGGGATGAGTTGATCTTCAAGGCCCCTTCCAACCCAACCCATTCTTTAATTCCATGAACCAGCAGCATTAAATGAGATATTGACTTACTCCAATGTGTATTAACCAACATTTCAAACTCAGCTGACACCAGAACTGAAGGAATTAATCCTCCCCTTCCATCGTGCTCTGAATCAACAGGTACCCAACCCTTCTGCCTTCTTTTCCCTTCTTCTCCCTTTTCCCTGTGGTGCATTGCTTCCAATAAGGATTTTCCTTAGTTTAAAATGTGTATGGTCAAGATTAAACCTCTATCACTGAGCAGGACGTGTCCCAGCCCTTTCCTGTCCATTGCCAGCACTCCCAAGGGGTTACAGAGACTAAACCGTGGCTGCTGACACAATTCATTACAAAAAACATGTCAAGGGCAGCCTGAGTCTGGCCGTCTCCACAAGACAAGGGAGACAATTTTTCCTGTTAAAGGGCACAAGGAGTGGACAGTTGGATCCCGTGGAACATCCTTTCAGTTCTGCTCCAGCGCCTGCCCATGCACCGTGAGCAGCAAATCCGGCTGCTCCCGCTCAGCCACTTCCCTGGCCATGCCCTCAAGTGTCCCCAGCCCAGCCTGAATTACAAATCATGTGGCCAAAAACCAAACGCACCAGGCAGACAAGAGGTGGAGCCGTTTCCAGAGCTTTTTTCCATGCAGGGGGACTGAAATCCCACAAAACCTGGATGGCAGGCTGGGTTCTCACTTTATGGATGAGCCCAGGAGGTGCCGGGACGTCCAGAGAGCTCCTGTGGGCACTGTGGAGATCCCCACCCTCTGCAGCTTCTCACATCAAGCCCCCTTGGAACCTTCTCCACGCCTGCCCATGGAATTTTTTCATTCCTAGGACTGAAGGCTGTGTGTGTAAGTGGGAACTTCCCCCCAAAATCCACCCCTCAAGCTCAATCCTGCCTCCGAGGTGACTCCAAACATCCCTCACCAGCTCTCCTGGCTGCCTCCAGGGCCTTGGAGGAACTGGAGTTTACACCATGGACCAGAGCCTGCAGCCTCTTTTCATTAAAAGCAGTTTTTTTCATTTAGGAAGCCTTCTTTGGGGAGGACAAACCGCAATATTTACTCTTTCAAGGCATTCAGGTCTTAAAACTCTTATGATTTAGCAGGAAATTCTTGCCACAGCACAAGGGTTTTCCCCATCTTTTATTCCCTGGACAAATTTAATAAATAATTGTTTCCTTAACTGAAATATTCTGATTTTAAATAAATGGAATGGTTTTTAGGACTGGCTTGAGAAAGAAACCATTGTGAGGCTGGAGCAATGAGCGTTGCAGTGAGAGGTACAGTGGATTCTAGCACAGCTGTGTCCTCACTGCACTCATGCCAGGACAGATAAATCCAATTACACACAAAAAGCACCATTTGGGCTAAAAACTACAGATAAATTCCACAAAACCCCCCTGTACCATCAGGAGCTACCAAACCTACACCACAAAATCACGTTTCACTTTTCACTGCTGGCTGCTCTGTGAACTACCTTGAGCTAACATTGACTTAGTTCCATAATGAGCTACCAAAAATCTGTGTGTGCAAGGGAATCACTGCTGGGATTTGCTTGGTGGGTACACACAGGGATCAAGAACCAGCTGGCTCTTCCAGCCCCTCCTTGGAGCAGGGGCTGCCAGGGAATTAGGGCGGCTTTGGACCCCGTCAGGGATCATCCGCTGACTTAGGGAAGGGAGACACGGACTGGTTCCTCAGGAAAATGAGGAAGAAGAGGAAATTCACTTGCTGCTTGCTCCAGGAGAGTTCTTTTATATCAGCCAGAGGAGTTATCCCAACGTTTCCTACTCTACTGCTCCTTGGAGCAAGGCGGGATAGAGCATTCCGGCCCAGGACACGTTGGGAAGGCACTCCTGGATTTCTTAGCCAGGAAATGGATTTTTCCTGGGTTTATGGTTTTCTCCTGGCCTTCAGAAGAAAGGACTGACACCCAAGGGTGGCCTTAAGGAGCAGCAGCTGCCCTGTGCCAGTGGGATGTTCCTGCTGGGGAAAACCCCGGCAAAGCCACGACGCTGCTGGGGTGACATTCCCAGGGAGCTCTGGAAATCCAGCTGGATTTTCAGCAGGATAAATGAGAATAAATAAATATAAATAAATGAACAGCCTCGTTTCACCCCCAAAAGCTTAATTTTTGCTGTGCTTTGCTCACACATGAAAATCTGTTGTTGGAGACGGTGATAATTACGTTATTGGGATAATGGCACGATTTGAGAGGGACTTTTTAGACCAATATCAGCAGGAAAAAATCCTGTCCAACCCCACTGACTTCTCTGTGGGCAGCCACCATGTCAACCTTTATTGTGATTCCATTTATTTCTTCACAAGAGTATTTGCATTCATGCATTAATACAGGAAAGGAAAAAAAAAGCCCCCAAACCCCCAAAAAGCAAAGAACAAAGTCAACAATTGACAAGCTCCTTCTCTTCAGGATTTATCCTGTTTTTCCTTAGAAACTCTTTGAAGGAAAGCAGCTTTAAAAATGAGCATTTAATGTAGCAAATGGGATTTTAAAATGAGCATTTAATGTAGCAAATGGGATCTAAAAATGAGCATTTAATGTTCCATGTGAGATTTCAACTGAGTTTGAGACAGCTAAAGATGCCCAGAGCCTAACTGGAAGACCCAGTGGGAAGTAACATTTTTAAGGACCTTCCTACAGGTGCTCCAAGTGAAAGAAATCCTTTTCCTAAATTCAAACGGTAATATTTTAAAAATAAATATTTATTTGCTTGCCTTAGGCCTTTCTAATGAGCCCTGGGTTGTGTTCAAGCAGCTCAGCCACCGTGAGGAAACACTCCTTGGTTTCCTCCTCACATTGTTTGCTTTAAAATTAAAGCTGGGCAGGCCCTGCAGGACCTGAATCCAAATTAATCTCAACAATCTGTCTGGAAAATCTCCATTAAAGCTCAGAGTTTAAAAGCTTAATGTGAGCATGGGGCCTGCTCCAGCAGCTCCCACCCCGGAGCTGATCCCACACTCATTCCCGAGTTTGTTGAAAGGCTTGTTAATGCTGGGACTGATGGGGCTTAAACCCCTAAAATAAAGCAGCAGGTTCTGCTTCCTCTCCTTTGTTGATAATCATCGATGGAGACACCTGGAAAAAGCTCGGCTTTGCTGGCCACACTTTTCCAGCCGCGGGACATCTCCATGGAGCTCCCGGCCCTCTCCAGGGAAAGCCTCACCGCAGCAGAGGCTGGGAAGCCTGGCCAAGCACCCGAGTTCCGTTGTTCTACCAGGAGTATTGCCATTCCTGACTGAAACGAGCCCAGTGGGAATCCAGCCCACAGGGAGAGGCCGGGAGCTGGGATCTCCACCCAGCCAAGGACTGGTGGGGTGAGTTGGGCAGGACTCTGCTCCCAGACCAAATCCCAGCTTGGATTAATTCCCTGCCCCTGGCTCCGGCTGAGCTGTGCTACAGCCACCCTCATCCCAGGGCATCAATCCCATGGGATCACCTTCCTGCTTCCACTTCCCTGGAGATCAGGCTGTGCTCCCCTCCTGCTCCCAGGGAACGAGGGCAAGGGCAAGAGGAACAGGCTCAGGCTGTACCGGGGGAGGTTCAGATGGGATACTGGGAACAAGTCTTCCTGGAAAGGCTGCTCAGGTGTTGGAAGGGGCTGCCCAGGGCGGAGGTGGAGCCCCTGTCCCTGCAGGGATTTAAAGCCGTGTGGATGTGGCACTTGGGGACACGGTCAGTGGTGGCCCTGGCAGTGCTGGGGAATGGTTGGGCTCGATGATGATCTCAGAGGGCTTTTCCAACCTAAAAGCTCCTCTGAATCCCATCTATGTTATTTTTATCTATATATTTACATGCTATATGGTATATAATATACATTTTAAGTAACATCTATTTGTATAAACTGACATTTTATTACTAATGGCATTATTAACATTTATTATTAATAACATTTTTGTTGTTATTATTATTATTTCCTTTTCCCCGAGTCCCTTTTTTCCCCAATACTAACTGGGACAAGCCTGGTGCAGGAACATCTTAGTAATGTCTGAGTAGCACTGGGATGGCTGAAAGCATCCCAGGGACCTGGGCCTTCCCTGTCCCTACAATTTGGTGACATTTCCTTCCCTTTGGGATCATTTTGGTGATGTGAAACACAACCGGCTCCTCACTGCTGTAGCACTGGATTTCATGGAATCCCAGGATGGTTTGGGTGGGAAGGGTGCAATCCCTGTGCCACCCCTGCCACGGGCAGGGACACCTTCCACTGTCCCAGGCTGCTCCAAGCCCCAGTGTCCAGCCTGGCCTTGGGCACTGCCAGGGATCCAGGGGCAGCCACAGCTTCTCTGGGCACCCTGTGCCAGGGCCTGCCCACCCTCCCAGGGAACAATCCCTTCCCAATATCCAATCCAAGTCTACTCTCTGGCAGTGGGAAGCCATTCCCTGTGTCCTGTCGCTCCATCCCTTGTCCCCAGTCCCTCTCCAGCTCTCCTGGAGCCCCTTTAGGCCCTGGAAGGGGCTCTGAGCTCTCCCTGGAGCCTTCTCCTCACCAGGTGAACACCCCCAGCTCCCTCAATAATAAGGATTATTCATTATTGAACCTCTCAAAAGCTTAAATCTCTGAAGGAACTGAAGGAACCTTTGGGAAAATCAAATTTAATGAGTGAAAAATTTGTTTTTCTGTCTTTATGTTTATGTTACTCATCCAACCTGCATTTTACAGCAACCTGAACCTTTTCTTCTCGAGAAACTCCCATTTTACTTCAGAAGCACAAGAACACACTCTGAATGGATCTGAACAAGTTTAAACCCCAGATTTTTCCCTTGGAAGGGTGGTTTTTTGTACAAATGTGTCTTTTCTGCCACACTTCGAATGACTCACATGAAAGCTTGTCTCTCACCCCCTGGCTCTGGGACTCTTTGCCAATGAATAACTCACAACAGGAATGAAACTCCCCCACAGCAAAGCTCCCCCTCCTCTCAGGAGGACGGGCAAACAGCAAATAAAAATCATCAGAATAATAGGAATAATAATAATAATTAAAACCAAAAGAGATGAGAAGGAAACAAATCAAATACTGCACTCACAAAAAATAAAAAGGCAAGAGAGGACGGCAGTTCCGTGGGATTTTTGGATAAATAAACAAGTGCCATACCTTTTTAAAAATTCCATATACTCAGTATGCTTGATGAGGCCAGTCCTCATCATTATTGTTTGAAAACATTGCCGATCAATAGCCCAAAGTTTCACATTTACGAGAGCTGGAAAAAACAAGACAAGGGGAAAATGAGATTAGCAAAAAATGTCCAAATTCCTGTTGTGAACTGCAGAGGAAAACGATGTCATTGATGAGGAAGCGCGGGAATGGGGAACGCTGCAAACCAGGAAACTCAGCCACCAGACAGTGGACCAAGCATGCACGGAAAGGATCAGGGGAATCCTGGTTTAGGAGCTGGGTGGGGGCTTTTGGAAAGATGGCCTGAAAGCAGCCGTGAGAGGAGGAGAAGTCAAGGCAGGCTGAAGGTGAGCGAGGATTCGGGGTCTGTTCATTGCAACCCGAGTGATTTCGGGACATTTTTAGTGCATCATCCAGCAAAATCCATTGAGGTTTCATCCTGCTCCCAAATCAGACAACAATTCCTCCTCGACCTCAAGGAAGTTTCCAGCCCCAAGCCCTGCTACACCCTGATAACGAAACACCTCCCAGCTGGGGAGGTTTTGAGTCATTCTTTTCCAACTTCAGTTTTCAGGTCCCTGCTGAATTCCAAGACTTCTGAGTTACACACCAAACATCACGTCCCATTCTTCAGAGGCAAAATTCCATTGTAAAAACAGGGAAAACCAGTGCATAAAGGAGAGAATAGAACCCCAAAAGGTCCAGTTTTCATCTCAGCTGTGGCTTAGACATTTGCATTAACCATAAATGCTTGAGTATATACAGTTTATAACAGGGCTTCTCCTTAGAGAAACAGTTTGATTAAAACTATTCCCAAGACCTCTACACTTGTATTAATTGCTTTTTTTTCAGAGAGTAAACGCAATAAATTCCATCCCCGTGCCCCCGTTTGACTGCAGGAAACAGCATGGAGCAAAGAGACTTTCAGCAAAATATTTACAAATATTCTCACTGATAAGATCCATTAAATGAATGTGCTTTGATTTGCTGGTCCTTCGGCTCCCAAACCTCCTCCTTAATGAGTTTTTATCCCTAACTGCATCTGCAGGATGGAAAACCCTCCAAGTGCAAATTCAAAGATTTCCTCTTGAATTGCACGGCAGAAGAGCCTTTAAAGCCTCTTCTCGTTTTCAACACAGAAACTTCTCTCTTGGAGAAGCATTTTTAGTTTTATAATCAAAGCTCCACCTCCGGGCATGGGGACTCCAAACCTCCCTGGGCAGCCCCTGCCAAGGCCTGAGCACCCTTTCCATGGAGAAATTCCTGCTGCTGTCCAACCTGAGCCTCCCCTGGCCCAGCCTGAGGCCGTTTCCCCTTGTCCTGTCCCTGTTCCCTGGGAGCAGAGCCCGACCCCCCGCCCCGGCTGCCCCCTCCTGTCAGGGAGTTGTGGAGAGGTGGAACTCTCTCATTTTACAGCCATAACACGCTGTTGTATCCTATAGAGTTCATAAATCCATCCGTACACCCCCTAATTACACCCACCAGCCCCCCCCCAGCTCCATGCAGCTCAGGAACTGAGTGAAGAGCAGACAATGCACTCCTGGATTAATTAAACCACTAATCACACCTCACATTGCCATTCACCCTGCCATGATGCTAAACAGATGCTTTACTAAAGGCTAATCAGGGGAGAGATTTAAATGCCAGTTGGACCCTTCTAATCAGCATGAGCATGGTCTCCCGCGGTGCTGAAACCCCCTGTGAGTGGAGGAACTCTGCGGGATTTGATGCCATTATAGATGTCAAAGTTACATATTTAGGAGTGCCCTGAGATGAAAAATATCCGTGGGATGTGTCCCACAAATTCAACATCCACTGGGAATTAGAGTTAGAACAGGCACAGACACAGAGATTGCCTGGCCCATCCCTCTCCACAGAGCCTGTGTTGGATGCTGGACGTAAAATATAAAATATCCCTGACTGCAGGAGGCACAACCAGAAAGGAATATGAGGAACAAATTTATGGTAGCAGATGTGTCTGCAACAGGAGTTTCCTTACTCAGTAACCTAAACCATCACCCTGCAGTCAGAGCAGTGATGCTACAATTCAAGTTTATTGCCTCTTTTACACTTTTTCCCAGGAAAATGCCCCAGCTCTGTTTGATCTTTGGGACAGCACAGAACAAAATCGCTGCTCGCCTAAAAGCCACCAGGAGTTTGGGAGTTTGGACAGGGATGCCCCAGACAGGGATTTCTGTATGGCTGCAGTTGTAGGAGCTCTCCAGGTGAGGGTTTTGGGCACTGCAGGATATTTGAATTGCACGTTGAAACAACAGATTGATGAGAATTAAGATTTATGATGATTTATGACAGATTTCTGCTGTGGTTCGAGGGATGAAGACAAAGCAAATGCTGCTGGAGAAACAGGGAGGAGCTGAGGCAGAAGAATCAGGATTTCCTGGATCAGAACTGGATGGGGGTGGAGATGTTATCATTAAAGTTTAAATTCGAAATGCTTGCCATGGTTAAGCCCTAATTTCTGATTCAGGCTGCCTGAATGATTTCAGTAAATGACTCAAATCCCTCTCTCCATCAACATCCCTGATTAAAGCAAATTAAAAAACTCAATAAACAATTTCAAATTTCTTTTCCAAAAAGAAGTTTCCCCCAACTTTTCTGCCTATTCTTTTACCTGGGAACCCATGAAAACAGATCCCAGTTTAAAGGGGTGAACAGAGGGGTGCAGAGTCCAGCCCAAAGCCTGGGATATGTCCATGGTTTATCCATGTCCAGAGCCTTCTCTTCTCCAGGCTGAACAGCCCTAAATCTCTAAATAACAGGGATTATTCATGATTGAACCTCTCCAGGCCTTAATTCTCTTTATTTTCATTACTTCCAAGCCTGCTGAAGGAGCAAGTTTGGGCTGTTTTGCTTCTTTTTGTTCTCGTGGACCCAGCGGCTGAAGATCATCAGCTCCTTTTCCCCTTCCTCGCGTGCAAAGGCGGTGAAACAAGGGGGAAATGCAAAGTCTTTAATTAAATTTTACAGAAGAGCAACATAAATGCTGTTTATGTTACTTAATACGATCTATTTCACGTTAGATAGGTGGGGAAGTCCTGGATATTCAAAAATCCTTGGAATGAGAGCAGCCAGCAGGGGCACTGTTTCCGAAATGCAGTGCAATATTCACACCCTGCACTCTCTCAGCATCTTCCCAAGTTTTTATGTGCTCACTGGAGCCTTCCCAAGTTTTTTCAAGGATCACCAGGTGAGTCATCCTCAGCCCAAGTGCTGCTGGCAGCGTTCTCAGACCTGAAAATTATGATACCCTTGCACCCTAAGCTGGAATTTGTCAGCTCCCTTTGGCTTTTGGGCTATTTTATCCTAATAATTGTTTGTTTCTCTGCCCTCAGGCAAAGAAACAGCAGCAGCTTTGTGTCCTCAGGGCTTTTTTTGGGCAGATAAAACATCAAATTTCCACTCCTATTTAACCATCCTCCCACCTGGGTTGGGTTTTGCAGAGAATATTGTGGAAATTCCCACGGGGGAAAACACAGCCATTTCTAGCTATTTCTGGTCCCTGCTGTTTAAGGTATGAAATGATGATGATGAAAAGCACATTTAACTAAACAGGAGGAAGAGATGGAATTGTTTTATCCTGCCAAACACACCAGGAATCATGAGAGAGGCTCCAGCAGACTCCAGGACACAGTGTGGAGTGATGGAGAGGATGCATCCAGTGGCTGGAGCAGGAAAAAATTCCTTTATTCCGAGATGCTTCTGTTCCAAGTTTCTAACAGCAGCACTGAGACAAGGATGATTCCATCCTGATATCCCATTGTCCAGTAGGTCCTTTCCCATTATTCCCCAGGGAGGTTTTATCAGTAAGGAAGGAGTAACTTTAACTTTCCCTGAGGATAAATGCAGAGTCAGAGAAAACCTCCCACGGCCAGAGGGCAGGATTAGATGGGATTTTGGGAAGGAATCGTTCCCTATGAGGATGGGGAGGGCCTGGCACAGGGTGCCCAGAGCAGCTGTGGCTGCCCCTGGATCCCTGGAAGTGTCCAAGGCCCCTGGATCCCTGGAATGTTTGGGCTGCTGTTCAATCCCTGCAAGTGTCCAAGGCTCCTGGATCCCTGGAATGTTTGGGCTGCCATTCAGTGCCTGGTCTCAGAGGTGACAAACAATAAATCCAGGTTTTGTGAGGAGGAAAGGAAGGAGGAAGGACGTGGGACCTCCAGGGAGCTCTGCTTTCACTCCAACCAACTCCAGAAACCCTGAGATTCCACGGAAGTGTGTAAGGTTTGCTTAGGAATGACACGTGCCTGGATAAGATCGGATATGACCAAGGAAAGAAGTGGAGGGAAATTGTTATTACCAAACTTTGCTCTTGAACAAAACCACCTGGAGTATTAAATAGAAATATAAATTAAATGGAGTATTAAAAAGGCACCCGAAGCTATTAAACTGAACAGTGTTGAACAGATCCGACAACATCCATCAGCCAGTGGATCCTAGGATTTTTCTTGGAGTAATCCAACCTGCTGTCCCAACATTTCACAGAAAACTCCTGATGAATTATTCAGGAATAACCTCACCCGGGGTGATCTGATCAACTGAAGGCCCCTGATGTTTCACTGGCATTTGTTTTTCTCTCATATAATTCTCAATTTTTGCTGTCTCCCCCAAATCTCGCCATCCTCTTCTGCAGCCTCGCAACTCCTCAGCCTTAATGAGAAGTGGTGGCAGGGATTAATTAAGGAAGTGTTCAATTACATCAGGTATTTTCCTTGGAATTTCAAACCACTTGTACTACAAGCCCTGCTAATTACCTGTCCTGATTTGCTCTTTTCAGACTGTTATTTTCCATAACCTTTCCATGTCACCTCTTATTCCTCCCGGCTGCACGAACGGAGCTCTGCTCTTCTCACATTCCTACAACACAGAGGTTCCTCCAGGTTTTTAATTAACCCTTGTACGAGCACAAGCTCCCAAGCTACTTCAGAAATCTTCTTCAGTCCTGAACACTGAAAGCTGAAATGATTCAGGAAGTACAAGCTGGAAGCCACAAGAAATACTCCCAAATCCTATTTGGAGTGTGATGGAGGGAGATGTGTGTGAGGGGGGATTAATGGAAAGCCAAAAAGGCTCTCAGGCAGGTCAGAAGCTCGAATTAAAGAACTCATTTAGTTCACTGAATGCAAGATGGGGTGAGGGAAAACGTCTCCAGTTATTTGGGGAAGGAAAAGGGGAAAACAACCCAAATCTCTCCTGGCAGGTGGAGATTGGGCCTGGGACAAATCGGCTCACTGGCATTCCAGGATCGTGGAAGCAGTACCAGGAAAGGGGAGTGAGGAAAGTCATAAATTCACATTTAAAAGAGACCACAAATCAGTCCTAGCTCACTGCCTAAAGGACCCCAATCCCAAAGAAAGTTAATATTCCCAGTTAAAGGAGGGATCTTACCACAGCCCTGGGTTGGAAGGGTTGAAAGGTTCTTCAATGGAGATGTTGATGTGGGGGACCATTAAATAGGGAACAGGAAAAACAGCACTAAAAAAACAACTAAAAAACAGCCCAGAGAGAATCCCCAACATGGAAACCAGAGCCCCGGAATGCAGCTGGGGCTCTGGGATCTGGGAAGGCAGGAATTGCTCTGCCCCTTGCACAGAAAGAAAGGCAGGAAGAATTGCAGGGGACCTTGTGGTAGTGGGCAAAAAAAAGGTTCTAAAAGCAACCAGAAATTCCAGGTGGCATTACCTGAGGGGCCGGAATCTGAGCAGGAACAGAGGCAGGAGCCTCATGGAAGATTCTGGGAAGATGATACAAACATCTGCAAGTTGTTTGGTTCCTTATGAATCAAAGAATCATGGAATGGTTTGGGCAGGAAGGGACCTTAAATCCGTTCCAGTCCCACACAAGGACACCTTCCACCATCCCAGGCTGCTCCAATCCCCAGTGTCCAGCCTGGCCTGGGACACTGCCAGGGATCCAGGGACAGCCACAGCTTCTCTGGGAAGTCCATCCCAGCCCCTCTCTACCCTCCCAGGGAACAATTCCTTCCCAATATCCCATCCATCCCTGCCCTCTGGCACTGGGAAGCCATTCCCTGTGTCCTGTCCCTCCATCCCTTGTCCCCAGTCCTTCTCCAGCTCTCCTGGAGCCCCTTTAGGCCCTGGAAGGGGCTCTCAGGTCTCCTGGAGCCTTCTCTTCTCCAGGTGAGCACCCCCAGCTCTCCCAGCCTGGCTCCAGAGGGGCTCCAGCCCTGGAGCAGCTCCGTGGCCTCCTCTGGATTCATTCCAACACCTCCACGTCCTCCTTGTTCTGAGGACCCCGGAGCAGGACTGCCCCAAGTGATGAGATCCTTTCCCCTGTCCTCACCCCAGGGTCTCTCACAGAGCTCCACAACAGATCTTGAAACCAGAAGATCTAAAACACGCAGGTCACCCTCACCCACTGATTTTTCCCGAAGGGACAACATCACCCAGCTCCACGAAATCTATTCCCAGCTCTGAGTTACCCAGAAGGGGCTTGGAAGGAAAACACATTTTTAAAGAGCTGCTCACATGCAGCAAAACTAACGATAATTTCTCCAAAGTAACAAACCAGTGTTTTCATGCTTTTTTCCCCTCTTCATCTCCGGGTGCTCCTGGATTATTTAGCTACAGAAGTGGCTCCAATGGCCAACTTCCCATAAAGTTCAGTGGAGCAGGATGAGCAGCAGGAAGCCAGGTGGAAATCCATTTTCCCAGCCAGACACTCTCATTTATGATTCTGCACCGCGGGATGCTTTAATTCATGAGTAACAACCACGAGAACGAGGAAAGTGCCATAAATACCTGCACTGGGTGCAAATAATTGGCCTGGGACACCTCCCCAGCATGATGGGGTTTAGTTATTGAAAAGTTAATTAAAATGGCACTTGGAATAGAGGAGGACAGCGAGAAGGAGAAGGAGAAAGAGAAGGAGAAGGAGAAGGAGAAGGAGAAGGAGCAGAAAGAGCAGAAGCGGGAGAAGCAGAATCAGCATCAGAACAAGCAACAGAAGCAGCAGAAGCAGAAGAAAAAAGCAGAACAGAAGATGCACAAGAAGAAGTAGAAGCAGCAGAAGAAAAGGAAGAAGAAGAAGCAGAAGAGGCAGAAGAAGCAGAAAAAACAGAAACAGCAGAAAAAGCTGCTGAAGCAGAACAAGAACCAATAGAAGAAGCAGAAAGAGAAGGAGAAGAAGCAGAAGAAGCAGAAGTGGCAGAAACAGAAGAAGAGAGAGCAGAAAAAGCAAAAGTAGGATAAGCAGAAGCAGCAGCAACAGAAAAAGGAGCAGAAGACACAGAAGGAAAAGAAGAACAGAGGATACAGGAGAAGAAGAGGAAGTAGCAGCAGAAGAAGAAGCAGAAGGAGAAGAAAGAGCAGAAAAAGCAGAAGTAGGATAAGCAGAAGCAGCAGCAGAAAGAAGAGAAGAAGAAGCAGAAGGAGAAAAAGAAGAAGAAGGAGAAGAAAGAGCAGAAAAAGCAGAAGTAGGATAAGCAGAAGCAGCAGCAGAAGGAGAAGAAGAAGGAGAAGAAGAAGCAGAAGAAGCAGAGGCAGAAGAAGAAGCAGGAGAAGAAGAAGCAGGAGAAGAAAAAGAGGCAGAAGAAGAAGAAGAAGCAGGAGAAGCAAGAAAAGTAGCAGCAGCAGCACGGAGAGGAGAAGAAGCAGCAGGGAGAGGAGAAGCAGCAGCAGGAGGAGGAGGAGGAGATGTGCAGTTTGTTTTCCCTACATAACCAGTCCCAAACATGCCGGTGCTAACCCCAACCCTGAGCTGCCTCCCCACAGCTCCGAGCACAGCGAGTTTGCTGAGGAGCTGACGGGATCCCCAGGGTCCCACTCCCTCTGCAGGGATCCTCCCCTCCAGTGCAGCCACCCCTGGGCAGGCCCTGCGGAGCAGCACCCCGGACACTCAGCTCCGGAGTTTCCAAAGGGAGGATGTCACCTCGGCTTTTAGAGCTGCTCTGGAGCTTTTACAGACGGCGTTTGCCAAGTTTTTAAACTTCTTTTCTAGTTCAACTGCATGGCTTGAATTTATTCCACTGCTGAAGCTCTGAGCTGCTCCCTGGGCTTTGGATGGGACAAAATTAAAATGTACTCTGAAGTGATGGCCCCAGAATTGCTAGAACAGAAAGGGAAAGGCAAACTGCAGCTGTCTGGCTGTAAGGCAACATGGAGGATCTCTTTTTACAGGATGTTTTGAGCAGAATGATTCTGCTGAGCAAAAGGACACGCAGAGAAATGAGTTTTGGACCGAATCATATAAAATAAAGCAGGGGAATGAGTTATTCTGGAACTGTACGACTGGTGAAGCTGAACCCCACAATCCCCTCCACAGAAATGACAGGAAGAGAATGGAAATAATCACAATAGTGAGATACTTGTACATCCCAGGGACAATTCCTTGTCCCTTGCCCAAGAGGCTCCAGGGCTGGGGCTCCCCTTCTCCAGGTGGGATTTGGTTTCACCAGGAAAAAGACACTGAGGAAAAGGGAAAGAGGGAAAAGCCACCAACCCTTGAGAGGCTGCAAGGAAAATAATCTCACAACAAAGCCGCGGCATGTTTTAAACCCAACTATTCAAATTCTTAGTGCCACCTTTCTCCTTGACCTTCAATTTTCTCTCCAAGCCTGAAATGTTGTTATAAAAATCAGATCTTTTCTCCATTTAAATCAAAATTCACCCAAGTTTCTAAGAACTGCTCACATAAACCAGATTTAGATGAGATATGAGGGAGAAATATCAGTGTGAGGGTGGGGAGGCCCTAGCACAGGGTGCCCAGAGAAGCTGTGGCTGCCCCTGGATCCCTGGCAGTGTCCAAGGCCAGGCTGGACGGGGCTTGGAGTAGCCTGGGATGGTGGAAGGTGTCCCTGCCCATGGCAGGGGTGGCACTGGATGGGATTTAAGCTCCCAACCCAAACCAGTCTGGGATGAACTTCAGCCAGCACAACTTGTCCGAGCACAGCAGCAGGAGTGACTGTTTCATCACCTTGCCCCACACCCAGCTGCACATTTCCTGCAAAGTGCTGCCCCTCATCCTGCCCTGTAACAGGAAACAGAACCACTCCGTTGCTGCCATCTGCAAACAAAGCTGAACTTCCAGCTTTCAGCTGGAATCCCAGTATTTGGAGAAATCCTGAGCAGTTAAACCGGGGCTGGGCAGCACACCGGGGACATGAAGCAGCTCGAAACCCCAACGACACAGAAGCTTCTCTCTGTGTGACTGAGAAGAGGCACTTTGCTAAATGAACTTCGCAGTAATTCCACGTTTCGACTCTTTTCTTATTTCCCAAGAGCAGCATTCCCTACACAATGATTAAATAACCCATGCCCAGATTCTTCTCCCCTGAGCATTCCCTGTTTTCCACACTGGATAGAAACCTGTCCTATGCTGTAAAACCGCTGTGCTGATATCCCTGGGTAGGAAAGGTCTGTCCTAGAGGTTTAGCTGTGCTTAAATAGCACGGAGGAGGTGCAGAGCAGGGGCTGCAGTAATCCTCTGCCACATCCACTGCCCAGGGTTTGTGCATGCTCTTGGGAAAAGCTGGGGCTTGGGGGACTTCATCTATCAAACAAATCCCAAATCCAAGGAGATCTCATCTCCACAGGAGATCTAGGATACCAAGATCATCACAGAATCCCAGAATGGTTTGGGTTGGAATCCTAAATCCCATCTCATTCCACCCCCTGCCCTGCCCAGGGACACCTTCCACTGTCCCAGGCTGCTCCAAGCCCCGTCCAGCCTGGCCTTGGACACTCCCAGGGATCCAGGGGCAGCCACAGCTGCTCTGGGCACCCTGTGCCAGGGCCTGCCCACCCTCCCAGGGAACAATTCCTTCCCAGTATCCCATCCATCCCTGCCCTCTGGCACTGGGAAGCCATTCCCTGTGTCCTGGCACTCAGCGTGGATTTTTGGTGCAAGCTGTGGATGTCACTGACAGGTGCTGCCGCTTCCACAACACCCCCTCGCTCCAGCTCCTTCTCCATGTGCCCGTTCCAACAGCACATTTACCCCAACAAGCAATCCCATTCAGGAGTCTGTATTCCATTTTATGCAAATGCAGAGTTAATATTTTCGGATGTAATTCCTCAACAAATCTGTGTCTCCCTGATGAATTCATAATTCCAGTCAAAGGCTCAGCTTCCTTCAGAAAAACAGGATTTGGGAAGAATTGGAGTCCAGCCCTGAGCATCCACACTCAGATCCCAAAGCATTCCTTGTTACAGCAGACACCTGACACCCACAATCACTTTTAAAATGCCCTTCCAGGGGATTATTCCCTCCCCATACCCAGACTTCCTAGTGATAACTGCAGTGGGATCCTTCTGCTGATCCTTCCTCCGGTGCTGGTTTAAATTTGGTTATTCCCACTGGGAATTATCCTCTGCCTCCCTGGCTGCCTCTGACACAACCAGGGAGTGGGGAGGCACCTCCAGGACCTCTCATCCCAAGCGAAGTGGTGATGTGGGAGTGCAGCCCACCAGCAAGGCTTTATCCCAGTGGATAAAATCCAAGGAAGCTGAAGGAGATCGAAACTGGGCAGCATGCACTGGCTGTGTGCTGGCTTGGGTAAAAGCAGGGGTGCTTCCAAATCCAGCTGCACTGGATAACTGGGAGGAAATAGCAGGAATCTCCTCTCCAGTGAATCCTTTCTCCCTCCCCACTGCTGATCACAACAACAAAAGCCCAAAGATTAAATCATTCAAAATAACCTGGGAAGGTCCAGGGGACACAGGGTCCTCCAGGGCTTCTCTTGCCCACCACCATTCCCAGGCATCAGATATACTGGGATGTGTATCATGGGATGGTTTAGGTCGGGAGGGACCTTAAATCCCATCCCATCCCATCCCATCCCACCCCATCCCATCCCATCCCATCCCATCCCATCCCATCCTGCCCCCTGCCATGGGCAGGGACACCTTCCACTATCCCAGGCTGCTCCAAGCCCTGTCCGACCTGGCCTTGGACACTGCCAGCTTAGAGGTCTTTTCCAACCTGACGGATTCTAACTGAATTCTGCTCCTGTGTAGCCTCAATATCGTGTCAGAGTTGACATCCAGCTGTGTTTTAGCCCACTGGCTTTTCGTCCCAGCTCTGTGCCCATCTCTTCCTGGAATAAGCTGCCCTCTGGGATTGTCCTTGCTCCCGCACTTGGAGACCTGTGGAGCCCCTGTGGCTGCACCGAGAGCAGCAGCAGCACCAGTTCCTGAGGAGCAGGGAAAGGGAAAAGGGCAATTTTAAAGTGTCGCAGGAGGGAACTGTTCAGGCACTGGGGTGGCACTCCTGTCACTGCAGAGCCTTTTCGGGGTGTCTGCTCCAGAAGTCAGCATGGGAAGACTTTGTAGGGTGGCAGGAGCGGGTCTGGATCCAGCAGCACTTGGATCACATCACAACGTGATGGGAGCTCTGGGAGGTGTTTCTCCACCGAAACCAAACTGGTTGGTGTGGGGCAAATCCTCTGTGCTGTGGCAAAGCAACACAGGGCCAGTAGGGACAAGCAGGGCACTCCCATCAACACCAGTTTGCTGCTCCAATCCAAACTGGGACGCTCATGGGATCCTAAATTAATAGGATCGGGAATCACTAAGGCCAAGGAAGACCTCAAGGACCATCGAGTCCAACCATGAACCCAGATCCACCACTAAACCACTAATCAGAGCCACTGGCAGTGCAAAAGGGACAAAGCTTGCTGGAATCCAGCTGAAATCCAGCTGTTTATGGGCAGGAAGAGCAAAGAAAAAAGATAAATATCAGGAATTTCTCTGCAGAGGGTAAGGGGGATATCAAGAAATTAGGGCACCATTTGTTGCAGTGGGTTTCTGCCACTACTACTGCCAGGGCTGGGAAAACAGGCCCAGCCCCAGGGTGCACAGAAAGAATTGGAAATTCCTTTTTTTACCTGATTTGTTTCCTCTGGGAGACGAATTCCCCCCAAAATGCCAGGGTGGGTTCAGTCCCTGTGCCAAGGCAGCACAGGGAGGTTTCCACCTTTATTCCCACAACACATCCAAAGGCACCGCCGAGGCTGCCAGAGCTCCAGGAGCGCTGGGACTCCGCTCCCAGGGGTGCACAGGGGGCATTGTTGGGGTGTCTGTGCAGGGTCAGGGGCTGGGCTGGATGATCCCTGTGGGTCCCTTCCAGCTCAGACATGCAGATCCCACCAGCCTGCCTGGAAGTGGAGATCCCAATTCTTCCCCCAGAGGTAGGGGCACATCAGCTTGAGGAAAAACGCTGCCCCCTTGTCCCGAGCCCCCAGAGCTTGCTCCTCAAACCACCCCGTCAGCAGCACAGGTGGAGGCTGGATTCCCCTGGCTGGCAGAGCGTTTAATGGGATTCATGAGGAGCTGCTTTTCCAAGCCATTAAATCCCTAATACCAACAGAAATAACACCGTGTATTCCGTCAGGAAAACTTGTAGGGTTTCAACAAATGCTGCGAGGGACGGCTGGAATAAAAATATTCCCCGTGCATTTATAGAAGGCATAAAGCTACTCTGGCTGTTGATTAATACATATATCAAACAAAAGTCCCTTCCTGATATGCAGAAGCGTCGTTCCATCATCCAGATGGTTCTGCCTTGGATGGAAAGCGCTGTTAACTGCAGACTGACTGTGGTAGTTGGTGTCTCGGCTGGAGTGCTCAGAAATCCCACTGAAAACGGAATATTGAGGAGCTCTTTTCCTTCCTATTATAGCATTTATTAATTATTTTGAAATGTCTGCAGTCCCCAGCCAGCAGCCAGTTGCCATAACCCACACAACACTTGCTGCTGCATCCCAAAGGCAGCAGTGAGCGTGGTTAAAACGCACTGAAATCTGCCTTCCCTGGAAAATTTGCTCTTGGATTTTGGAGGGAATTACATGCCAATGCTGCTGTTCAGGAGCTCTTATTTTTTGAGAGCCAGCAGTGAGCTCAGCTGTTGGGGAAAAACAGACATGAGAGACTGAGCGAACAAGTGGGGAGGTTTGAAATACGGATTCAAGCTGGATTTGGTCGGTTGCAGTTGGGAAGGAGAAGGTGGGGAGGAGCAGGCAAAGGAGAGGTGGCCCTCACAGGGGAACCCGGCTTGGATAAACCTTAGGATAACGTGATGGAAATTTAGACAAACCAGGAGAAACTGAGGTAAACCTGGGACAGGCTGGTAGGAGAGACCATGGCAGATGGGATCGCAGGATCCCAGGATGGTTGGGACTGGAAGGGGCCTCAAAGCCCATCCAGTGCCACTCCTGCCACGGGCAGGGACACCTTCCACTGTCCCAGGCTGCTCCAAGCCCCATCCAGCCTGGCCTTGCCCCTGAACTTCAGCACTTGGCAGTGATGGTTCTGTGCCTGCCCCGATTTCAGGATGGGAGATGGGAGAGGGAGACGATGGACACTGAGGAGAATCTCCTCCCCTAATCCCCGGGGAAGGCATTTACAGCTCCTTTCCAGCAATCCAAGCAGCTCAGCCTATCCAGCCACGCAGCTGGAGCAACCCCAGGGAACACTTCAGGAGAGCCCTGGAGGGGCTGGAGCGTGTCCAGGGCAGGGAATGGAGCTGGGGAAGGGGCTGGAGCCCCAGGAGCGGCTGAGGGAGCTGGGAAAGGGGCTCAGCCTGGAGAAAAGGAGGCTCAGGGGGGCCCTTCTGGCTCTGCACAACTCCCTGACAGGAGGGGGCAGCCGGGGGGGGGCGGGCTCTGCTCCCAGGGAACAGGGACAGGACAAGGGGAAACGGCCTCAGGCTGGGCCAGGGGAGGCTCAGGTTGGACAGCAGCAGGAATTTCTCCATGGAAAGGGGGCTCAGGCCTTGGCAGGGGCTGCCCAGGGAGGTTTGGAGTCCCCATGTCTGGAGGTGTCCAAGGAAGGGCTGGAGGTGGCACTCAGTGCTCTGGGCTGGGGACAAGGTGGGCATCGGGCACAGGGTGGACTCCATGGGCTGGGAGGGCTTTTCCAGCCTCAGGGATCCTGGGATTAATTTCTCCCCTAACAATCTTGGAGTTCTTATTAAACAGAGAGGGGACATCACACCTCCTTCAGGGGCTCCAGCAGCCAGATCCAGCAGCCTGCAACCCTTCTGGAAACAGGAATTTCATCCTCTCTGTGTGTTGAAATCCTCCCCTGTGTGGTTTTTCGCTAACATTAAACTGCCTCTTATTGCACATTTAACCTCTCGTGAGGGCCACGTTCCAAGCACTTACTTCTCCTGATTCAGGGGATTGTAAGGTACTTATGCCCCAGGATTTCGATTCTGTGAGACACACAATGTGCTGGCCAGGCTCCAAAGCAGCACAGAAGTGAATATATCGATATAAAAATACATAAAGAGAGCAAGGGAGCAGATTCCAGCAGCTTTATTTACGTGCTCGCAGCTCCCTGGAATTCCACACCTTCGCTGGTCTGTGGGTCAGATCCTAAAACCAAAATAATCCAGAACTGACTGAATGAGGCCTTTAGTGAGGAATAATTTGTTCTCTGCAAATCGGCCAGCTTGGACGTGAAGGATGAAATCAGACTGAGACGAGACACAGCCAGAGCAGCAGCAGCAATCCCAAAACCAACTGGTTTTCCATATTTATTCCTTCCCATGCTTTTGTTAGGATAAGGTGGGTGCCTATTGGGCCTCAGTGATTTTGGCCAAGGAGAATTTAATCCTTAATGCTGATTTTTATCACCTTGAAATTTTGATTTTTGTGTTCTTCAGAGAGGAGCTGGAAGGCTTATTAAGCATGGATCCTCTGTAGGAATTCCAGTGGGAATTCCAGCAGAACCGGCTGATTTTAATTGAGTTTTAATAGCACAGACTTGAAGGCAGCTCCAGTTCATTACTGAGGTCTGGGAGTTTCAAGAAGTTGCTTTTAATTTGGAGCTTGAATTGTATTTCCCCTGACTTTCTCTTCCGTAAAAAAGTCAGATTTGTGTTACAGAGTTCTACAACAAAGAACAAGGACAGCTCACCAGAGTGGAAAAATATATTTGGAACTAAATATTCCAGAGGAATGAGGGGCTTGGAAACTCTGCTGCCTTAAAAAGACAGGGGAAACAGCCAATAATGAACCAGCATTTAAAGGAAGCTGCATTTAAATAAATCACACAAAGGTGGGGAGTGGAACCAGGACCAACTGCAGGCATGAGTGCTGGAAAATCCATAAATTAAGATATACGTAAGTTGCAATGTCTTCTTTTAAGCTGAAAATTCTCAGCAAAATTCCCTGGGAAGGACAAAATGTGGGAAACTGCCAAGTCACAATTACTGGGTGACCTCAGCTGGATCCTTTTCTGCCCCAAACCTGTCTCATCCTTAAAGCAGCCTTGATCCTGAAAACCAGTTCCCCCAATAACTGCTTCAGGTCTGCTTTCTGCTGAAAATACTCCATTTTAGTCCCCATGAAAATGCAAACTCCAAGCCTCTATGCCATGGTCAGCCTTAGAGATAAAGCAAATTAGGAGAGAAATGAAACTTGAAAGGAAATGAAAAAAGAGCAGAGAAAAGGGAAAGTAAAAGTTAGTGGTGGCATTAAAACCATCTTGTTGCAGCCCTGAGAATTCTGGAGGAAATATAAAGCAGATATCCCCAAAATGCCATTACACGGAGCAATCAAAAGCTGCAGGAAAGTATGAGAAGGAGAAAGATAATCTTTAAAAATGCTGAATGTAGCTGGATGAGGGAAAAACAGGGCCAAAGCCACGGTGAGGGACCCAACAGGGATTTCTGAGGCGCATCAGGCAGAAGGCTGGGAGCAAAACCCTTTCCAGGGGAAGCTGCAGGATCTGTGAGGCCAAGATTTAAACCAAGGATGCAGAGGAGAGGAAGTGAGGGCAGAAAGGCTGGGTCAGGAGCAGCCCCACTGCCCAGCCCTGAGGAGCTCCCTGACCATCCTGCTTCCAGCCAGGAGAAAAAGGAACCAGAGAGCGAGCGGGAAGGACTTCCAGGGAATACCTGGGGTAAGGGATTGCCTGCATGGACTCGTGCTGGCTTTGGTACCCCAGAACTCGGGGCTGCTCATAGGGTTATTCCAGCACACGGCCCTCATTGCAAGAAAGGTAAAAAAAGAGGTGGGAAGTGCTGGAAAAATGACCCCCAGAGGCTTCAAGGGAATTGCCCACTGCTCAGTCTGATGTCTGGGATCATAGAGATCGGGAAAAATGAGGTATGAATGTACCAAAGGGGTCACTACTACTCTTGCTGAGTGTAGGAGCAGGAAATCGGGCCCTTGGTTGCCCAAACCCAGCCTGGGGAAGGGCTGGAATTGCTCCCGTGAGCATTTCAGGGGGGTTTGACGTGGTCTCTTCATAAAGGCTCTGAGGGCAACTCAGGAGAGTTAAAAACACGGAGCAGCCAAGAATGCAGGGATGTGCGGGGGGATTCCTGCTGTCCAACATGCTCAGGAAAAAAAGGGGAAGGTGGGAGTGAGGGAAAGGGGATCAAATGTGGTGATCATGTAAAACCTGCTAGAGGTAAGAGCTGAAGAGGAGCTGCTGCTGGACACCGTGGAACCCACAAATCTCAGGGGATTTGGTGCTGAGGGATGGAAAATGATGCAGGAGGGGACAGCCGACCTTGCCGGCAGGGACAGGGGTGTCGTGGCGGGGCAGGAGTCACCACACCACAGCTCCTCCGTCAGCAGCTCGGTGTTCAGCACTGTCACAAAGACAAAGGGACTGGGAAAAGAAAGGAGAAATTCCTGCTATGGTCCCTCCCTCCAATCCCACTTTGTCAGGAGGCTGAAGGAGCACAGGGAAGGGGAGGGGAGGAGGATTTAGGGCCATCTGGCTCTGAAGGGAGGGATCTGGCCCAGGCCCTCTGGAGGTTCCAAGGAAGCTACAGCCTCCACAAGATGGGCTTGGGAAAGGCAAAACCAAATCCTTAAAAATCAGCTGGGATTTGCTTTTGCTGCCTATTCCCTGAGAAAGCTGCATTTGGAAACATTTCTGCACTGGGTGCAACCTTATTATTAAATCACCAACCTCATTCCCACCTTAAATATTTAATCCCGAGTTTGTTCCCTACCCGGCATTCCTGGAGCCAGGCTACACAAACAGAGACACGGATCAAAGTTGGGACACCTGCATCAGGATGCAGATTTTCCTTGGATCCTCTCCAAGTTTGGAATGCAAGGGAAGAGTAACAACATGAAATATTCCTGGGTTTTGCACATTTCTGAGCAGCTCAGAAACACAATTTGCTGGAGATGTCCTATGGCATGGCTACCAAATTATCCCAAATGTCTCCTTCTGCCTATGAAATCTCACCACAATCTCCATTACCAGCATCATGGAATGGTTTGGGTGGGAAGGGACCTTAAAGCTCATCCCATCCCACCCCCTGCCTTGGGCAGGGACACCTTCCACTTTCCCAGGCTGCTCCAAGCCCCGGCCAACCTGGCCTTGGACACTTCCAGGGATCCAGGGGCAGCCACAACTATATTCCAATGGATATTTTAAATATTAAAAAAAATAATTTAGAAAGCAGCTATGGGGGCCGGGGGTGATGAAGGTGCTCCAAGCAGGACAACGTCGAAAAGGACAAACTCCATCACCTAAAGGAAAAGCTCCATTCGTACAAACCCACCCAGAGCTGACAGCAGCTGAACTGCTTCTTCCTGAGCTCGTTTGAATTCAGCCAAACGTGCAAATCTCATGAAAAATACAAAGGATATGGACTTGAGGCCACGTCACTACTTTTTGCCAGTGTAGCATCTGATGGCCTAATCTGGGAATCAATCAAAAATCTCTCCAAGGTCTTTAATTTCTTACTGGTGCCAGGAGTCTGGGTTTGGATTGACCCCAAACTCTGGCAGGTGTAACCTGAAATCCCAAATCCCTACAGAACCTAACCCAAAACATCCCATAAGGTTGTGCCACAGGAATCCCTCAGTGGCTGGGTGGTACCTGAGACCCCCAAGGCCTTTCCAACCCAAATCCTTCTGAGATTCCATGATTTTTATCCAAATATCACACACTGTCTGATTTGGAAAACCTCTGTAATCCACGCGTCAGCCCTTCCTCGGCTCTCCTCAAAAGGCTGCATCCTTCTCCATCAATTTCCCAGGAATGCAAATTATCCCAGCGAGCTCTGGGGTGTAATTAAGCCATAACATTGATTACATACTCAGCCTTCCAACAGATTGCTTATTCCTCATCATTAGCATACAAATATCCAAGGTGCTCCTTCCCTGCCTAGAAACTTGTCCAGGTTGTTCCGAATTCCAGGCAAAACACAGGCACAGCTCATTGAATCCACGGATCCCAGAAAGGTTTGGCTTGGAAGGGACTTTAAACCCATCTTAATCCACCCCCTGCCATGGGCAGGGACACCTTCCACTGTCCCAGGCTGCTCCAAGTCCCATCCAACCTGGCCTTGGACAGTGCCAGGGATCCAGGGGCAGCCACAGCTTCTCTGGGCACCCTGTGCCAGGGCCTGCCCACCCTCCCAGGGAACAATTCCTTTCCAGTATCCCATCCGTCCCTGCCCTCTGGCACTGGGAAGCCATTCCCTGTGTCCTGTCCCTCCATGCCTTGTCCCCAGTCCCTCTCCAGCTCTCCTGGAGCCCCTTTAGGCCCTGGAAGGGGCTCTGAGCTCTCCTCTTGGACCCCATGGCAGGGGGTGGATTAAGATGAATTTTAAGGTCTTTTCCAACCCAAAGCAGTCTATGATTCCATGATAAGTAGATCCCCAGGATAACTTTGGAAAAGGTGGCCATCCCAAGGGTAAAATCCTGTGTTGTTCCAACACTTCTTGATGCTTTCTGAGTCAGCAGAGGTGGAGGATGCTCAGCCTCAACCCTGATGATCTCAGTCCTTCCTGGATTTACAAGATCTCCAGCCTATCCAACATCTTGGCACCGTTTTCCCTGCTGGAAATGCTCCTACAAGCAAAAATAAACACAATTCCCAGCTAATACAGAAGGATTTTAATCTATTGCAATGTCAAAATATCATTTGTTGGGCACGTCAAGGGGATTCATTTTGAATTCTATGGGATTTCAGGCAGAGGAACCCAAGAGCACACAAGATTTAAGATGGCACAAAAATCAGGCAGTAATTTAATGGATTGGAATTAGGGACAACTTAAATTCAGAAAAATTCTCTTTCCTTCTGCGTGGAAGGCCCTGTTCTGGTTTTATCTACAGGGGGGGATTTCATGATGAGATTTCCTGGGGTCTGGCACCAATTTTCGTCACCTGACACTTCCAACCCCAGCACAACCTCACCCCCAGCTAAGAAATACTGAGTTCAAGTACCTTTAAATTTGATCTGTGAAGTATTAAGGGTAATTCATGTCCTATTTGGGATCTATAAATCCAATTCTTTTCCTGCTGAGTGCATTTCACCCCAGGAGTGAGATCAGGGGAACAACAGAGGCCGTGAGGATGTGGCACATCCGGGAAAAACAGAACACCAGCAGGAATTCTCCATCCAGTTCCAACCCCTGCCTGGACAGGGATTCCACCAGACCAGGCTGCTCAGAGCCCCATCCAAGCTGGCTTTGAAGCAGAAATTTATACTTTATTTATATCTCCATCTAGTTACACATTTATGTATGTACATGAAGAAAACACGGACAAATTTCCATGAAATCTTGGCATTTTGAGCAGCTCCCCGTGGCAGCTCAGCTCCGGGCTCACCTCCTCCTCCAGGAATTGTGCTTTTCCTGGTAAGGCAGACCCACCAATTCCAATAATCACCTTAATTCCGCATTTCCCTGATTTTATTAATGTAAATGGGACCTGTAATCCAATTGCAGCACAGACTCCTTTAAATCAGAGCAAGGGCTCTGCCTCTGTCCTGAAATACCCGTGACAAATCCAGGCTGGATCCCTCAGGCAGCCCTCCCACACCTCAGGGCTGAAGGCTCAAACCTCAACCCAGCCCATCAACAGATATCGTTTATTACAAAATAATAACAAAAAAATATTTAAAATCAACTCTGTGGGAGTCGTCATTTTAAAGGTGAAATTTGTGCTCAACAGCCAATTAAATCAGGAAACAGAAAGTAATTAATAGTTTATGCTTTCCCCTGTTCTGCAGGTGAAGGTATGGCCAAAATGATGAATGAATTTTTACACCTTGTTAAATATATTCTATTTTCAGTCAGCCTCACCCTTTCCTCTACTCCCGTGTGTGTATTTCAGTTCTGTTTGAGAGGTTTTTAATGAATGTCTACAGATGATGCCAGAATCTCTCCCTCACTCTTTCCTGATGATCTGATTTTAATGCCAAGCCTCTCACTGGTCCCAGCTTCCAAGAAGAGGTCACACTGGGCTGTAAATCCGGTCAGAGTGACTCCAAAATTCCCTCGCACAAAATTCTCAGGACTCACGTTTTCCTGCCTCCAAACAATCAAAGGTTTTGTCCATCCCTGTCCCCTTCCTGGGACTTGTACAGATCATAAAGAGATTTTTGAGCACGTTTTGGGCATCAATTCCCAGCCTTCTCTAATCACAAAAATATGTTTTCTCCCCACACCTCATCCAAGGAATGCCCATCCCAGATCTCCTGATTTTCCTTCCTTTCCACATCAAAAGAGTCCAAACTGATCCGTCCTCACCCTGTTTGTGCTGCCGTCAAACAGCTCCATTTTCCTCTCCCTTTGCCTTTAGGCCACCCCACCAAGCTGTCATTTCCTAATCCGAGCCTGTTTTCCAGGCCAGCAGTTCCATCTCCCCAGCCTCTGGCGGAGTTATCCCAGACCAGTGCCTCGCCCACGGATTGTTCTCCCTGTGTCTCTGGAGCCCACAGCTCCCAAAGTGTTTCAAAAACCAAATCCCTGTGCAAAGGGTGGGCACTGAGCCACTCTTGAGGCTCTCAAACACATCAAACCCATGAAGGATAGAAGGGAATCCCACCTGCCCCACAGATGGCAAAAAATGCGGAATATTTAGGGCACGGAAGTTGTTGGAGCAGCGTTTTCCCACCCTGAGGCAAAGGCAAGGGCTTGGTACCAGCCACAGCTCAATTCTGCCACTCATTTAACTCCGTGCCCATATTCCCAAACCTGGGCAGGGCTTGGAGCCACCTGGGATAGGGGAAGGTGTCCCTGCCCATGGAATGGGATGGGCTTTAAGGCCCCTCCAACCCCAACCACTCTGGGATTTTACGGTTCTAACCTATCCTGACTTATTAAAACCGTGCACTGAAAATAACAAATTTCTGAAGGTTCAGGATTAGCTGGAACCTTTCTTGCAAAACCTCCCAAATCCATTAAAGTCCTGAAAAGATTAGAGGTAAATATGATTAGCACTGATTGCAGACAGTTGCTTTGTTGACCTAGTTCTTTATTTCCAGTCTGCAGTCAATGAAGCACCTCCCTGTCCAAACACAACTGAATTTCCATGGAATTCCCAGTTCGTGTTACTCCCAGTTGCTCCCCCCTCCTCGACACTGGTTTGGAACTGGGATTTACACTCACTGCAGGCGATCTTTTTTTCAGCTGAAAGGTCTCAAGGCAAGGGTTTCATGGCAGAAATTCTAAATTATTCAACTTCTTCTGGAGATAAAAGGAACTACAGAATGATGCACATTCCCACACTGCTCCTCTGCATCCTAAACCCATCAACACACTGGGATATAAAATGCCTGATGCTCGAGCTCTCAGGGCGTCTTTACCTTGGAAAATGCTGGATTTTGCCTTGGATTTGGGAAAGGACCTCAAAATTCATCCCACTTCACCCCCTGCCATGGGCAGGGACATTTCACCATCCCAGGCTGCTCCAAGCCCCATCCAGCCTGGCCTTGGGCACTTCCAGGGATCCAGGGGCAGCCACAGCTTCTCTGGGAACTCCATCCCGGGGCCTCACCATTCCCACAGGGAAGAACAGCAAAGGGCATTCAGGTCCTCTCTGGGTCATTAATTTTCAGCCAATTAAGCAGTATTTGGGGTTCTGGCTCAAATTAACTGAAAAGAAAATGTTCCACTACTGAATCCCAGAGAGTGAGAGAGGGAGAAGGGGAAGGGAAGAAAGTCACGCAGGAGAATGTAGGAATTTTTTCCCATCCATACAATCTGGGATTTGGTACATTTTTGTGCATTTGGTACATTTTTGGTACATTCTCAGAGGGCTCAGGAAGATTTGTTTCGTGTCATGAAAGGAAAAAAAAAAAGTTTAACTTTGAAATTTGCTCTGAAAATGTTCTGTCACAGTTACAAACTTTACAAATCCACCTGGATTTTCACCTCACATTAGTTCTGTTTCAGAACTCCTGTTCCACAGAGAACCAGATTTCCACATAAAATATCCACTGTGAAAAGCAAAACAGCTTGAGGCCAAATGGAACAATCTGACCCTTTCTGAGTGATTTACTGCTTTTTTGTAATCAAGTCTAAATGCAATTAAAATCAACATGTTCCTGTACAGATCTCTTGGCATGATAGAGGATTAAACAACCCCGAGCACCTTCTAACGAGCATTAAATGTCACTCCACGAGTTGCTAGAGAAGCACCAAAGTAGATGCTATTCAATTATTAAATATAATTTGGGTTATTTTTCAAGAGTGATGACTCCAGAGTCACCAGGGAGCTGCAAGGAACTGTAACTGGAGTTTTGACATCTGAAATGATTTTTAAATAATTCATGGGACCTAGCAAGGCTTTACTTGGGAGTTTTTTGTATTGTTTAGATGAAAATGAATCATCGATGGGGGAGAAATGAACATCTGCTGACAAGCTGCCAGCAGAGAGGGGGGATGTTGACAAGCATCTGTTCCCAGCAGCCTGGGAAGGGCCTGGCAGAGATTCCCGACAAGAAATAATCCACAATTCCCAGATGGGGCAGGGGTTTGTCCCTCCTGCAGTGGTGGGATGGGGGATGCTCTGCGAGGGAGCTGCCCTGCTCCTCACCTGGGTTTAACCCGGGATAGTTCCACTAAAATATCTCTAAAGCTTTGCTCTCCTTTGATCTCAGATCATTACACCCTTTTTGGGGGAAAAACCCCGTCTTAATTCAAGGTCCTGTGTTTCCTTGGATTACAGGATCCTTGGAAGATCTTGAGGATCATCAAGTCCAACTGTTCCCCCAGCACTGCCAAGCCCAGCCCTAATCCCTGTCCTCAAGTGCCACATTCCTCAGACACCTCCAGGGATGGCGACTCCAAACCTCCCTGGGCAGCCCCTGCCAAGGCCTGAGCACCCTTTCCATGGAGAAATTCCTGCTGCTGTCCAACCTGAGCCTCCCCTGGCCCAGCCTGAGGCCGTTTCCCCTTGTCCTGTCCCTGTTCCCTGGGAGCAGAGCCCGACCCCCCCCGGCTGCCCCCTCCTGTCAGGGAGTTGTGCAGAGCCAGAAGGGCCCCCCTGAGCCTCCTTTTCTCCAGGCTGAGCCCCTTTCCCAGCTCCCTCAGCCGCTCCTGGGGCTCCAGCCCCTTCCCCAGCTCCGTTCTCAGCCGCTCCTCACTCTCAGCACCTCAATGCCTTGGTGAATTTGTGTGGAATTTTTTCACACTGCCAAGAAAATTTCCCATTTCCCACTTCCAGCCGTCCAGAAGGAAGAATTCAGCGGAACGCCCTGGAGTGGAGAAGGGATTTCGCTCAGATTGGCCTTTTCAGGAAGCCACAAGTTCCCTGCCTCAAACACCAGCTGCAGGACAAGAGGTTTATCCCCAACACCAGACCTCTGGGGGTTTTGGTACGGATCTCCAGCAGCCACAGGGTATCATGGAAAACCATTCCTTGCGGGAATGACCTTTGCACGGACTCCGGAGTTATCGAAATTGCCTCGGCCACAGAGGGAACAAACTGCACCTCTGCGCAGAACTCCTGCTACCCGGGACACATCCCAGCCTCCCTCGCTTCATCCCTGTTCTCCAGCTCCTCCAGGAACACCAACGTGCTGACACACAGGAAATTCCCAGCTGGAATTTATCAGGGCTGAAGTGCAGCCAGGTGATCACAAAAGCAGGTAGAGCTTGCTCAGTGATTCCCAGGGGGCTTTCGAGGCTGCTGCAGGTCATTCCCTAAATCCCACTGTCTGTCCCAAAATGTCCCTGCTCCATCAACAACCCACAATGGATCCAACAGCAATTCAGGATCACCAGGAAGGGACGAGAAAATGAGGATTATTACTATGGAATGCCTCGATTACACCTGAGTTATGGACTGATTCATACAAACACAGAGCAGGGACAGTGAGTTTGTTGGTTGGGAGTTGGGTGAAAAGAATAATTCCCAAACTCCCCAATTTAAACAAACTACAGCAAAAAAAAAAAAAAAAAAAAAAAAAAAAAAAAACAAAAAAAAAAAAAAAAAAAAAAAAAAAAAGGCCACAAATGAACTTTTCCTCCCCTGGAAATTTTCTTGGAACAACCTGTGAAGCAGCCAGGTTGAATTTAACAAAATCTACATATGGAGGTAAAATATTTCACTGTCAAGGAAACGTAGCAGAATTTACACGGGGAAAAGTGTTTGCTTGCAAACAGGCTGGAGAGGAAATACTAAAAAAAGAAATGCCTAAAATAATTTCTACTATGCAAAACAGACTCTGCAACCCAGCTGAACAGAACTTAATGAAGGCAAAAGAATTAAAAATCTCAGGCCCAGCGCAAATAGAGAGAGTTCTGCTATTTTGGGGTGTAATTTATGGCAGAAAATGCTGTAAACAACCCACACCTGAGTGGGAGCGGAGATGGATGCAGGCATTGGACACTCTGTTCCTTGCTCCACAGTGTTCCATTTTGGGAGAGGTGGGGCCGGGACTTTGGCGACTGAATCTCAGGAGAAATTCCGGTTTGGTTTTGGCCAACTCAGATGTGCTCGTCCTCTCTCATCTCTCTGTTCTCAGTGCTTTAGTAAAACACAGCAATGTTCTAAATTACCAGGAAATCAGGTGGAAAAAGGGAAGAAGAGGGAGAAGGCTGAGGGAATTCAGTGTGGGTAATAAGCACTAATCATAGACACGGAGCTAACGAGCAGAGCGTTCCCGAAGTGCCGCGTGCAATTTAACAGATTCATTTCCAAACTGGCTTCATTTCCCAGATTCCATCGCCCTGTGCTGCAGGACAGGCTGGGAGGCGGGGTTGGAGAGCTGCTCCTGGGCCTCTCCTCCCTGAGCACATCCCAGATCATCACACGTGGAGCCGGAGATAGGGATGGATATTCCTCAGGCTACGGAGCTCCGTGACACTGCTGGAATCACTCGGGAACAACTCCGAGCCCGTTATCTGCACCCTGCAGGATCTCCCCCGGGAGCTGATACGGAATAATGGGGCTGCTCCTTGTCTTCCTTGGGATCTCTCCTCAAAGTGCTCCCCACTGGCTCAAAGCAGGCCAGGACTCAGTAACCTCCCCGTGGCCTCGCTGCAGAAAGCTCCTTTCATCCTTCCCTCATCCACACATCCCAAAAAATCTCTTTTGGGGCTTCTGGGCTGTGCCATCGAAGGTTTTGCTTTGGCAAAATGCTGCTCCTGGCAGGGGGAGCAGGGATGGATGGGGCTCTCCAAAACTTGAGACAAACCAGGAACAGCAGCAGGCACAGTTCAGGACTGGGGTTTTTTAATGCAGCTGCTGCTTTGCAAACCATCACTGGAGCAGAGCAAAGGGTGCTATTTCCATCTCTTTCCATTAATTCCTTGCCTTTATTCCAACAGCTCAACCTGGCCTTGGGCACTGCCAGGGATCCAGGGGCAGCCACAGCTTCTCTGGGCACCCTGTGCCAGGGCCTGCCCACCCTCCCAGGGAACAATTCCTCCCCAATATCCCATCCATCCCTGCCCTCTGGCCATGGGAAGCCATTCCCTGTGCCCTGGCACTCCAGGCCTTTATCCAAAGCTTCTCTCCATTTATATGGTTTTAAATTTCTGTGTTATTATAACATTAAAATATTGTATCTACCCATTTCCATTTTTACTTTAGACACATGGAAATTGATATTTATCTCTTTACACCGTTTTTGGGGTGAATCTCCCTCGCTCAGTAACTCATTTCTAATTCCGGCTGCTTTCCCCTCGCCATGAGAAGGCTGAAATTCCAGAACGAGCAAGCCCTCCCTGGGAACACCCCCCAGCCCCAGGGCTCAGCCCAAACCTTCCCTGTATTTCCCAGCTAACAGTGATGAGAGGTGGCAGCCCATTAAGGGAAAAGCCTGAGCATCCTTCCCCGGGTGCCAGAGCAATCCCAGAGCCCGGCGTGATCCGGTGCCTGGAAAACAAGAATTGGCAGAGAAAGGTGATGGGAAAATCCAGCCAGGCCCAGGATGCAGCAGCAGCTCCGGGTGAGGATTAAACAAAAGCAATTGGAAAAGTTGATTTGCTTGGCCTTATTCATTTATTGGCTGCAGGCTTCTTGGGACTGGCTGGGAAAGGCTGTCCCACACCGGCACCAACGTTCCTACAGCACCGAGCATTTTCCCAGGATCTGCTCTTCCCCTTTTCTCATTCTGAACTAAACATCTCATCCCACCCCTGCCATGGGCAGGGACACCTTCCACTGTCCCAGGCTGCTCCAAGCCCCGGCCAGCCTGGCCTTGGACACTGCCAGGGATCCAGGGGCAGCCACAGCTTCTCTGGGCACCCTGTGCCAGGGCCTCCCCACCCTCCCAGGGAACAATTCCTCCCCAATATCCCATCTGACCCTGGCATTTTAAAGAATATCTCTAGGGATCAAAGCCTGTCTCCTTCAAGACTCCCAGAAGTTTCCCTGTTCCCAGCA
The DNA here is from genome assembly GCA_013397775.1 of Eulacestoma nigropectus. Lineage (NCBI taxonomy): Eukaryota > Metazoa > Chordata > Aves > Passeriformes > Eulacestoma > Eulacestoma nigropectus. The sequence continues at coordinate 169,847 of VZTE01003808.1, forward strand.
GTTATTAAAAGCCAGATTTAAAATCCAAGGGGAAGCGCAGGATCCATCCCTATGTACTCCACTTCCTATTTCCTGCTTGTTTCTGTTAAATATTTCCCACTCCAAAAACCCAACCCAGGCTGCTGCTCCGAAAAAAAGGGGAAAAAAGCCAAAGTATCAGTCTCTGAAAATAAAAACTGCATTCTGTTGTCGTGGCAACGAAACTTTTTAACAACATTAAGGGTCTGATGGCTCATCAAGAGCTGCCTCTCGTTGTTATAGCAACACAAGCGTTCCCAGTAATTGCTTTTAAAGCCATCTCCGTGTCCTTTGCATTTTCACAAACACCCCGATATAATAGTGAGCCCTTATTAAAAGGCAGGAGCATTTTGCCTTTCGGCAATACAAGCAACACCGGCAGTGATTTAATGAAGCAATTACTTGTGGGACTCGTCTGTGGGCTGAGTGTGGATCCCAGGGAAAGGGGGTGCTCCTGCCACCAACTCCGAAGCACTGCTGGAGAACTCCGAAGTCATCCCAACGCTGGGAAAACTTTGCAGCCAGAGCCGCGTTTTGGATGGAGAACGGTCAGTTACAATCAGGATTTTACTGGAACGCTGCATCGTAAAGATTGTAACAGTGCCCCAAAGTCCTGCATATTCTGGCTTTGAAAGGGCTGGGAATAACCCTCCCTCCCTTGGCAGCATCATCCTGTCAAATACCAATCACTCTTCAATCCAGCACGATGGAATAATCAGGAATCCGAACTGTGCCTGAGGCTGAGGGGTGAGGGGATGCCATGGCAGGGATTTACTGCTGCTGGTGACTCGGTAACACTTCCAGGATATTTGCGAGTTCACTTTTCCCTTCCCAAAAATTCCCCTGAATCTGTATTAAAATTTCAGTCTTAATTCAGGAGGTTCCCAGGTGTGTGATGCAGGGGGTTCATTTGGGGACGGCTCTGGAATAAAGAAGGTTTTACACAGTGGTTCTTTCTTTTTTCTCCACATATTCCGATCATTTTCCCATCTTTATTTGGACTAAGCATCAGCAGATTCCCCAAAACTGCCACTGTGCCTGTCTGTATGCCAGGACCGAAAAAAAGCCATTTAACTCCATGAACTGATGGATATTTTAAAATACTTAAAATTAGCACAACTGCCTGGAGCCGTTTGAAATGTAAATTCTCTTTTTGGTCCCTTTTCCCAAGGAATCACAGCCAAGCAGGTTCAGGGCCTGCCTGCATCCCTCCCAAACAGCCAGGGATCCCAGAGAGCCCATTTTGCTGGGAATAATGGGGGTATAATTAAACAACGCTCAAAAGCAATGAATCAGCTCAGCCTTGTGCCAACAGGTGAAGAGGAGATCAGGTGATTTTGGAGAGCCAGAGAACAGCTGAAATACGGGAATATGGGAATATGTGGAAATCCCAAAAAGGAGAGAGGCTTTAGTCTGGAAACATGGGTTTCTAGAAGTACATTTTCCAAGTATGGAAAATCAGGGGAAATGGAGGCACTGCAGCTTCAGGCTTGCAAAAATACAGTAATTTTTCATAGAATCATGGAATGGTTTGGGCTGGAAGGCTCAGCTCATTCCAAACTTCCAACATGGGCAGGGACACCTCCCACCATCCCAGGCTGCTCCAAGCCCCAGTGTCCAGCCTGGCCTTGGGCACTGCCAGGGATCCAGGGGCAGCCACAGCTTCTCTGGGCACCCTGTGCCAGGGCCTGCCCCCCCCTCCCAGCCAGGAATTCCTTCCCAGTATCCCATCAAACTCTAAATCTCTTTCAGTTTGAAGCCATTCCCTGTGTCCTGGCACTCCAGGCTTTGTAAATGGTCTCTCCATCCTCCTTCAGGTGCTGGAAGGCCACAGCTGGGCCCACCCCCTGGAGATTTCCCAGGAGATGAAAAGCCCTTTGTGGGAGGAGGAAAGCGAACCAGACGTGCACAAAGCTCCCCTTGTCCTGCAGCGTTGGGGTCACTCCCTGAGCCCCGCTGAGGAGCCCATGGATGCAGTGCCAGGCTGGCCCCACCATCAGTCCCCCTTTTGCTGCCCATCGCCTCCAGGACGAACTGGCTGCTCCTCCAGCAAGGCTGAACAGCACCAACGCCAACATCCCAAGGCCTGCCCGTGTTCCTGGAGCCAAAGGCATCTTTAATTGCGTGGCAGCTCCACCATTAACGATGCTGACTCCCATCTGTGGGCTCAGCAAGCTGCTGCTCTCCACGGGAACGGGCTGGAATGTGGATACGAACCAGGGAACAGCAGCGATTCCGGCGCCTCCCCGGTGTCTGGGTGTTACAGACACGCAGCTGCCAGAGGCACCACGCTGCAGGACGGGGAAATGAGCAACTGCACAAACAAACATTGCCCCAGAAATGGGAGGGAAACTCAAAGTCCCTCTGGGAAATGATAAACCTCGAGGAGTTCTGGGGAAGCTTTTGAAGGAAGGTGTTCGTGTTGCCCCGAAAGCAGACTGTGCTCACCCTGTTCTCCCAGGGAACGAGGGAAAGGACAAGAGGAACAGCCTCAGTTGTGCCAGGGCAGGTGGAGGTTGGATATTAAGGAAATTTCTCCTGGAACGGGCTGTCTGTCCAGTCCTGGCACAGCTGCCCAGGGCAGAGGTGGAGTCCCCATCCCTGCAGGGGTTTAAAAGCTGTGTGGATGTGGCACCTGGGGATGTGGGTCAGTGGTGGCCTTGGCAGTGCTGGGGAATGGTTGGACTCGATGATCTGAAGTTCTTTCCAGCCTAAATGACTCTTTGATTCTCTGTATTTTTGGAATTTTAAAAAAAAAGTGACAAGGAGCACTCGGGCCCAAGAGGTCACATCCTGCATCTAAGCCATCACTCCTCCCTGTCCTGTCCCTCCATCCCTTGTCCCAAGTCCCTCTCCAGCTCTCCTGGAGCCCCTTTAGGCCCTGCAAGGGGCTCTGAGGTCTCCCTGGAGCCTTCTCTTCTCCAGGTGCACAATCCCAGTTCTCCCCTGTTTGGGGATCATTTAACAAAATCCCTTCTGTTGCATTTTCCATGAGCCAAAAAGTAAATTTTGCATTCTCATCTCTATTTCTAAACCCACTTTCCCTTGAATTTCAGACTCCACAGAGCCAAACTCTGGTTTGGCTACAGAGAGCACAAAAGCAAGGGCTGAAGCAGCCCCATTATTCCCCTGAAAATATCAGCAAATCAAAGGAATGTCCCTTTTGGGGGAATTCTGCAGGAGAGGTGCTGTATATTCCTGCAGAAAGCATCTGCCTGAGTCACAGGATCCCATCCATGCCACTGGCTTCACTTCAGGCAGGGAGAAGGATTTTTCCTGAATTTATTACAATGCCAAATTTTCTTCTGGGAGCCCACATACAGAGCTTTTTGAACACGTCAGAAGCCAGCTCTTCAACCACCACACTGCAGCGAGTATCAAACCATTCTTCTGGTAATGAACTGGAACTGAGTGGGGCGTTTAATTAATTAATTGTGAGTTTAATTTTGGGGTCGATGCAAATTCAAAAAGCCCAGGGACCTCCAGGTTATTTTGATTCCAAACCAGCACATGTTTAGGGGAACACAAAGCCTGTTCTGGTGGTCCCAAATCTACCAGGACAACAAAAGGCACCAGTAGCACCCCGGCCCCGTTGCCGCTGCCTGAATCTGTGTCCTGCACAAGTCCCTTTGTTTATATGCTTTTCATTACTCGGATGAAACACCATTATTGGCACATTTCAGGATTGCTGCAGGCACCAGCAGAGTGGGACTGAAGCACTCAATGACACAGAAAAGTGTCATGTAAATGAAAAACCCTTCATGCACTGCTAGAACTTGTTAGGATAAAGCAACTTGGGAGGGAAAAAACCCACTAAATTAAATTTGTCTCATGGTCCGAATCATTTAAGGCTCTAATTTAGAGCAAATATTGTCAAAGCATTTCTAAAGCTCTTTGAAAAACCACGAAACACTGCAAGGCAGTGTGTTCCCATTATTCCAGGCTGAGTTTTAGGATGGGGAGTCTCAGCCAGCTCCATTTGCTGCTTGTTACGATTGAAATTTGGGGAGTTGTAGGAATTTGGTCAACACCACATTCACAGAACCACACAATGCCAGGTTTGGGTTGGAAGGGATCTCAAAGCCCATCCAGTGCCACCCCTGCCATGGCAGGGACACCTTCCACTGTCCCAGGCTGCTCCAAGCCCCAATGTCCAACCTGGCCTTGGGCACTGCCAGGGATCCAGGGGCAGCCACAGCTTCTCTGGGCACCCTGTGCCAGGGCCTGCCCACCTTTCATTCTGCTGATCTCCTTCAGGAATCACCACCCTGGCACCCATGGGAAACCCACAAAGATCCCCTAACTTTGGTGTTGGTCCCTCCAACAGGGAAAGGCACTGCATCCAAAAATGCATGGAAAAAACAGGGATAAGGCCCCATCCAGACTGAGATGCATTAGTAATTACTACAACAACAACAGCACCAGCACATTTTCATGCTGAAACTCCTCCTGGAGTTTGCTTCCTGGGAGAAGCAATCCTTATTTATGGCTGTTTGTGGATAAACAGCATCCGGAGGGGAAATAACCCATTCCCATGCCCGTGAGGAGACAGCCCCAGAACAGATGAGCTCCTGAGCATTCCCAGCAGGCTGCAGCTTCCCACGGGAGCCCTGCCCTTAACTGCTCATCAGTCCCTGGCAGCTGTGGCCAGAGCTGCTGTTTAATGGGTTCACACCGTCCCATTTCTGTCCCATTTCTGTCCCGGCCTCCTCGGCCCGGTGGCGTTCGGAATGCAAACGGTGTCCCAGCGCAAAGGACATCACAGGAGGGATGAGGTTGGTTTGAGTCACCTCTCCTGGCAGATCAGCTCAGCTCCGCGTCATCCCGCCGTGACAAACGGCTCCTGCTGCTCAGCTGCCTTCCCTCAGGGAGCTCACGTTGGGAAAAGGAAAAACGCCGGATTGATCCTTGCGGGGTGCTGTGTCCGACCCAGGTGGTGGCAGGAGCCGGGCAGGGGATCAGAGCTCACTCACAGCCACCACGGAATCCAAGGATCATGGAATTGCTGAGGCTGGAAAAGCCCTCCAAGGTCATCAACAACTGACCCAGCACTGCCAAGGCCACCACTGTCCCCAAGTGCCACATCCACACATCTTCTGAACACCTCCAGGGATGGGGACTCCACACTGCCCTGGACACCCTGTTCCAAGGCCTGAGCACCCTTTCCATGGAGAACTTCCTGCTGCTGTCCAACCTGAGCCTCCCCTGGCCCAGCCTGAGGCCGTTTCCCCTTGTCCTGTCCCTGTTCCCTGGGAGCAGAGCCCGACCCCCCCCGGCTGCCCCCTCCTGTCAGGGAGTTGTGCAGAGCCAGAAGGGCCCCCCTGAGCCTCCTTTTCTCCAGGCTGAGCCCCTTTCCCAGCTCCTCTGTATCAAAACTACCCCAAAGCAGTGGCTTAGGGTTGGTTTCTTTGCCATTCCAAATCCAAGAAAATAAATTTTACCACCCCAGTGAGAAAAAAACCTATAAACTATTTCCACGTCTAACTGATTTATAAAGAGAAGGTGTTTTTCCTTCTCTACCTGCTCAAGCTCGGCTGTGACCTCACCGGGATTGCACCCCCTGCTCTCAAATTTCACGCTCCTGCCACAGCGAAATAACCATGGCATGAGCCACGGCCACCTCTGTCCCTAAGTCTGGCTCCAAGGGCCTTTCTCCAAGCATTCCAAGAGCCTTCCCACCTTCCTGCTGCTTCCATCTGCCCACTGAATATCGCACCTCGAAGTGCAGGGATTAACTGATGGATTGAGAAGAGGGAAGAGCTCCAGGCAGCCAGGCCTAGGGAGAAAATCTCTTTGACAGAGAAACTTGTGCCAGACAAGGACATCAAAAATGAGATGAGGAGGTCTCTGCAAATCCTGCAAGGAGCAGGGTGCTCATCCAGGGCCTGAGCCAAGGACATTCTGAGCCCTGCCCCATCCGCCTGTGGCAGCTCCTCCCCAGGAGTTAAATTCCTTTGGGTCCCCTGGAACTTAATCCTCTCCAGGATCAAGGCCACTTCATCCCTGAAGGAGAGCTCCACACGGAGCTGGAGTGGTGCTTGAGCTCCTGGGGAGGGCGAGGGGAAAGGGAAGCCGGAGTGGAGCGCTCCCGTGGGATGGGCAGCACAGCCCGGCAGGGACAGGGACACACCGGGGTGGGAAACGCCTGGCCCAGCCCTTTCACACCCCACCAGCCCAAAAACATCCAGCGGGGCAGCTCACGTGCAGGGGTTGCTGTGCCCTTGGCCACTCCCAGCAATATCTGAAGGGAACTGACATCAGATTTTATCAAAAAATCAGGGCTGGAGGAGGGAAATCTCATTTAGAGCTGGCCAGGAGAAGCAGGAGTTCCAGCAGCTCCCATTCCCAGCTCCCAAAGGGGAGAAGACATTGCATTGGAGTAACTATTTCCTCTGTTTTTGTCCAAGCTGGAATTAAGATGCACTTTCCAGGACCTGTAAAGCTGTGAACAGCAGCTCAGAGGGTGCCTGTCCACGGATGCTGCGTCCCGAGGAGGAGATAACGGGAGAAAGGACCCTACCCCCAGGTTCTTGTGGAGATAACGGGAAAAGCCTATTCCTGGGTTATCCCACTCCTGGGATCTTGGACCCTGGACACATCTTCCCACGGCTAAAAGGATTCATAGGCTTCTCTTTCATGTAATCCTTGCTTTCTTCTCTGACAACTCAAAATCCTGACCCGAAATGCAGCCCGGGTTGTGAGACAGGAATTAAGAGCATGGAAAGCAGGGATGGGCCTGCCTGGCAAGGCACTCAAGGAGGAGGCTTTGTACTCAAACCCCACAAGGTGCAAACCACCTGTGTTTGCCAAAAGGAGAAAGGAAAATAGCAGGGAAAAGCTCTGCCATGGGGAGAAAAGATGGACAGCCTCAAATGGAACAGCAGTTTTACCATAAAGGAGTGTATTTCTAATTTTAGCATTTATCTCATATTATTTTTCTATTCTGGTCCACTCTTAGTTAAGTTATAAATACTTATTTAAGTTACAAATATTATCCTTGAATCAGGTGTAGCTGTTCTTTCACAAGAATAAGAAAATATTATTTTGCCAATTTTTACCATTCATACCTTTAACCTCTCATTTCACTGTGAGCTACAAAGCTGGGCCATTATTTGCAATTAAATCAGAAAAAGGCTCATGAATATTCAAATGTCTTCACGTGCATCACACTCCTTTAATCAACTAAACAGGGAATTTCATGTGGCACTCGGTTTAAAAACTACCTGCAGTCCCTAAAAATCTTACCAAGCCCCTGGGAAACCCTCACCCAACAAATGACAGGTGAAGTTTGGTACTAGCACAGGAAATTAAAAGTTCCCCTGGCACATCCTGTTTTCCTAATGAACGGCAAGGGATCTTTAGCCTTGCACAAGGAATGTTCTTATTGCTACTGGCTCTGAAAAGCAGGATAACCCTGCAAAGTCATTTTCCAGGAACAAAGATGTTGAAATAGTGACAGAATATGCGCTTGAAAGCTAAAATACTTCATCCCCTTGGTTTGCAATGCTCCTGGTTAATCAGATCCAGAGGAATGAAGTTTGGACACCGCTCCCAGGGACCCCCAGGCTGGGATTGTTGGGGTGTCTGGGCAAGGCCAGGAGCTGGACTGATGATCCCTGTGGGTCCCTCCCAGCTCGGGATATTCCATGATTCCATGAATCACATTGGAGATGGAAGCTTTTTGGGGGTATGTAGGTGATACAAGAAGTTTGGCCACTCCATTTTTCCGTTGGCTACAGAAATTCCTCCCCACCTTATTCCCAGGAGCAGCACTAACGACTGACCATAAAAACCTGGATTTCTAATTAAATCTAATTATTGAACTCCAAAGGTGGCACCTGCCTGAGCCACGGGCTGGCTTTGCCTTGGCATTTACCCAAGTGCTGTGGTTCAAATGCCAAACTTCCCACACTCCCTGTGTGGATGCAGTATCCGCTTCCCAGCCTGGCTGGGTGCAGGATTCCCTCCTTCTGCCCAATTCCTTTGTTCATTCAGCACGCTCTGTTGATCTCACAGTCTGTTTCGTGCTAGGTTCAGCTGGGAATTAAATAAAACAACCTCTGTTTTAGCCAGGAACTGCTACCAAGCCTTAAGCAACACGATCTGCCACATGTCCTCCTCCAGATGTGCAGGAATTTCTGAACATCACTGAAGTGCCCCCACAAAGGTCTCGCCAGCTGTTGCCGCTCATTTGCATATTTAGCCCAGATGTGTCTTAATTTCAAAAAGACACTTTCATCTGAAGCTGTTGTTAACTCCACAAACCAGTTCAGGGAGTGCTGAGAGATCACTGAGTGCTGGGTAATCCATCCAGATCCTGGCAACCTCTCCTGACACCTTCTCCTTTCCATCCCAGAAATTCATTCACTTCCATGCCAGGTGCATTCCCCTCTCTCCTTCTCCTAAATATTAACACCCATCAAAGCCAGGTGAGATTTGCACCTGAGGTTGGCTGAACGACCCAGGGGTGCTTCGGATTTACAGCACTGGAAAGGAGAATCCTGCAGGAGCTTGGGAAATCATCCCATCAGTGAAAATATGTAACAGATAGAATAACATATTTATATGGGGCGTTATCAGTAAAAGGTCTGACACCGATGGCAGCTTTAGATGAGTTCAGTGAGAGGATCCCAGAATGGTTTGGGATGAGGGGACCTTAAAGACCATCCTGTTCCCCCCGCAAGCTCTCATGGCTGTGTCAGACATGGACATCCCAGCCTGCTCCACTGGGATAAATTAAAAGCTCATTTTTAACGTGTTTCTTTTCTCTAATGTTGGGCAGTTTGTCCTCACAGCTCCAGCTGTGAAAGATCTGGAATTACCATCCCCACTGGGAGTGTCAAAAGCCTGGATAAGCTGCCAGACTTGCCCTGGAGATGGGGATTTGGGAGGCTGGCTCCTGAGGACATGAGAAGTTGTGCTGCTGTAATTAGAGCAGAGGGATAATTAGGTTCCTCCACTAATTTGGCATTTGACACAGACCACACCAGAGACCAAGGATGATTTCGAGGCAATTTTCTCTACTGATACAAACTCACCAACTTGCAGCAGAAAGAAAAAAAGCAGATTTACGGCAATTATGGGGGTTAGAAATGTTTACAAATGGAATTTCCTCAACAAAATCCTGCAACTTACAGATTTGGAAAACTGCTCAGAGGATGCTGCTTCCATAGGTTTTGGTAACCAGGTCACCCAAGGCATGGGGTAAAGCAGCTGAGTGCATGGAATCAGCTGGGGTTGCACCATTTCCTTTGTGAGAAATGGATCCCCCAAAATTCCCCAAACAGAGTATTCCCCACAAGTTTCAAACGAAGGCAGCAAAAATCTACCTCTGTTGGAATAACCATATTTATAAATGGCATCAAAAACCAGACATTTATGGAAGGATGGAGCTGAGGGTGGTTGTGTTATTCCTGCCTTTGAAATCCAACATTAAAACAGAAGGTTCAAGGATTAACCTTGTGTTAATTCAAAAAATAATTGTGTTAATCTACTTTTCCCCCCTTCACTTTTTCCTTGGAGCTCCCCAGCTTTTTCAGCCACTGAGCCAATGGCAGCCCCAGCTGATCCCGTGGAAGTTGCAGGGCAAAACTACCCATGGTACATTACACCCTGTTATAAACCCATCTATTTGAGGCTGATACACACAAAAAGATGATTTTCAGCCTTTAATCTGTTATTTTCTTCCTGGTTTGTTTGGTTCCCCCCTTCTCCCAAGGAATAAATTGCTGCTTCCATTTAGGAGGAAGCACAAATCATGTTGTCATTACAACAGTGCTAAATCCTATAAATTTTTATGTGGTGATGAAGCACCCAGGCACTTAGTGAAGGCCCTGGGAATTGAAAACCAGGAGTTGAAAATCATCTCGCTCCTCTGGATTTTTAATAAAGATTTCTTACCTACCCCATCCTCCCTTCCTGGGAATTACCTGTGATCCAGCTATAGAAATTCACTCCCTAAAAAATCCCATTGCAGGATGATTTTAAGGAGCCAAAATGGTCCCAGGATTTTCTTCAGCTCTTTGAAATTCATCCAGGGGGATGCTCAGATAGGAGAAACACCCTCACCATGCCATGGAGTCCTTTAGGATGGAAAAGCCCTCTGAGATCATCGAGTCCAACCAGCACTGCCAAGGCCACCTCTAATCCATGTCCCCAGGTGCCACATCCACATGGCTTTTGAACAATTCCAGGGATGGGGACTCCACCACCTCCCTGGGCAGCCCCTTCCAAGGTCTGACCACATTTTCCATGAAGCAGTATTTCCTAATATCTGATTTAACACCCCACAACCCTTCTGGAAAGCCCAACATGCCTTAAATACTCCTGTGGGATGATGTCCAAGGAGCCAGGCAAGGGCTAAAGCCGGATCTTGTGCTCCCTGTGCATTATCCTTGGGATGGAGATCTCCAGAGGTGGCATCAAGAGAGGCTGAGGTGGCCAAAGGAACTCCCGTGGGGACAGGATGGTCCTGTTTGGGTGCTGAACAACAAAACAAAGCCTTGTGACTGGAATTTTGAAGGACACCATGGCCAAAAAGGAGCTTTTTGTTTTCTTGCCCAGGGAAGATCAAATCCGGGGTTGGGAACTGCCCTGTCCTCAACCCCACACTCTGCAGCCCCATAGTTCTGTACCTTTATTGTAGGGTCTGGTGACAGAAGGGTTTGAGATGAGCGCTGAGATACTCCAAATAATAACAACCTCCCCGGAGCATGAGGGGAAAAGCAACGAGTTCTGGACATGTACCTTGAATTCACGCCTGCTCAGGCGTGAAAAGGCTTTGATGACAGCATAATTACCAACACAATAACCACATTTCTGCACATAATCTCTTTCATCACCCTCAGGAGCCTTTTATGTAGGGCCATGAGTGTTTCAAAGTAGCAGCAATTGGGAACAAAATCAAGGCAGAGGCTTTAAAAATATTTCAAACCCAAAATATTGGGTTCTGACTCTGAAAAACAATTAGTGGATTAAAAATGAAAACATTAAAAAACCCAACAAAACAAACCCACAAAAAACCTGCACCAAACTTGAAAGATCCTCTTTGCCCCATCTATGGAAAATCACCTTTTTTCCCACTAAGCTCCATCGCCATCATCTTTTTAAGGAAGATTTGAGCCAATGGGACTTTCACTGCCAATAAGAAATTAATCTGTCATCTCAAACACTGGAGTTTGAATTATTTAAAATGCACTCAAACTTCATCAGAAGGACTTGGCATCTTCAATCCGAGGTTTCCGCTCTGGGATACCTCCCAAGGTCTGCCCAAATGACAGCGGGAAGCGTCAAAAAACAGGGAAAGGCTCTTGTACATCTAAAAAAATACAATTTCATCTGCCTTGGTGGGAAGGAAGGAGGATTCCCCAGGACAGAAACAGCTGGGAAAGGTTTGTGGATTGGAACAGGAGTGGCTGCTCCATGTAGAACCAGGGAAGGTTATTATGTGGAGAAGAGGAAGGATTTCTCTCAGAAACCATGAAGGAACTGGCATTAAAAGGAGGAAAAGTATCATTTCCAAAGCAATTATTGCTCTGTACTGGTGATGAGATAAAGCTGCAGTTGCCAGCATCATTTTTGGGAAAACAAGAGAAAGGCTGGGCTTAATGAGACAAATTTAGTTTAATACTCCTCAGAGAAACCCACTTTTAACTGGAGTCACCTCAGCCAGTTGTTAAAGCATGAAAATTGAAGTCCCTGAAGTGCTGTACAAACACTGACAAATTATCTCATTTTATCAAAACAGCCCGGGAAGGAGGGTGTTTGCCAAAGGCAACCACAGGGAGAGCCAGGAGAGGAGCTTAAGAGGCTGAAATCCAGTCCAAGGGATCATCCTTCATCACTCTGTAAGGAATCACTGCTTGGAAAGCTGCTCCCAAATAAAACACAATCATGCAAAGTCCTCCTGCCAGCAGTTTTTCTAAGCTTGGATACAAACAGGAAGAGCTCCACTAAAGGCTACCACATTCCTGGGTAAATTCCTGCCACGTGCTCCATAAAAATATCCCCGGGTCTGTGGTTTGGCACTAAAGTTCACAGGAAGCGAAGGAGAAATGACACAGTCACCGTCTGATATTCGGAATTCTTCAAAGCTAAACTGATCATGGAATCCCAGAAAGGTTTGGGTTTAAAAGGACCTTAAAAGCCCATCTTGTTCCAACATTCCAACATGGGACACCTTCCACTATCCCAGGCTGCTCCAAGCCCCGTCCGACCCAGCCTTGGACACTTCCAGGGATCCAGGGGCAGGCACAGCTCCCTCTGGGCAACCACAGATCCAGGAGACAAGGAAAGAGCCCTGTTCTGGCTTCAGGTCACAGCAACTTGTGTGGGGCTGCACCTCTGCCCTGCTCATCCCCCAGGCACTGCCAGAGGTGCTCCTGCTGCACCAGGAGTGCTGGGAGCCTTGTTAGGATAACCTATCCCAGCTTATTCCATGGACAAAAAAACTTTGGAGTACCAAAACAGCTCTTACTGAGCTCTCTGGAGCAGAGGGAGACTGAGGAGAGACTCACTGGGGGCTGCAGCTCCTCCTGAGGGCAGCTCCGATCTCTGCTCCCTGGGAAGGGACAGGACCCAGGGAACGGCTGGAGCTGGGCCAGGGCAGGCTCAGGCTGGAGAGCAGGGAAAGGTTCTTCCCCCAGAGGGTGCTGGGCACTGCCCAGGCTCCCCAGGGAATGGGCACGGCCCCGAGGCTGCCAGAGCTCCAGGAGCGTTTGGGCAGCGCTGCCAGGGGTGCCCAGGGTGGGGTTGTTGGGGTGTCTGGGCAGGGACAGGGGTTGGATCCATGATCCCTGTGGGTCCCTTCCAACTCAGCACATTCCATGATTCCAATAACTTTGGTCTGCAGCTGGTGACTGAAAAAACGCAGGAATGGCTCTGAAAATGCTGCAAAGCTCCGGACCAAAAGCTGCTCTCTGCCTCCAGCCATGCCTGGTTGAAACGGCAGCAGCCAGAAGTGATTTGGAGAGCAGGAACGCTCCCAGTGACACGGATTTGTGAGCTCCCGCTGCTCCAGCGTGAGGCAGAGGAGGAGAGCAGAAGAAACAGCCCCAGAGAGAGACCAGGCTGTGGTGTGTGGGTCACACACAGACACAGAGCACTGCGATTGCAGCTGCAGCCACAGCAGGGACCCCGCAGACACAGCCCCTGGCAGCTGGGCCACCGCAGAAATGACATTTAGCACCTTGTTCCCTCGCAGGCAGAGGAGAGATACGCTGCTGATTCCATCTTCACACCCTGGAGAAATCACAAATGGCCTTCGGAAACAGCTCCTCTGGAGACGAATATACAAAAATACCGAAATCGTGAACCTCGCGCGGGTTTGTGACCTGTGTCAGTCACAGGCACCCAGCCACGATGCCCTGACTGCTCCAGTGAGCCCCACTCCAGCACCCGCCAGCACTTCCAGAGGCAGCAGCTGGTGCCAGCTCCCTGCCATCTCACTTGGCTGGCTGAAAGGTGGCAAAATAACCCATCAGCACTGGATCCACGTGGATTTCAGGTATAAAACACGATTTTACAGCGGAAGAGGTGAGTCAGTCACTGCCACTGAGCTATTCCAAGATCCTTCCCTCCTCCTCCAGGACCTTTAGCAAGCTAGGAAGCTCACCTTGCTGCCACTACACCCTTGAGCTGTTTAAAAATGTTCCAAAATCAGATTCTTTTTTGTTTTTCCAGAATTACAACCAGTAAAAATTTGAGATAACCCAGGAAGAGTTGGGGGATTCATTTAGGGATGCAGGAGAAAAGGTCTAAGGAAGATTTCCCTTGTCCAAGCAAAGACCTTTTCATTCCAGCCCGAGTGATGCTGGGCAGGGCCAGGGAGCCAAGCACTTCCCGGGACTCCCTGGAAAGGCCACCCCAGGCAAACCATTGGAGACACCTCGGGTAGTACATCCCCAACCTCTTTCCAAGCACTTCCACCATCAGCAGTGCTATCAAAGTCCTGGCCCTAGGTAATCAATTACCCCTTCTCATGAGAAAGGGGAAAATACAAAATTATTTTATAGGTCAGAGCTTCACCCATGAAGTCACAGAGTGGAAAGAGAAGAGGGAGCCTTTTCTGCAGGACTTCAAAAAATGGGACTTCAATGGAAAAGAAAATATTATGTTCTGGAGTTTTTAATTTTGCTGGGAGCTTTTTTGGTTTATTTTCAACTCCTTAAGTTGTGGATTTCCTCCCCACTGTTTTTTCCGCAAAACTTAATAACACCAGAAAAGTGCTGTGTGGCAGCAATAGAGCAGTGAGGAACAACAACAGCAAAATTACTGGAATTAATCAAAAAAAAGCCATCTGGTGTGCAAAGCACTGGCTAAACTTCAATAATCCTTCTAAAACAGGAAAAATCTGGAAAGGCAACTTGAAGGAGCAAAGCAGTAACTACAGAAAGGGTTGGAGTAGTGAAAAGGGGCTGGGGGTCTGGGGGAACTCCAGACTGTTCAGCTCCTGGTTAAGCACCTCAGGGGAGAAATGCCTGGATTTGTAATTCCCTGTTTCCTCCAGGAGATCTGATCAAACCCAATCCCAGAGCTCCTGAGAACTGTCCTGCAGCAGCACAGGAGGGAATTGCAGGGAATCCACCAAGAGCAGCGTGGGGGGATTCTGCCCCTCTGCCCCTGTGCTCAGGTGAGACCCCCCCTGCAGAGCTGCCCCAGCCCTGGGGCCCAGCACAGGGAGGACCTGGAGCTGCTGGAGAGAGCCCAGAGGAGGCTCCAGGATGACCAGAGGGATGGAGCAGCTCTGCTGGGAGGAAAGGCTGGGAGAGCTGGGATTGTTCAGCCTGGAGAGGAGAAGGCTCCAGGGAGAGCTCAGAGCCCCTTCCAGGGCCTAAAGGGGCTCCAGGAGAGCTGGAGAGGGACTGGGGACAAGGGATGGAGGGACAGGACACAGGGAATGGTTTCCCACTGCCAGAGGGCAGGGATAGATGGGATATTGGTAGGGAATTGTTCCCTGGGAGGGTGGGCAGGCCCTGGCACAGGGTGCCCAGAGAAGCTGTGGCTGCCCCTGGATCCCTGGCAGTCTCCAAGGCCAGGCTGGACACTGGGGCTTGGAGCAGCCTGGGACAGTGGAAGGTGTCCCTGCCCATGGCAGGGGTGGCACTCGATGGGCTCTAGGTTCCCTTCCCACCCAAACCACTCTGGGATTGCGTGATCCCAAAGATGGAAATGAGGATTCCTTCAGAGATGACACCGAGTGATCGGCAGACTTCACCCTTCCCTCTTGCTCCTATCTATCCATCTCTCAGTGGGAAATGAAGGATATTTCCCAGGAGTGGGAGCTCTCATGGATGCTGTGTCTGTGCCCACCCCCAGAGAAGGGCTCCAGGCTCCCCCCGTGGCTCCCTGCCAGCAGAGCTGATTGATCTCAGCCCAGGGACAAGGTCGGGCTGCACACCCACCTCCTCTGCCTGTTTGTGCACAGCCCAACTGCTTTCCGTGCACACACAGAGCAGGAGCTTCCAAACATCCCGAGGTTTCCTGGGGCCATACAAGCTCGGTCCCACTGGGCGAGAACAAACCCTGTTATCTCGGAGCAGGTTCACGCTTGGCTCACAGGCCCCGGACAAATATTTAATTAAACACTGGGGATGTATTTCATTAACAGCCTCTCTTTCTAATTAGGAGGGGAGATGATGTGAAGGCAGCACAAGAGAAAAGTCACCAAAGCTGCTGCTGCAGTGGTGCCTCGGTGCAGGGGAGAGCCCTGACGTGGTGCTAGCAGAGTTTGGGTTAATACCACGTTGTATTAAGCAAATTAAATCATAAAGCACATTACACACGGCCCACCCCAGTGCCACAGGGCACACAAAGCATCACGTGCATCCTGCAAAGAGGGCAGGACTGGGAGGACACAACCACTGAGAGTGTGAGGGGAAAGAACACCTAACCACACCAAGAAAATATCACCTTAGACCACCCCAAAATGCTGCATTATCCTGTTTGTGCTGCAGCTCTGAGGAGTGTGAGCGACTTCTGGAGCCATGGACTCTGGGAAACCCAAAAGCAGCCTGGAAAGTCCCTCTTTCCATGACAAAACTAGCAGGTTTTGGATTAATGGTGCTGAAATTTGATAGGCAACCTCACAGAGACGTCACTTATTTGGGCATTCAGTGCCAGCCTGATTTCTTTCGCTCTGTAAGTGTGAGCAGCTGACAGACAAACCGTTTTCCAGCGATATTCCTTTTTCCCCTCCCAGAGCAAAGTGTAAGGATGGGGATTACAAGCACCTGTTTAACATGCCTGGTGCCCAAACCAATCCAGGTATTCACCAGGACAGGACACTGGATTTTTTTAAAGCCCTTCAACTCCTAAGAAAGTCCATGAGATTCCTGCTCCTCCATCTCAAACAGTATCTTGACAGGCTGCAGATTTGGGCTGATTTCCTATAAAAACGAGTTAACAGCTGGCAGAAAAGATCACACAAAGCCATGTGGGAATGTGTTAGGAGAGTGGATATCCCTCTCCAATTACCAGGTATGTAAGGAGTTTGCTCGGGGAGTTCATCCATTTAACCCACATGAGCCTCAATGTAGGGAAATAATTACCCACTTAATTTACTCAATTCTCATGGGCTCCAGAGGGCAGTGATTGCAGCCAGGAGCAGGAGGGGAGGGGAGGCAAGGCCGGGGCTGAGAGTGGTGGTGCAGGGGATGAGGTAGGGGCTGGGGCAGAGGGCAGGAAAGGAGGAACCAGATTTCAGTCACACCTCAAATTCCACCACTCTGATGGGGAGGGGAAATCCCAGAATCTCCGAGTGGTTTGGGAGGAAAGGGACCTTTTAAGCACCATCCAGTGCCACCCCTGCCATGGCAGGGACACCTTCCACTGTCCCAGGCTGCTCCAAGCCCCAATGTCCCACCTGGCCTTGGACACTGCCAGGGATCCAGGGGCAGCCACAGCTGCTCTGGGCACCCTGTGCCAGGGCCTGCCCACCCTCCCAGGGAACAATTCCTTCCCAATATCCAATCCAAATCTACTCTCTGGCAGTGGGAAGCCATTCCCTGTGTCCTGTCCCTCCATCCCTTGTCCCAAGTCCCTCTCCATCTTTCCTGTCAGCTCCTTCAGGCACTGGAAGGCCACAATTATTCTGCCCTAGAGCTTCTCTTCTCCAGGCTGAACAATCCCAGTTTCCAGCCTTCCCACCCGGTTATTCTCCCTCCTGATGTTTTAGTCTGGAGAAAACCATTCCAGTGGTGCTGCAGCACCATGGGTTTGGGGTGGGTTATCCAACAGCAAAGGCAGAGAAAAAGCAGCTCCCATTTCAGGCAGCATTGCACAGTTCCTGTTTGGAAATCAAATGTATTTTCAACGGGGATCAACATGTTATGCAGGCTTCTTTATTTCTATGAGTTAGTCTCCTGCAGGGCAGAGAACACCACAGTATTCTTCCTTTTGTTGTGCTTTAAAAAAAAAAAATTAAATTCTTTTATGGGAAAAGCAGGCTCCTGAAAGTGAGGTATCTGGAAACTCTATTAAATGTATTTTTTCTGTCTATGCCTCCAATAATATTTCCCAGGTTTCTCAGGCAAAAGCCCTCCTTTCTTCTGGAAAAATTCAGTTATTCCCATCCTCAGTATCTGGTGGTAATCCAGTAATCTCTCCTGCACCCCTTGCTCCTTTCCCTTTGCTGCCAGAGGAGGGCTGGGACACCTGGAACCAGAGGCCGGGCCTTGCCCAGGGGTGTGAGCAGCACTCTTAGGGCTCCCAAGAATTAGGTAACAGCAATATCAAATGGGGAAACGACAGCACACAGGAACTGCTGTAGAAACCCCAAAGCCTTCTGGGAATAAATGAGGAATTTATCAGAATAAAATGTTCACCGTGGAGGCATTTGCAGCAGCATCTGCCCTGCTTCTTGCATAAGCTCCCTTCAGCTTGGGGAATGCACAATTCCTGAGTGGCACTGGCACCTCATTATCCAAATAAAAGGGCTCGTTTTTAACAAAGAAATAGTGTTGGAGTAAAAATGATTAGGTTAATGATTAATTTGAGCTGCTCATATATGAAATAGTTTTGCAATTAATTTGGGGAGGTTTGCGTGTTTTAAGCTCCTCGGCGTAACTGTGACAAGTGGCATCGCTGGGGCTCCTCTAATTAATTTGTTCATATGAGCACAGGGGGGTCACCCCTGTGCCACAAGTACCAGGGGAAATTCTATTTTCTTAAAGGAAAAACAAACCACTCAGAAGTAGTTTCCTGACATCTCTTCCGTAGCCAATGAGAGCGTTTTCCCCTCTTTTCCAGCAGCAGAGCTGCCCCCTGCTTCCACAGAGCTACTGGGAAGGGGAACACGCTGGATCTGATCAGGTAATGAAGTGTTTGATTTAATAGTGACATCAACATTCCAGTTCAGAACCAGCCAGCACACAGTTCCCAAGGGGTTAACCTCTGGAAATGGCACTTTTAGGTCAAGGCTGGATTGTTTTAATGGTTCAGTTCGAGATCCTCCAGGATTGCTTCCCCCAGGAGGGAAAGCCAGGGCTGCTCTGCTGGGATCATTCCCAGCAGAGCAGCCACAGATGTGCTGTGCTCTTCATGGGATCAGGAAGGTTGGAAAAGCCCCCCAGGGTCATCAAGTCCAACAATTAATCCCAGCACTGCCAAGCCCACAACTAAGCCCTGTCCTCAAGTGCCACATCCGCATGGCTTTGAACATCTCCAGGGATGGCGACTCCAAACCTCCCTGGGCAGCCCCTGCCAAGGCCTGAGCACCCTTTCCATGGAGAAATTCCTGCTGCTGTCCAACCTGAGCCTCCCCTGGCCCAGCCTGAGGCCGTTTCCCCTTGTCCTGTCCCTGTTCCCTGGGAGCAGAGCCCGACCCCCCCCGGCTGCCCCCTCCTGTCAGGGAGTTGTGCAGAGCCAGAAGGGCCCCCCTGAGCCTCCTTTTCTCCAGGCTGAGCCCCTTTCCCAGCTCCCTCAGCCGCTCCTGGTGCTGCTGGCATCCCTGACATCCCTCATGGATCTCACACTCCCAGAGCCTGCTCGGGGTGGAAAGCAGAATTGTTTTGCATTCCCGCTGCGTTTGTGATCCCAGCTGTCAAACCCTTGGTGCCTGAGCTCTGCCTCTTTCCAGAGGTAACCAATTAATTTTATGATGCCACTTGAGAGGGCTGGAGATGGAGTTACAGAGCATTTAATGATCAAAGAAAATAGTGAATAATATAAATAGAGATGTCCTCCCATTCCCCTCTTGATAGGCTTTCTAATAAAGGACACTTCCTAATAAAAGAGTCTCCAGACCTCTCTGTGAATGGTCCCATTTTTATGTGAAGGGCACAAATATTGCATTTATCATCAGTGGTGACTGAAAGACACTGACAGGGACAGGAGCTGCCTCTGTGCAATCAAAAATGGAAAAAGAGATGGGCTTTTCCTACTTTACATCCCACAATTTCCATCAGTTCTTTTTTTATTTAGTGCTACGGGGATAATATCACCTGGTACAACCATGAATACAGCCTGGGTGTGTTCAAAGAGTGACAGAGACTCCCAGACTGCTTTGGGTGGGAAGGGAATTAAAGATCATCTGTTCCTCCCACTGTCCCAGGCTGCTCCAAGCCCCGTCCAGCCTGGCCTTGGGCACTGCCAGGGATCCAGGGGCAGCCACAGCTTCTCTGGGCACCCTGTGCCAGGGCCTCCGCACCCTCACAGAGAACAATTCCTTCCCAATATCCCATCCATCCCTGTCCTCTGGCAGTGGGAAGCCATTCCCTGTGTCCTGGCACTCCATCCCTTGTCCAAAGCTGTGGGAGGAAGGGGCTGTCCCGGGGCTGCTGTCACTGTCCCTGCCCACGGCAGAATGCGGGACAGAGGTGGCACTTGTCCCACAGCAGCACGAATGAGCTGTGCTGTGCCAGCCCCACGAGGGACAGCACAAATGAGCTGTGATGTGCCAGCCCCACGAGGGAATTCCGTCTCTTTGCAAACACCACTTGAACAAAGGCACGACTGCAAACAGAAACCCGATCTGAGCTTGGCACTTCCTGCTGCAAATCCTGATTTATGAATATGGCCCTGCACCACCACTGCTGGAATGGCCCAGGGGTGCTAAACCAGTGGTGCATTTGCTCTGCTCCAGGCTTTTTAAATTCGGGATTCATTTCCTACAGGGAAAAGGAACGTTCCCTTTGAGGATGATATTCCTGTGGCAAAGCTGCCTTTCCATTTTAAAGCTCGTCTCTGACGTAAGGGATTGACTCATCCACACCTGTCCAGGGCATTGGAATGAATGGCAGCCAGGAGATATTTGCCCAAAAACACACAGATTATTTGCCCAAAAATACATGTATCACCCTTCCTACTGCACTGCTTCCATTTCAAAACTGGTCATCTTTCAGGTTTAGGAAAGATTTTACCCATCTGCTTCCTGGGAAATAAGAAATCAAAGACCCATCCTCACCACTGCCTTCCAGGAGGATACAAGGAGTTTTTTCCTAAAAATAAGTAACCTAAGTGGAAAAGTCCTTCCCAAGACTTTTTCTTTCAGAACAGTAAGCTTGGAAAAGCTGGGAAATCCCCACACTGTAGTTATCCTGTAAAAACCATCATGTGCGGATGGAGCAAACCCATCAAATTTAGGATGGCACGTCATTCCCATTCCCTGAGTGCTGCACACAAATGGAAGCCCATTCAGGTGGATACGCCTTCAAAAAGACTGTGGAAGAGAAAAGCACATTGAGAGTGGGAGTTAAAACTTGTATTAATTAACAAAAGCTTCAGGAGGCTTTCCCCCCTCTCCTCCATCTCCTTTACAACATAAAAAAGTTCAAGGCCAGGTTGGACAGGGCTTGGAGCAACCTGGGGTAGTGGAAAATGTCCCTGTTCATGGCGGGGGGGGGCGACTGGATGAGCTTTAAGGTCAGTTCCAACCCAAACCATCCCAAGAGTCTGGGATAAAACAGAAATTACAATTGTTATTGGAGATGGGAGACAACAAAAGGAACCCAGGTCTGTATTTGGACTGCTTTAGGCTTTGGGGTTTGTTCTCCCCACAGCAGAAGGGATTACACAACACTTCATGTTCTATTCCGTGCAACTCCACTGATTTTACAGGACAACCCACTAAATATCCTAAATGAGATTTCTGAAGCTTCCATGAGGGATTTGAACAGCCAGCTGCTGGGAAAGCTGAAATTATTTTCAAATATTCAGCTTGTGAGGGACTTTTAACAGTTGTTCTTAGTGAAACAACTCCACACAGCTCCACAAAATCCAAGCTGCAGGAACCTGACCTGCTCCCCTCCTGCTTCTCCCCCACATAATTTGGGTCACCCCTTAGGGACTAACACAGGGTTAAAGCTGCTCATTAATTAATAGTCCATCACTCATTTAGCAACACTTTTACTCACCAGAAACCCCTTATATGTTGTTACCTGCCTGCAGTGGAAATATTTTGAGCAATATAAAGTCCCCACACCAAAGGCTATTGCATTTCCAAAGCCTTTTACTGCTGGAAGCAACTGTTTGGGGGGCGGGGGGGGGAATTCTCTTCTTCTTATATTTATCTTTACTGCAAAAACTCTAAATATAACCCTATTTCTCAGCAATATAGGGATGGAACATCCAAAATATTCCATAAATGCTTTCTCTTCCCAAGCTGCCTTCAAACCAAGCAAAACCCCTCCTATTTCAACACCGTTCTGTTTCCTACCACCACATTTATTTGCACTATTTGAAAAATATTTCCCTGGGATGAGCAATATTTTAGATCTCATGTCAATGGAAGAATATTCTCAGTCTAATTTTAGGAATTCTTAAAATTAATAGAAGCAAACCAAGTCATTAGCATGGAATTTTAGCCATCTAAAGGTGGGTTCTGCTAGGAAGTTAAATTCAATTATCTTTTTTTGATACCAGATTAACTGAGGGATCAGCGCAACTAATGAACTACTTAATGAGCAGGATTAAAAGGGCTGAGGCAAAAAAGGAAAAGAAATCAGGTGAACCAAGGCCACTGGAGTTATATTGAACAGGAATGGAAATTTTGCTTATTTTCCCCCTGGAAATTTAATTCCCAGACTGACGTGTCCACAGGAAGGCGGACAGAGCTTTCCCAAAAGGGAAAAGCTGGATCTGCTGCTCCATGTCCCCAAAACCTCATTCCTGTGCTGCACACCAAGATCAGGGCTTCCAAAGGCCATCACAGCTTGGATCAGCATGGATCAGCATGGATCACCGTGGATCATCACGAATCACCATGGGCCACCATGGATCATCATGGACTACCATGGATCACCGTGGATCACCGTGGATCATCATGGACTACCATGGATCACCATGGATCACCGCGGATCATCACGAATCACCATGGACCACCATGGATCATCATGGTTCACCGTGAATCACTGTGGATCATCATGGATCATCATAGATCACCATGGGCCACCATGGATCATCATGGACTACCATGAATCACCATGGATCATCATGGGTCACCATGTATCACCATGGATCAACAGCATCAATAGGTTCTACAGGAAGTGGCTGATTCTCAGTGCAGATCACGTGTGCTCCAGGGCGGATCTTCTGTCCTGGTCCCCAGGGCCACAACCAGGTGACATCGTCACCGGAGCCCAG
This sequence comes from Eulacestoma nigropectus, assembly GCA_013397775.1. Classification (NCBI taxonomy): domain Eukaryota; kingdom Metazoa; phylum Chordata; class Aves; order Passeriformes; genus Eulacestoma; species Eulacestoma nigropectus. The sequence goes on from VZTE01003808.1 coordinate 192,443, forward strand.
TGGGACACCCAGCCACTCACCCCTGACTTCAGTCAAGGAAACATCATGGAATCATGGAATGGTTTAGGTGAGAAGGGACCTCAAAGCCCATCCAGTGCCACCCCTGCCATGGGCAGGGACACCTTCCACTGTCCCAGGCTGCTCCAAGCCCCAGTGTCCAACCTGGCCTTGGGCACTGCCAGGGATCCAAGGGCAGCCACAGCTTCTCTGGGCACCCTGTGCCAGGGCCTCCGCACCCTCACAGAGAACAATTCCTGCCCAATATCCCATCCCTCCCTGCCCTCTGGAACTGGGAAGCCATTCCCTGGGTCCTGTCCCTCCATCCCTTGTAAAGAGTCTCTCTCCTTCTTTCCTGTAACTCCTTCAGGCACTGGAATGTCCCAGTGAGGTCACCCCAAAGCTTCTCCTCTCCAGGTTGAACAATCCCAGCTCTCCCAGCCTTTCCTCCCAGCAGAGCTGCTCCATCCCTCTGGTGTCCCTCGTGGCAGATGGAGCTGAAGGTGCTGCACTCAAACACAAGGACGAAGCCACAGAGGGACCCATGGGTGGCCAGGGAGCAAAAGCTGGGACATTCCACTGGGACACCAGGACAACATCAACTGAAGCAGGAATTCTGCTCCATCCCCCCTTTGTTTGTGGTAATTCTGCTGTAGCACCCAGTGGGGAGGCTGCTCTGTGGCTCATTCCCACCATTTCCACACATCCCACTGAGTGCACCGGGGACCCTCTGAGCCCACACGCAGGAATTCCCTGGGGGAATGCCAGTCTCCGAAGGGGATTCAGAGCCACGCCCCTGTTCAGGATTTGAGCCTCTTGTCTTAAATGTATGAAAAAGGCTCACATTTAGGTCTCCTCCACAAATAACTGCCTCTTGCCCTGCCTTCTCCTGAAAGCTCCTGGGAAGGAAGCTACTTGGTCTTTTCTGTGACTCCAGGTCTAGGAGGCCCAATTTCCATTCCTTCCTTCCTTTGCACACATCTCCAACAGGAGGATAGATACAACTAAATAAATTAAAAATAACTAAATAACCCTCTTGCTAAGCAAACTGGGCTGTCCACCACGTGCCAAATCAGCTGCAGGTCTCCAGATGCTCTGGCAAACAAAGAATCTGCTAAAACAAAGTGTAAAAGGGAGAAAGGAAAGCAGGCAAGCTCCAACACTCCAGAATATTGTTTGTCTGGTATCAGAAGCTCCTCAGTCAGTCCTGCCTCATTGGGATCGTTTTGCAATTTATCTGTTGCCAGCATAAAACCATCAGAGTCACTGGGGGGGTCTGGCAGCCAGGATGGGCTCCTCCTCCTTTGTGCATCACTGGCTGCAGCGTCTTCTGCTCCCAGCAGTTATCCCAGCAGCTGGGATAAAATGGCTAAAAATATGGAGCTTGTCATCCCAAAATGAATCACTGGAATCATTTGGAAAGATGCTGAATGCAAAGCTGAGGAATTAAGCTGTGAAGCCAAACACAGATCTGCACAGAGAGGGTTTGTTACAGGGGCAGGTTTGCAACCCTGACACAAAGTATGGGGAAGTTCATCCCCCATTAACAGAATCAGTCACACGACTCTCTCTGTTCCTTTTTTCCCTCTCACATCGTCATTTTCCTGTTGTCTCACAAGACACCATTCCCATTGCGGCAAATACAAGGCACAAGCAGATTTAGAATCATAGAATCCCAGGATGGTTTGGGTTGGAAGGGACCTCAAAGCCCATCCAGTGCCACCCCTGCCCTGCCCAGGGACATCTTCCACTGTCCCAGGCTGCTCCAAGCCCCGTCCAGCCTGGCCTTGGACACTGCCAGGGATCCAGGGGCAGCCACAGCTTCTCTGGGCACCCTGTGCCAGGGCCTGCCCACCCTCACAGGGAACAATTCCTTCCCAAAATCCAATTTAAGCCCATTCTCTTTCAGTTTGAATCCATTCCCCCTTACCAGGAAACGCTGCTACAGCACAGGAAGTTGGCACAGCCATAAAACCACCTTAAGAAAATCGTGGATTCATTTCTATGTAGCACTCAGAGAAAAAAAGTCTGCTCTGTGTTCTGATGACTTATTGTATTTTAAATATATGGGCTCATGCAGTGTAATTGGTCGTGGCATATTTTGCATGATGAACACAACAAATTGGCTTTTGTGGAGCTGTTCCAAGCAGTTGTTCAAGACAAAAAAAGCAATTAGTGAAAGCAGCCATTAGTGACAAACTAAATGGGGAAAAATGGTTTTAACCAAATCTACTGTGAAATGTGCACCACACAATTTTACTGAAGCCTCTTGGATTCCAAGTCCTTCCTCAGGACTTGCTGAATTTCCATTGCATATAAACATTCACAGACCACTGTGTGTAAATAACAGTTTAAAGAACAAAATGAACCATTTGCATGGGAATTGAGAGCATTGACTTTGTGACCAGACAATTTTCAGCCCATTTTAATATCCACTTTATAAACAGAGGCTTCACAGAGAGTTTAGGAAAAGCAATTCAGATTGGAAGAGAAAATTGTTTTTAAAAAACAGCTGCAAAGGCAAAAAGGTATGAGTTTATATTATATAAAAATTATAGGGTCAGGGAAAGGCTGGAGTGGGAAGGGCCCTTAGAGCCCATCCAGTGCCACCCCCTGCCAAGGGACACCTTCCACTATCCCAGGTTGCTCCAAGCCCCATCCACCCTGGCCTTGGACACTTCCAGGGATCCAGGGGCAGCCCCAGGGCTTCTCTTCCCCCAGCTGAACAATCCCAACTCTCCCAGCACAAATCTAAATTTCTCAACACAAAGCATAAAATAATCTCCACACAACGTCAATGCACAAGTTTTAAAACGGGGACATCAACTCCCTTCTTGCCAAGGTAAACGATCCATAGGAATTTATCAACCAGGAATTCTTTCCACTGACAAATACAACCTGGAATTGCCTTGCATCACCTTGGAGTTTTACAGGCTTCTTTCAGGCAGGCAGAACCGCTCGTTGGTTCGTGCTCAAACCTGCGGCAGCTCCAAGGCTCTCCCGCTGCCTTCCCACACACGGAATCTCTCCACAAGTCTTAAAATCCTTCTTCCCCAACACTCATCCCTTCTGTTTCCAACACACACCTCACATGGGCCTGGAAACCCCAGGCAAAAGTAACAGGAGAGATAGATGTGGATTTAAATAGGTTGTAAGCCCAGAAGGTGTCAAGGAGCAATTGGACAGAGTGGGATTGTGGAGGTGCCTGTGCAGGGCCAGGAGCTGGACTGCATGATCCTGTGGGTCCCTTCCAGCTTGGGATAGTCCAGAATTCCATGAGCTGTCCATAACTCTGAGAGGATTAATTGCATGGACATGACAATCAGTTTCTAATGCTGATCAGAACAGCTCCCAAAGAGAGCAGAGAGAAGCTGAACAAGCCTTTCCCGATGGATCTATTCCCACAGCCTCACCTGGAAATCACACCCTCGTTATTCAAGGCCTGAACATTTAGTAAGTGGCCAGGATTTATACCAGCAGCGTATAAATGCAAGAGGGAAAGCCCAGCCTATCCCAAGCCATTCAGAATTCCCTCGCTGGTGTCACAACAGGAGGAGTTTGTACATCCAGTTGTGCTGTTTGTCCCAGCTTGTGGAATCTTTGCCAATACACACGAATCTCTTAGGACATGGAAATAACTGCAGGGTTATTGACGAGTTCAGATGTCTTTGGACTCGGAAAGAGAATTTACAGCAGTGATTTACAGAATGCTTTTCTATACACTGAGAAAAACTAATTATTACTGCACAGAAATTCATCACTGTCATAAAAATTAATGGAGTTTGAGGAGCAGTGAACTCACCCCGAGATGTTGCCTTAATTATCCCGTCAGCCTTTAAGAGTTTTGGTCTCTGCAGTGGTTAATGAAGGTTAATGCCTCCACTATTCCAGAAATATTACATGCAACTTGACAAATATTTGGGGAAAATAAGTTAGAGAAGCTGCAAAATAACTCCACATTACAATGAAATTCATCCACAAAAGGTCGCCCAGACAGGCCACTCTCCCTGAGAAGCCTGGCAGAGGCTGAATTTTAATGTCATTAACCTTTACGGCCTAAAATTCCAAATTTTAGAAAATGTAGAGCTGAGTGACTGTGACCTTCAGCCCCAGCTGAGTCCCCAAGATTTCTGAGGTGTTTCCAACAGACTGGAATGGATCAGATGCTGGAATCCCTAAACGGCATCAGGCAGCTGAAGTGAGTTTAGGGTATAAAAAGACCAGCACATCCCTCAACTCTTAAACCCATAGCAGAACCTCTGGGATTAGGAACATTTCCCCCTCTTTCATTAAGCAAACCTAGTGGAGACAGAGATCCCAACAACAAATTGCTCCTGTTGGCCATGCCAGCATGGAACGTGTGTCCTGCTGGTCCCTCACACCACACCAACACCCCTGGGACACACGGCTGTCCCCAGCACAGGAGGGACAAGGAGCTGCTGGAGAGAGTCCAGAGGAGGCACCAGGATGATCAGAGGGATGGAGCAGCTCTGCTGGGAGGAAAGGCTGAGAGAGCTGGGATTGTTCAGCCTGGAGAGGAGAAGCTTTGGGGTGACCAAATTGTGGCCTTCCAGGACCTGAAGGAGCTACAGGAAAGATGGAGAGACTCTTGAGAAGGGATTCAGTGCCAGGACACAGGGAATGGCTTCCCAGTTCCAGAGAGCAGGGATGGATGGGATATTGGGAAGGAATTGTTCCCTGGGAGGGTGGGCAGGCCCTGGCACAGGGTGCCCAGAGAAGCTGTGGCTGCCCCTGGATCCCTGGCACTGTCCAAGGCCAGGCTGGACACTGGGGCTTGGAGCAGCCTGGGACAGTGGAAGGTGTCCCTGCCATGGCAGGGGTGGGGTGAGATGAGCTTTGAGGTCCCTTCCCACCCAAACCATTCTGGGATTCCAAGACGCTGCTGCGGATACAACCTCAGCGGCTTGCAGAGAATAATTAAAGTTTTATCGACATTAAATCTTCCTATCTGGAGATGCAGCTCCAAAGTGCTTCCAACAGGAGGACCTCACCCCATTCCCAGGCTGGAACACAAACACAAGCTCCCAAGGCCACCAACGTCCGTTCCTGTCCCAGCACCAAAGCACTGGGGACTCAAGAATGCGATCAACAAGGACATTTTATTTGTGGAGGATTATTTGTGCACATCTCCAACAGCCTGGAACACTTGGGTCTGGAGGAATTCACACAACTGAGCATCAGCTCTCCATTCCCAGCACAGACGAGAGCTGTAACACCCCACTGCAGCAGGAATTACAGCGGTGATTAAAAGACATTAACGTTGTTCCAGTCCTAATGTGAGGGCTGAGAGCAGACACACAATGAATTCACAATGTTCGTGGCCCACACAAACCCACAGCAGCTCATTAGCTACGATAGAACATTTAAAAAAGAGAGAAGGAATATGGAAATGAGCGTTTCTTTCCATGAGGAATCATTTCTTTCCCAGGTTCTTCTCTTGTGCTGTTCAAGGATAAACTGATATTAGAGGACAAAGCTGGGAACGCTTCGCCTTTATCAGATTAAAGCAATTATGAACTGTTTCTAAAGATGCTTTCATAATATTAGTTTTGTTCTCAGAAAAGAAGACTTAATTTGCAAACTAAGTTGGAAAATTAAGATTGGTTCCTCCAAATTACCATCCTCCAAAAAACTCACTGCCTGAGAAACTGCTCAGCCTTCCTGGTTGATCCCAGCCGTAAACCTTCCCCAGAGGAATTTAAAAGTGCACATTTTCAGTGGATCTCTGCCACCTCTCCATCTTCCCAGCACAGGGAAGGAGAGGCTCCAGGGAGACCTTAAAGCACCTTCCAGTATCGAAAGGGGGCTTATAAAAAAGAGGGAGAGGGACTATTTCCGTGGTCAGATAGTGATGGGACAAGGGGAAGGGTTCTGAATTAAAAGGAGTGAGATATAGATGGGATATTGGGCAGGAATTGTTCCCTGGGAGGGTGGGCAGGCCCTGGCACAGGGTGCCCAGAGAAGCTGTGGCTGCCCCTGGATCCCTGGCAGTGTCCAAGGCCAGGTTGGACAAGGCTTGGAGCAGCCTGGGACAGTGGAAGGTGTCCCTGCCCGTGGCAGGGGTGGCACTGGATGGGCTTTGAGGTCCCTTCCCACTCAAACCATTCTGAGATTTTATTAAACAGAAAAAAAAGCCACAGCCATCACAAGACCCATTGAAGTCTGGGGTTTTACTGGGTGATAGATTGGCACCAGAGCATCTCTGTGAGAAACACATCAATGTGCTCGAGATACACCAAGTTATCTGGGAAGAGACCCCAGGAGTGCTGGGTTCAGGAGCACCCACCACTAATCCAGCAAGAATGGAACCACTGTTTTCCAGACACTAATGACTAAGTCATTAAAACACACATTAAACAACACCAAGGGGCACTGAGCTAATGAGCCTGCCTGATCCCATGCCTGGTTTTACATCTGTTTTTCATATATTCCCATGGAAGAGATATATAATATATTGCCATTCCCACTGGACAAAGTGTAGCACATCCCTGCTTTTCTCCTGCCAAAATGCCATGCTCCAAAAGCAGCCGAAGGACAGCCTGCCTTGCCAGCTGCTCCTGAGACTCTGGATTACCGGGATGTGGGAGAAGCACCACAGCCGTGTATGATCACCCTGTGTTGTGTATCCCATCCCAGACCTGCCTGCAAGCTCATTCCACACAAATATTTATGGCAATCCTGGAAGCAAATATATTTGCACGGGGTTAATTGGGGAAAATACACTTTCACTGACGTCTTGCCATGCTCTTGTTAATAGCCAGGAGGAAATGAGGGCACAGCAAAGCCTGAGAGCCTCCCAGTTTCTTGCAGCAGCTGACAGAGTGATGCAGCATTTTATTTGCCCATAATTGAGGGGGGTTGTTGTATTAATGAAGCACGAGTTGAATATTAACTGTTAAATACAACCGTCATCATCTTCCTCGACGTGGAAGGAGGATTGCTTTTAAACCCCAATAAACTCTACAGTAGCAGCAGCCAAAACAAGATTATCTCCTTTCCCAGTGCTCCATAAAGCTGGGGAATTACTGAGTCCTTTTAGATATTACAATGTTTGTCAAGCAACAATTAAAAACGCACCAGTGATTAAGCAAACACCATAAAGCTTTTACAATTCATTTGAAGCAGGCAAATATTTGTGCAGCCACACAAAAAAATCCCAACCAACCTTGAAGTATTTGCTTCTCTGAAGACTCAAAATCCTTCATTTTGCAAATGGCTGTTTAAAAACTCCCTTTAAGACTCCAAGGCCGTCCAACCTGGCCTTGGACACTTCCAGGGATGGGGCAGGCACAGATTTTTTGAGGACATCAGCAATGGCACACAAATAATTATTACTTGCATTTACAGCCAAGAATCCCCATACAGCGCTGATTGTATGGGATAAACCAGCCCCTTCCCAGGAAGTTTCCAATCTCAGGCTTAGCATAAATTCAAATTATCCCAGTTTTCCAGACACCTGTGCTAAAAGGCAGGAGGGCTTATCCAAAATCAAGCTTCCAGAACAAAGCAGAAATCTCAACTCATTCTGAAACTCTGTGCTTCACTCCAGGTGCATTCTTCCCTCCAATAAAAGGAAATGCCATCCCTTGGGACAGGTGAGACAATGGGGATGAGCTCTGCAGGGCCCCTGATGTTCCCACACAAACTGGGCCCTGTCCAAACAGCTCCGAGTCTGAAGCAGGCGAGCACTTTAAAGCTGTTAAATCTTCCCCAAACACCGCAATGCAGAATAAAGAGGATTTGAAACACTTTTCCCTGTTTTGTCACCACTACCTGCAGCAGCCCTGACCGCTCTCCTCCTCTCCCACACTTCCCATTCCCATGCATTCCCCTCCCTCCTGCCAGCAAGTGTTTATCCAGCTGTAGGGAAAAGCGCAGTCTGAGGTTAAATATAACCAAAAGGAGGGGTTTTAGCTTGTTGGGGGGGGTTAATGTTTAACCCAGACCCCTTCCCAGCGCAGTCCCTGTGTCGCTGGACACAGAGGTGTGCACTGGAGCAACGGGAGATGGACATTGCTGCGTCTCCTCAGGAAGAGCAGGAGCAAAGGTGGGATCCCTGGCCCCCCACACCTCCCAGGAGGGCACTTACAGAGCTGCCGTGGCCAAACTTCCCTCCTAACTCGGGACAATGCTTGGGAGATGCAGTTTGAGAGTTTTAGGTCGGACATGAAGGACAATTTCTTCCCAAAGCAGGCGTCCCTCTGGTTCAGGGCACATTCAGGGTGCCAAGAGCTGTTGGGCAAAGCCACGGCTGCCCTGGCAGCCCCTCTCCCAGAGGAAGGCTGGAGAAGCTTTGCTGAGGTCCTTTCCAACCAACATAAGCCTGGGATGAAGGGAGGTGTCTGATTATCACAGGCAGAGCACCTGAGTTTCTCCTTCACACACAAAGCAGGGCAGCCTTCATCTGCTTCCCTAAACCAGCTCAATTCTCCTAAATTCCCCCCATTTCCCCAAAGAACAAAGCCAACTGTGCCGTTTTAGAAGAGTATCTGACAACAATAAATCTGTATTTGGGATCTCAATGGCAGAATCACAGCAGTGCTCGGAAATGATGAAGGATTACAAAAGCAGAGGCAGAAGAAATTCAAGAAGAAAAAGGGCTCTGAAGAGGTTCAAGAGACTCCTCAAACAGAGAATACAGGATCTAATCAAATGCTAAACAGCCTTTAAGTGGAGAATGCGCCTTCCCAAGGAAGGCGGGAGAGGCACATCCCAGCAGTGTCTGCTGTGGGCACTCGGGTATATCCGGGCAAACCCTTCGGAAATGGGGCTGGTGCATGCACAAACCCACCACGTGGCATTTTCACACCCACTCAGCCAACTCATCCCACTTCCAGGCAACTCCTGTCCCCCTCATCAGCTCCCCATCCACAAGTGCTCCTCCTCCCACCTCCTTCCCATCTCCTCTAAGGATGAGCCCAGCCATCAAGCTCTGGGAAGTTCCCAGCACGAGTCCTTGGAGAACTCACTACATTTGCTCCTTGATTTTCTTTTTTATTGGTGTAAGCTGTTAGGAACGTGATCCTCTCCCAACATCCATCATAAAGACGCTTACTCTGCGTGACCTTTTCGGTGCGACTCAAATTCCTCCTGGAAGAGCCCTTGGTTTCACAGCACCCTCCTCATGCTCACCCAGTGGATGGAATTTCCAGAGGGCTTTGCCCAGGAGGCCTCTTTAAAGAAATGAAAGAAAAGAGGTTTTTCCTCCAAGTGGCTCCATGTCTGACAGTGTTAAAAGCACCACAGCTCGATGGTCTGGCATGCCAGGAATGACCTACCCTCAAATCATAGAATCCCAGGATCACTGAGGCGGGAAAAGGCCTCCAAAAGCATCCAGTCCAAGCTGTGCCCGATGCCCACCTTGTCCCCAGCCCAGAGCACTGAGTGCCACCTCCAGCCCTTCCTGGGACACCTCCAGGGATGGCGACTCCAAACCTCCCTGGGCAGCTCCTGCCAAGGCCTGAGCACCCTTTCCATGGAGAAATTCCTGCTGCTGTCCAACCTGAGCCTCCCCTGGCCCAGCCTGAGGCCGTTTCCCCTTGTCCTGTCCCTGTTCCCTGGGAGCAGAGCCCGACCCCCCCCGGCTCCCCCCTCCTGTCAGGGAGTTGTGCAGAGCCAGAAGGGCCCCCCTGAGCCTCCTTTTCTCCAGGCTGAGCCCCTTTCCCAGCTCCCTCAGCCGCTCCTGGGGCTTCAGCCCCTTCCCCAGCTCCCTAATATTGCCAATATTTGCTCAGATTTGGGGTGCTGTAGAAGGCTGTAGTTTACTTGCATTTATCTGTCTGAAGTTCCCTGGCAAAGATGGATTTCATATTATTTAAGTGCCAGTGTTAAAAGCATTTGGATACCAAATAAATTGACAAAACTGCAGATAGGCTTTTTAATTAAAAAAAAAGGCACAAAACAAGTTCTGTATTGCACGATTGAAAAACTCATTATATTTCATGAATTGCATCTTCTCTGGGAATGGACTCGGAATGGGAGCACTTTTATTTATCTTCAGGCTGCAATAAAACCCATCCAGACAACAGAAATGTTGACAACTGCATTCACTCCTCTGAAGTTATTTGCAAAACCCTTTACTCCAGAATATCAAAGTCAGTAGTGTTTGAATTGGGTTTGGTGAAGCTCTGCCCTTTGCAGCCTCTGCCTGACACCCAGCTGGAGGAAATGAGATTTAAGTAGTGTCTCTTTTTTAATTAATTGCTGGAATGAGGAGTGTGGGAAGAGGCTCAGCTATGTTTTGTTAGTACTTTGTTTTTTCAGGGTAGTCCATGGCCTCTGTACACAGCAGAAAGTGCAGGTGCCACCCTAAAGCTATCTTCTCCTTTCCTCTGACATGTCCTGGACACCCTGGATTGGTTTTTTGATGGGAATTGAGTTGAACTCCAGACATTTGCGTTCAACTCCAGACACCTGAAAGCAATCTGACAGCACTGGGAACTAAGTGCAGAGACCTGAACAAGGCAAAATCCTGGCTGGCTTTGAAGAAATAGAATTGTCTTTATTTCTTGTGTTTGTTTTTCAGCTCTGAGGTTACTCTGCCTGACTTACGTGTAGTAGAGGGCAGGAGCAGAGGCTGATTAAATTCACACAACACACTCAACTCGGAGCCTGTCTTTTAAACTTGGATTTTCCTCATGGGCGAGGCAAGAGAAGGATGTTTCTGTGGCAGAGTGTCAGTGTTGAAGAAAGCAGCACTTGGGGACTGTGATTGTCCCTCTAGGCTGGCCCTGCTGAGGGGCCTCGAGGGCTGTGTCCAGTTCTGGGCCCTCCTGGCCAGAGAGCCCTGGAGGGGCTGGAGCGTGTCCAGGGCAGGGAACGGAGCTGGG
>VZTE01003808.1:203739-260359 GCA_013397775.1 Eulacestoma nigropectus
CCATCCCTGGAGGTGTCCAAGGAAGGGCTGGAGGTGGCACTCAGTGCTCTGGGCTGGGGACAAGGTGGGCATCGGGCACAGCTTGGATTGGATGATCCTGAAGGTCTTTTCCAGCCTCAATGATTCTGTCCTTGGAATCATTATTATTATTGGAATTACTGTTATTCCATCAATTTGACTATTACTGCATCATTGCCACAAGCAAATCGATTTATGGTTGGAAGGTCAATACCACGGAGGAGATGTCAGCTGTTTGGACCTGGAGCATTTGCAGCTGAAAAAGACCAGGGAGTCTGATGAGACACCACATAATCCCCAAAAATACACTGAGATTTTCAGCTCCTCTCCAGAATTCTGCTTCTTTTAGGAAGCATAACTGATGCGTAGCATTAATCAGTATTTTAAACTGACATGTCAGAGCAGTAATACAGAGCTGTGGCAGAGGAAGGCTCGAGCTGCCCTACACAGCCTTCTCCTCACTTGAAACATCTCCCCTCAACGCCTGGGCTGTGTAAAAAAATCCCACTTCAAATGACATCCCTGAAATCTAGACACAGATCGGCCCAGCTATCAAAGCACGAGGCAATCAAAGCACGGCAAGAGTTCCAGCAATAAGGATGGAATGCTGAATGCTGCATAATGAAGAGATTTCCTTTTACCAACACAGGAATTGTCTGCAAAACATCTACAACGGCAAGGCAGCTCCTTGTTCCCTCAGGCTGCAGTTTCACCCCTGGCAGCAGACCGGGGGTGAAGCTCCCATGTGCAAAGTCACATCCATGCCCTTAAAAACCTTCCAGGGACCTTCACTCCCACAGAACACATCAGCAAGGAGATCAGAGAAGCTCAGCTTGGAAAGGCAGCAGCCTCCACAGTGGCTCTGTGTTTGGTTTAGGCTCAGCTTCCTGGCTGGAGGAGCAGCCCAGCCCTTTACTCTGCTATTCTGCCCCTCTGCCCGGCTCAGGTGAGACCCCACCTGCAGAGCTGCCTCCAGCTTAGGGGTCCCCAACAAAAAAAGGACCTGGAGCTGCTGGAGAGAGTCCAGGGGAGGCCACAGAGATGCTCCAAGGGCTGGAGCCCCTCTGCTCTGGAGCCAGGCTGGGAGAGCTGGGGGGGCTCACCTGGAGAAGAGAAGGCTCCAGGGAGAGCTCAGAGCCCCTTCCAGGGCCTAAAGGGGCTCCAGGAGAGCTGGAGAGGGACTGGGGACAAGGGATGGAGGGACAGGACACAGGGAATGGCTTCCCAGTGCCAGAGGGCAGGGTTAGATGGGATTTTGGGAAGGAATTGTTCCCTGTGAGGGTGGGCAGGCCCTGGCACAGGGTGCCCAGAGCAGCTGTGGCTGCCCCTGGATCCCTGGCAGTGTCCAAGCCAAGGATGGCTGGGCCTTGGAGCAGCCTGGGACAGTGGAAGGTGTCCCTGCCATGGCAGGGGTGGCACTGGATGGTGTTTAAAAGGACCCTTCCAACCCAAGCCATTCCATGATGCTGTGAAGAAGCCCCACAATGACAGAACAGCATCCACTCTTCACACCCAGCAGCTCCGAACCCCAGAGCAGCTCCTTGTTTGTGCCCAGGCATTCAAAAGATGCAGAGAATCCAGCCCAGCTGAGCCAAGGGCAAACCTGAGGCTCGGACTCTGGTACCAGCCCCCTGACTGAGCTGATCCCAGGATCCCAGGAGAAATAACCATGGACCGAGATTTTGTTTTGTGCACCTTCTCCATAGACACCTTTTCTCTTTTGTGTGCTGCAGGGGATGGGAACGCTTTCCTCCTAGCACTCTCAATTTGAGAAACCCTTTCCCCACTATTCTCAGCCAGCTGGGAATTGAGGAGAGCTTGAATGGAAGAAGTAAGAGCTGCTGTTTTCACCTGTTCTTTGTGCTGATTCCAGGAATTCAGTTTTGAGGGGATTGTGCTCCGCAAATAGGAGCTGCCAAACAATTTGCTTGCTGCAGGTTCAGCTGAATATTTTGGAAAAGACTAAGAAATTGGATCGTGGTGCCAGCCCCAAAACAAGCAGGGTGATGTACAAGAGGACACCGAGCCTGCTGGCAGGAATTCCAGATTCCTATAGGTAAATCAGCAATGACAGATGGGGAAAAGCAGGGAAAAAACCCCACTACCAAAGTCAGCAGGGCAGTAGGAGAGACACGTTTGCCTTTGTTTTGTTATCCATACATGAAATATAACCCCCAGCACTGTGGAATGCAGCACATGGCACATCCATCTGCTCCACCCACTCCTCACACTCTGAAAATAGCCATCCCCAAAACCCAGAGCCACATCCAGAGCGGGCCACCCACTCCCAGCACAACTTCCAGCAGCTCTGTCAGCCACAACAAACTCCCCAGGCCCCCCTGACTGCCCACAAAAGCTGCTCCCCATCCCCTCCTGGGCAATCCCACACGTGCTGCCAGCTTGTATCCCCCTGGCAGTGCCCAAGGCCAGGTTGGACACTGGGGCTTGGAGCAGCCTGGGATGGTGGAAGCTGTCCCTGCCCATGGCAGGGGTGGCACTGGATGGGCTCTAAGGTCCCTCCAAGCCAAACCATTCTGGGATTCTCTGATTTCCCCTGATTTTGTCTCCTCTGCTCCAGGGATGTCCAGACACAAGGGGAAGGTGCTTTCCACTGACCCAGCCCAATCCCAGGGCTGCCCTGCCTTGTTCTGAGCCTCGCCATAGCTAAAAAGGCCTGGAAAACAAGGCAACCTTCATTGACATTACACTTGTGGAGTATTTAAGAGAAGAATAATTTTAGTATTGGTGTTCATACACATTTTTCCTCACAATAACCCCACAGTATTATGAAAGATGGGAGGGGGGATAGTAATTAAAATTAATAATCAGTGAAACCTGTAGCAGGTTTAACACTGAAAAGATTCTCCTGTTCCCTGTGGGCTGGAGACCTGGAGCCCATTGCTGCCTGAGAAGCAGAGGCAGCAGGATCCTCCTGATCCAAAGGGATCAGACTGTGGAGATGGTGCTGCTACACCCTGGCTAAAAGAAATAAAAATTGCAGTAACTTTTACTGACTGGTACCATATTTGAGCTTATTTCAGGGACATTGTTCTATGATCCTCTTAATGGAAGTTTATTGGAAGTGATGGACTTGAGATGCAGGGAAGCACAACTCCTCCAATACAATCAATGAAATGTTTAAATTAATCCTGTGTCTCTCAGAAAGAAACCTTGAATTATGATGGGCAAAATAATGTTTAAAAACTCTGCTTTCATGGACAGCAGGAAAGGCAGCTTGGGGTGATTTCGTGCCATCAAGGAGCTTCTAAAAGTGGCTTTAGAGAACAGAAGGCAGTGGTTGCTTTGGTTCTGAAACACAAATTGGGTCTGTTTCAGTACCAAGTGGCTTTTTGTTCCCCAGTTAGTACCAGGAAATAGTCTAGAATGAGAGATTTTATATAATGTGGGGCAAATCCAGCCCCTGTGCTGTCTGTTGCATTTTAATCTGGGAAAAGACCATGTGTCACTGAGCCCATAAATTAGTATTTTTGGCAAATATTCCACTGCAACTCAAACTCTGCCCAAAGCAAAGCTTTGCTGTGGACAGCAAAGTTCAGTCACCTCATTTCTCACAGCTGCTCTGGCCATATTTCAAACATCAGCAACATTTCCAGTGACATCTATAAAAAGGGATGAAATGGGAGCTCTTATGAACTAATTATCTGACATCTGCTGTTAATATTAACTAATTCTTCAAGGGTTGCACAGAGAAAGTCATCATCATCCTTATAAGCATGTTTAAGTGATGGGATCTCAGCTCATTCCATTCTGCAATTAAATCAACGTGAAAAATACCAACAAAATTATTTCCGCAAGTATTTCAGAACAGCTGAAGCACTTCAGTTCCCCGGCATGGTGATCACCCTCCTTCTGTACCAGACACAACAAACAGCACTTTGTGATTTATTGTTACTTTATCTGCTCTGCCAAACAGGCCTAGAGAGTTTTTAAACATGGATTTAAGGCTGAAAGTTTTTCCTATAAATAAATACCCAGTCTTAAAGCTGCCCATGATGCCAGAACTTCCAGGTATTCACCTGGAGAAGAGAAGGCTCCAGGGAGACCTCAGAGCCCCTTCCAGGGCCTAAACAGCTCCAGGAGAGCTGGAGAAGGGCTTGAAACAAGGGATGGAGGGACAGGACACAGGGAATGGCTTCCCAGTGCCAGAGGGCAGGGATGGATGGGATATTGGGAAGGAATTGTTCCCTGGGAGGGTGGGGAGGCCCTGGCACAGGGTGCCCAGAGCAGCTGTGGCTGCCCCATCTCTTGCTTCAGCACCTCCTTTAAGGCTTTAGGAAAGGGGATGGGAAGCAGAGCCTGGGAAGCTTGTCAGTCCTGGACTCCCAGACTGGTTTGGGTTGGATGGGACCTTAAAGCCCATCCAGTGCCACCCCTGCCACGGGCAGGGACACCTTCCACTACCCCAGGCTGCTCCAAGCCCCATCTGACCTGGCCTTGGACACTGCCAGGGATCCAGGGGCAGCCACAGCTTCTCTGGGCAACCTTATTCCAACACGCCTGGGGATGTTTCAGGTACACAACGATCCCAGGTGGTGAATGAATTTTTCATTCTGTTTTCCCCATCTCTCTTGGATTGGTCTGTCCCTCAGTTAAAATTTCAGTCAGGACCACCCATCCCTGTGCCTGTATCTCCAGAGCCACGGAGATGCCATCCTGAAGGTGCTCCTGAACAGGAAGAGGGGAAAAAAACTCCTGCTACACCTTGTCCATTGTCCTCAACATCATTTTCTCATTATCATCCCCTTGGACGAATAATCCAATCCCATTTTGCCACATTACTTGCAAAACCTGTAAAGGTCGCAGAAAAATACAGGCAGTGGAAGGGTGAGTTTAAATGACTTTCTCCCAGGATATATCCATTTATATATCCATTTATCTCCCACCAGGCACACTGGACTGGCTGGGCCATCCCGGGTTTCTGATCTCCAAGTAATATCAGGGAGATTTTAATCAAACAGTGGAGTGTCTAAAGTCAAATTCTTCCAAAGTATGTTTTAAGGAGAGCGGAACAAACTTTACCCTGGCTCCTGTAATTGTTAGAGGAGAACATCTGAAGGCAACATCTCTCTGCAAGGCTTTTAACGAGTCTCCGCAGTTTTAATTGGCAACTCGCTGCTGCCTCATTTTTCCTCGCAAATTATCCATGTTACCGAGCTCCTCACAAAGTTCTGCCGTTCCTGGGGCTGCAGCGAGCGCTGCACAGGACTCCGTTAAAACAAAAGCAGCAGTGGAAAATCCAAACTCATCCACGCTTGGCAAGGAACAGCTGAGCTCCCGCCTTAATCCCGCTGCGCCGCGCTGGGTTTTGTACAATTAGTGCAGCTGGCAAGCACAGCAGCTTGAGGAACTCTTGTGCTGCCTTTTGAGGGCCAGCAAAAGGATTTACATAATTTAGAGTTTAATAACTTCTGCCCCTGCTTGCTTTTTTTTTGCTAATAGTTCTCCTGAAAACACAGGCTGGTGTGGAGTGTAACTCCCCTGAAATCATCAGCCTTGCATGGAGATGTTTCTAGGGGATGGTTTTATTTGAATTTTGCCCCCAAGGGGATCCATTTCAGATGCTAAGACCACTTCTAAAATAAGCAGAACATCCTTAGAGGATGGAGAATCTGCTCCTTCCACAAAATCCACCCTAAATCACCTGCAAAAATCTGCTCCACACATTATTCTTTAAGACGAATGAGCACTTCTGCACAGTATTAACAGCAGATTAATTTCACTTCCTCTCACATCTTTTCTGTTATCAAAATGAAGAATCACAATGTTTTAAACACAACCTCAATTCAGCTGGGGGGATTTTTGTCTTTTTTTACTGTCCTCTCATGGCTCTTTTTTCCACTCATGTCTCTAAAAACAGAGGATCAGAGACATCATTTTAGGTGTAGCTGTAACAAGTGGTGTTTCCCTCATTCTGAACTTAATTATTTGTTGCAATCAGGAAGGAAAGTCTGTGGTTCTGCTTTGAATTGCAAGCAGAATCCAGGTTTGCATGCAGGCACTTGAGAACTCTGGATAATAAACACAGAGAGACGGAGAAATTAGCTGCTGACTTGGATTTCACTGAGTGTGCAGTAGAAGGTGATCTGTGAGCATCAAGGAGTCAGAAAGCCTTGACAATTGCATACTTGGAGCAGACTGACCAGTTTCTACCAGAAGAAGAAGAAAAAGCAAACCAAAAAAACCCCAAGCCTCCCCCCTCCCCCCCAATTATTCTTTCTGCAATATCACGAAATGTAAAGCAAACGCTGCAGAATAACCAACCCAAAATCAGATGTCAAAAATCGTACATTTATCTTAAAAGAAGGCCACATGTCAGGAGATGTGTCCCTGCCTTCCCCAGTGCTCCTCAACACCCAAGGGTTTGGGTTCTTCCCAGGCCCTCCTTGAACTCAAATCCCACCCTGCTTTTATTTAAGACTGCAATAATGGGGAAAAAATATGGTAATAGTGCTTCTGGGGCAGGCTTTGCAAAGCCCTGGATTGCCTTATTAAAGACGTTGTTAGGAGACAGAAGTCGGATTAGAATCATTAAATTTTAACATTGCCTAAATTCTATTGCAAAGACAAGGCCCTTCCTCCAGCGATTTATATTTGAAGTTTGTTCCTGCAGAGTGAGCACGAGCTGAAGAGCCTGTGTAGACTAACAGTGAGTAATGACACTAAAATCTTTATTATTTACAAACCAAAGCCAGGGTACACATAAAACCCAGTTCCAGCAGGAGGTGTCAACTCAGCTGACACCTCATTATGGCCCAGCTGCAACGCTGAGCTCCACGTCCCCATAACTCCATCCTTCACTCAGCCTCTGCCGCAACTTCACCCCTCAGAAAGCAGCACTTAATGTCCCCATAATGAAGTACAGGCAGGCACATGCAAACACACTCCTGACGCTCTGGAGGTGATGGAAAGCTCTCTCCTGAACATTGGGAAGCTCTGAGTTAAAGTGCGTCTTCAAATGAAAGCTGGATGATGCTCCCTGACACTTCTTCACCATCAGTGTTGACTGTCTGTTCTCACTACAGTCACCAATTTCATTTCTCCTGGAATAAACCTTGGAATGATCAGTTATCCCCAGGCTTAATGGAGCTCAGGACCACCCTGGGAGGTTGGAAGTGACCAGTCTGTTAAATCTTGTGGGGTTTGAAGAGCCAGAGTTGAAAAGCAAGAGCCGGGAGAAGGGAAGGAAGAGGGGACAGACGTGACGGGGCCACGGGGTTATTCCCACCAAAAAAAAAGAGCGGGGAAAAAAGAGCGAAGGCTTCCAATCTTAGCGGCCACTAAAAAGCCTCCCCTCACACCCCAAACTGGGAAACAGCCTAAGGGATCATGGAATGCAATCAGAGAACTGAAACACAGACTCATTTAGGTTGGGAAAGATGATTATTTATCAAGCTGAAAGTGGCTGTTTGGTAATTATTATGACCTAA
The DNA here is from genome assembly GCA_013397775.1 of Eulacestoma nigropectus. NCBI lineage: Eukaryota > Metazoa > Chordata > Aves > Passeriformes > Eulacestoma > Eulacestoma nigropectus. Next base: position 211,206 of record VZTE01003808.1, read on the forward strand.
GGGCTACCTGGGCTGTGGGAGTGTAAAATGGCGGCAGCAGTTATCCCCAGGCTTAATGGAATACTTGCCACCATTCACCTTTCTAGGGATTTACCACATTTATTGCTCATTTCCCAAAGGAACAAGCAGGTGTTTGAAGCTGGGTAGGATCGGCTAAGTCAATACCATGCCCCGAGGTGATGTGAACACCTCCACGCCCTCAGCTCAGTGAGAGCGAGCTGCAGCAGCTCCCCAAGCTCATTACAACCACAACTGCTACTGATCTGTGCACTAACAAGAGATAAAATTCCTCCAAGTCCCTCGCTGGCCCTGGGAAGGAGATTAAAACCCAGCAGAACTCTAATTGCACAATGCTGGTGGGCAAGGACCAGAGTAACAAGAACACAGACTCCTCTTCCTTGAGGCAACGTCTCTCTGAGGATGGCTGCAGCAGTGACCTTACTGCTGCCCCCACTTTAACCAGGACAAAGGGATTTGGGACAGCTGAGTGCCACGTGCCAGTCTGGAGGTTTGCTCAGGAGGGGAGCCTGAGGGCATGGAAAAGGCAGTAAGGGAAAACTGACGGCAAAACCTGCTGTGTGCAATTCCCTGTGGGAGTCCCTTGCAGGGCCGGGTGAGAACGGCCACAGGAACAGAGTGGTGACGTGAGATTCCACACATGGGAGTAGAGCATGAGGTGCCTTTTAGCTCTGCATTCCTAAGGGGAACTAAACAACAGCCATCCTCTCACTGCCTGTTCTAGAGTTTGACCTTTTTCTCTGCTCTTTCCAACCTCCCCCAGCTGTATTTATCACACAAGCTGCTGCTTATCTGAATTTATCACCATACCTGAGGTACCCAGCACTTGTGAAAAGGCAAGGTTTGCACAGGTGAGAACAGAGACCATCGGTCACGTCCTTCAGCACTACAGAGAACAGCACGTCCTGCAGAAAATAATCCACTTATCTGTTCCTGCTTTCTCATTCCTGCCCATTTATTTTCCTTTCTCTCTTTTTGAAGCACAATTAGAAATTTGGAAAAGGCTTTTTTCTGAGCAGGGACTCACACAGCTCATTATTCTGGTACAAGAATACCACTAGTTTGTATTATTCAAGTTTGTACCACTTGTTTGGGTTATTCTGTGCCATCTGTACCCTTCTGACTCCTCCCCCACAGCACCTTAGAACCACACAACTATTCATTATCTCTTTCTGCTTCAGACACCACCATAAACTCTTATCCTCAAGATCAAGGAGGACTGTGATATCCTATACCCCAGATCTCAACTCTGCAACTGAATTTAAACAAAAACCTATTTAAGTTGTACATAGCAATGTGATTTATTTCCTCTGCTTAGTTGTGCAAGCCAAGCCTTTGACCAGAACATTCATAGAGGAAAACAGATTACAGGAGAAGTGCTGAGAAGTTTAGAGCAGGGGGTCAAGTGCCATCCAGATTATTTTTCCTGATTTATTTTAGTCAGCTTAGTGGGAAAACAATGACTTGTCCTGAACAAAAACTAAGCTTGGCTTACTGAGTTTCTCTTGAAGACTGACACAGGACAGAAAGGTTCTTCTAAGCAATAAAAAAATAATTATCATGAGATTCAGCAGGAATTGTAAGGAAAACTGTGGTATAAGCTTCAGGCTCCTCTGTGTGGGGTAGGATAAACCTGAGTAACTGAACGAAGCATTTCCTCTGCATCTTCTTCACACACACTAAATTCCATACTGAAATCCACATCCTAAAGAGTTGAATTCAGTGAGAAAGCGAAACATCTAAAAGAGGCTGCAGCTTCCAAGTGAGGAGATGAGAAAACACCTAAAATGCTCTTACTTTTGACAGTAGCTGTCCGGGTGCAGTTGTAGAGGATGGCTAACTCCCCAAAAACTTTGCCAGGTCCCATGGTGCAGAGCTTCACTCCCTCTTTTGTCACTTCAACCTTCCCATCTGTGAGAAAAAGAAGAGAAAAAGACCATTTTAAGAGGGCAAATAAATAACTACAGACATTTTAAAAGGAAGAATAATGTTTTTCAGATTTGCGTTTTAAAATGTATTTGATTACAGGCCAGGTTGGACAGAGCTTGGAGCAACCTGGGATAATGGAAGGTGTCCCTGCCCATGGCAGGGGGTGGAATGGGATGAGCTCTAAGGTCCCTCCTGCCAACCCAAACATCCCAAATGGGATTCTGTACTGTGAACAAAAAACACCAGAGCCCTACAACTTCAAAAGGAATTAATTGTATTATGAAGGAGAGCACAGAAACTCAGAAAAAGATCAAAACCAACTGTTGCATACAAAAACTTTCAACACTTGAGGGTTTTTTAGTGGAGCATCTGTACAGTCAGGACATACTTACAGTACACTAAACTCAGTGTGAACTTTGTTTCATGTATTACACTTTCAGGTGAAATTTCCCCCAATTTTTTGGGAAAAAGGAAAAGATTTCGATCTTTAACCACACGTGAAAACGGTGGCGTAATTTTGCTCATTCTCCCTGAGAAACTAATCCCTGAGAATACTCATCCATGAATAACAGAACTATTATCAAAAAAAAATTACTCTGACCCGTGGCTATTATTTAATTCCCATCTCTGCACCCCTTGCCTTTCTGAATATCTCGTTTTATGAGGGAAGATCTGCTTTATCAGCTTACCTGTATCATGCCGGGAAGGGATGTGTGAGGAGGGGTTAAAATCCAAGGTTGGATGGAAAGAAGGGAGCTCAGGACCACCCTGGGAGGTTGGAAGTGACCAGTCTGTTAAATCTTGTGGGGTTTGAAGAGCCAGAGTTGAAATGCAAGAGCCGGGAGAAGGGAAGGAAGAGGGGACAGACGTGAGGGGGCCACGGGGTTATTCCCACCAAAAAAAATGGCAGGAAAAAAGAGCGAAGGTTTCCAATCTTAGCGGCCACTAAAAAGCCTCCCCTCACACCCCAAACTGGGAAACAGCCTAAGGGATCATGGAATGCAATCAGAGAACTGAAACACAGACTCATTTAGGTTGGGAAAGATGATTATTTATCAAGCTGAAAGTGGCTGTTTGGTAATTATTATGACCTAAGGGCTACCTGGGCTGTGGGAGTGTAAAATGGCAGCAGTGTTTTCTGTGCTACAGAAGCAGAGTTGGGGGGGATTCAAACGCCTTCACTACAGGTTAGTTTTTATGATTATTTTCATAAATATTTGATTCATTGCTTCATATTAAGTATCAATCTAACAAGAAGCACAAAAATAGATATTTATCTCAAGAATGAGCAATATCAACCTTTAGTGGGGCCTCACACGCTTCAGAGATTCTTAAATTATTTTGAAGGATGTCGTTTTTGTTTAATAGAACTGTGTTTCAGCAGCTTTTTCTGCAAAAAAGCTCTGCTGGAAAAAGCTCTACAACAAAAACCTGCAAAGGGAATGACTTTACCTCACTTTTGGCTCATGGGTTCCAAAGAAAGACGGACAATTCTGAGCAGTAATGCACGGATGGGATCACATTATTCCCATGTGTTGGGGGGCACATGAAACATATTGGTGATGGAATTAAAATACTTGTTTTAAAAATATCAAGAAGATTTCCCAGCACAATATTGCAGGTATTGGCAAGAAGGGATAAAATGATATTCTAAAAAAACAAAACCAAATTAATTTCTCTTGCAGAAGAGGAGATCAGCTTGCAAAATGCCAGAGTTATTCAGATGTAAATGCAGATATCCCACCGTCTCCAGGGGAAAGGTTTCCCTTGCAGAACACGAGCAGTGCCTGGGCACGGCTGTACTGGGGTTTTAATGGGGCCCTGGGGCTGTCCCCGTGGGCTTCCTGCAAGGATGAGCTGCTCCAGCTCTGCAGCCTCTGAACTCAGCTGAATCCAGTGCCTAAGAGATCTTTAGGAAGGGACTGACTGGCTCAAGAGAGGGCCAGAGCCACGTGATCCCCTTTGCCTGGTCCCCACTATCCCAGGTACAGTGCTGAGGATGTTCCAGGGCTCTGAGCCCACCCCTGCTGCTCCCCCATCCCTTTTCTAAAGTGCTTTTCCAGAGCTGAGCACCTCCCCAGTCCTCCTCAGACACTGCATTTTTCCACCAAGCCACAAACTAGCCCACCAGAGACTTCATTAGCCAAACTCTGCTGCTGCAGGAGAAAACAGATCCATTTTTTCCAAGTGCACAAGAGAAGGATTGAACAGGACAGGAGCCTGGGTAAGGCTGGAATCGAAAGGTGGAGGTATCCCTCCCATCTTTGACACTGGAGCAGGAGCAGAGGCACGGAGAGGCTGCCCCTCTTCCACTGTGGTTTAGTAATTAATGTGCTCTTTAATTACAATTTATTCTCCTGGAGAAAGCCTCCCATTCTCCTGCTGTGTAACTAAGCAATCTGGAATGTTGTAAAACCTCACCATAAGATGCCCAGACCGTAAACAAAATTCAGCTCTCATGGAATTAAAAGGTCAAAGAACTGCTGTAGGATTTTTCCCATTTTCTTTTCCTACCTGGCAGCCTATATAGTGCAGTTTTCCATGGAGCAAACAAAGCGTTCTGCTGTATCAACCACAAAAAGAAACCAAATGACATGCAACACAATATTGATCAATTAATGGAGCTACAGCTGCAACGTGCCTTGGCGTCTCCATCAGACAAACACTAAATAATGCAAGAGATGCTTCTCTCCGGGCAGGAGAATCAGAAGATGCTGCTTTTCAGTCTAAATATTGAGCATTTTTGAATTCAGCATTATATTTAATTTACAGCTTGAGCTGATTTTGGGGAGCTTTAGCTGGCATATAAACAATGCACTCTTCTGTCAGCTGTAAGAAACTCTTCCATAATGATGGGCAATGCATGTGATTTTTCAAATAGGGCATAAAATAAAAATCTCAGTGTCTTCAATTCTCCAGTTCCAAGGGCTCCAGCCACTCCCTTTCCACGATGAACATGAGAAGGTGACCAGAGTCAAGGATCAATCAGTCCTCCACCAGCCTGCTCCCAACAGAAATACCTCCAAAAATCCCTTTAACCACGCAGAACTCAAAGTATTTTGGGTTCTGCAGACACTCACAAGTGTCAGTTCTTTGGTTCTTTATCCTTGGACACTTCCAGGGATGAGGCAGCCACAGCTGCTCTGGGCAACCTGTGCCAGAGCCTCACCTCACCCTGTTGCTGTGCAAGATTTCAGGGAGATGCACTAAAACTTTATGAAATTAAGCTTTTCCTATGAAAAACTAGTCCTAGGCATTGGACTTCAACAATCCTTGGGGATATTCCATGAAATCCAAGAGGGAACAGCTTCCCTTGCTGCCCCGGTCCCCAGCACACATCCCCGAGCCTTGGGCCTCTCAGCCAGAGCCTCGCTTTCCCAAATTAAACTCTGTGTGCTAATTACATTGTAGTTGCAAATTTAATTGTGGAGCAATTAAAGTTTTAATTGCTAAGTGGCTGCTTGACTTCAGGGCCGGTCCGAGGAAGATGTGCTAACACTGGTGTTTGTTTGGAAACACAAACTGATAATGGCCCGCATTATTCATGGAATTATTCACGGAGTTGTGCCCCAGCCGCCGGGAATCTTCTCCGCGGTGGCTGTGGAGAGTTACACTTCAGAATGAGGAATATGCACAATATTCAAACTAAAGCCAGGATTTAGCGGGGTGGGAGGGGGTGGGGTTTCTCACAGTCCTTCTTGAAATAGGCTGACACTGAATTGCTGCTGGTGCATCTCCGCCCTCATTTCAGGAATCATGGAACTAGTTCCTGGAAAATCCTCTATACATGGAAGATCATAGAATGGTTTGGAAGGGACCTTAAAACTCATCTCATTCCACTCCCTGCCATGGACAGGAACACCTTCCACTATCCCAGGTTGCTCCAAAACCTGGCCTTGGACACTTCCAGGGATGGGGAACCTGCGCCAGCGCCTGTGCTCTGGTGAATTCCTGAATAACCTCCCCAGGATGCCAAGTTAAACACGGATCATTTTAACCACAGAAGACTAAAAATGCAGATGATTGAAACACGTCTGAACAAAGCGGGATCAATTTTGTCCCCTACAACACCACCCGCAAAGCACAGAGCTTTTGTTTTGATGGGGACATTGGGGGTTTTGTCACTCCGAGTCCACCCAATTAAACTTTAAATAACATCTCTGGCTGACCTGCATCCACGTCCCTCAAATGAATGGAAGGATAAAGTAAATTGCACTCATGTGACTCCCTCAATCAGGAGGAGCATTTTTCTCTCCCAGTAATTAATTGGTCGTTTTCCCTTTCCGGGCACAGAAGAAAATAGATTAGGCTGACCTGAGGAACTTGTCAGCCTGGGTGTAATTTATGTAATAGACTAAATTTTTGTAATGCATTATCAGCTCTCCCTTTTTCCTCCCAGCATGGGGGAAAGGGCACTTGCAGCTTCAAGCCAAAATCTTTCATGGCTCCCAAATCCAAACAAATCTGAATTTTAAAGATCCAAGAACATCCAAGAGGATATCTGAGAACCCCAAGTGGATTTCTATACAGTAACAGAGTTTCTTCTGTTGTCCACTAACGCCTTTAACACCGGGAATGAGCCAGGGACATTCCTGCATTGTATTTCTCTGTGCCCAGGAGACACTTGGAAGGCCTAATTCCATATTTTCAGCTGTCTATCCCAGCAGTGCCTTTGAAACATGGATAAGAGCAATGGATTTGAGCATCATTCACATTACTGGGCCCTCTTCAAGTCCTGGACCCTTAGGGAGAAAAAAAGGCTGGTTCTACCATGAAGGCACTAATTATTCATCACATTTCCATGCCAGGTGGAAAAATACAAACACTTCTGGTGAAAAATGAGGAATATAAAAAAGCAGGGTTCAGCATGAGCTCATGTATTCCTAGGATATAAATTTCATCACATAACTCCAAAAATGCCAGGAGGGGTGGGAGGAGGATTCCCTCAATTCAGTGCAGGATTCATGAATGACTATTCAATATTTGATTTCATCTGTGCCTGTTTCACACTTGGACTGCAGCTTGATTTGTTGGATGCTATTCAAGCTCTGCTCTGAAAACTGAGGAATGATTGTTTGCAGAAAGTTTTCTTTAGGAAATATAACTCTGGATCTGCAGGTTTTCCTGAAATATGCTGAATATATTTCAAAAATGGCACCTGAGATGCATCACAAGTTAGCTGCAACACAGTGCCAAGACCCTGAGCATGTGGGAACTGTAAGCCCTGACAGGTTTATCCCTTACCCAAATTTGGGAACGTTCTGACAGAATAACTGCAATATCAGTGAGGGAAAAAATAAATAATGCATATTTTGCCAAATTTCAAGTTGTTTTCCCACTGCAAATTGTTGCCAAAGTGCTTTGAATATGGAGAAAATACCATTTTTCCTCAGATGCTTCCTGGGAAAAGACAAATAAATTCTGACAGCATTTTCCAGACTGATTTTGTTTTAAGCTGGCACCTGCAGCAAGAGTTTAAAGCTCCATCTTTTAGAGCTGAGCAAATGAAGAGGAACTGAACACAGGGCACCTGGTCAGCCTGGAGACTGATGACCCTGCAGAGCCTCATCCATATCCCGCTCCCAAAAACCCTCCAGTGAGCTTTTTCCTTGTTGGATAAAACCCAAGAGGAAGGTAGAGGAAGCAAGACCTGAATTCTGACTCTCGAACCTCCAGCTGTAACTGGTGACACTACAAGTCCCTTCTCACGCTTCAGCTGACCCGTTCTGAGCTGAACAAACTGATTTTGCCTCCTCTAAAACCCTCTGGGGGAGGCAGTCCCAGTGTGACGGAACTGGGGCAGTCACTGGGACAGCCTCCCTAAAACTGGACCTTGGAAATCCTCTTGTTGGGGAGGGATTTTCAGTGCCAAAGTTTGTAAGGAGAGTCTGACACCAGCACAGACCCATGCTCAGGTGCCCAAAAAGCAGAAAGTATTTACCAAGCTGGCCCCACCTCCCTGGCAGGGACCTGCTATCAAAAAATGACTTCCTAAAACTGCTTTTTAACACTGGCTTTTAAGAAATGGTTTTGAAACTGGGCTTGAAGCCAGGAATCAGTGTGTGCAATGTCTGCAGCCTGAAGCGGTGACTTCAGTCACACCTCTTGGATTTAAATCAAGGCACACTCCAGAGGAGGGATTACTGGAGATAAGAGCAGAGCTCCATCCCGGTTTCTACCCTGGCTGCAGGAGCGTTTGGAAAAGCAGGGGATGGAAAGAAAGGAGGTGAGTGCTGAAATCTGTAACAGCAGCCTGGGGTCAGAGCAGGGCTGGGAGAATTGAGAGCAGCTGAAAAAAGGATAAAGAAACTTTCCCTGGGCTTTAAAGGTAGCAACTAAAACTCAGATGAGAGGAAGGCATAGAGCACTGAGAGCCAGAGAGTGGCAGCCTGTGGAGATTCCAGAGTCACTGAGGTTGGAAAAACCCTCCAGGATCATCCAATCCAAGCTGTGCCCGATTCCCGCCTTGTCACCAAACTGCCAACATTCCCATTGAAAGGAGAAGTGGTGAGTCCCTAATGAATTATCCCAGAGGAAATGCTCTGCCTGGGCAGGGATGGTCATTCCCAACTATCTTCTCTGTGACCAACACGAGAAAACTCTGCAGCCAAAGCAAAATAAATGGTTTTTTTCCAGGTGCCTCCTCTCTGGGAGAATAGAAAACTAGTTTGGATTTTTTTATCCTATTAATATGATTATTATCATTATTATTATTATTATTATTAGGATTTTGTTACCAGTGGACCCACTAACAAGGGGAGATGCACATCCTCAAAAACCGTATAAAACCTTGAAAAATATATACACAGACACATATTTCTCCTGTTTTTCCAAGATCTTTACAACTGTAATACACATCCCTGCTCAGGGGCAGGGAGAGGTGACCTCCAGAACTCCAGCACAGTCTTGATTCTCGTGTGACTCACGGGTATTTTGTCTGATGTAAGCTCTGCTTCAGCCTAAAGGCACACGCAGGATTGTGTCACCCCAGAATGAGCACTGATCCCACACTCTCCCCCTCAGCTGGACAGCTCCCAGAAAACGAACAGCTCTGCCTGATTCATCAGGAGGCTGAAAAAAGGAGGGAGAGAGAAGTTTGGGATCCTTGGGGAAAGCAACAGAAGGCGTGGTTTGCTCACTTTGATTTTTGAGGAACTCAAGGAGTTAAGGTGAAACTCAAGAAAATCTGTGGAGAGTGGGAGATGCTGGCAGTTTATCCTCACACACGCTCCCTTATCCCAGTCCTTCTGAAGGCCAGATGTGAGCAAAGAGTGATCACAGAGAAGGGATGAGTTTCATATTTACCCTGGATAAAATAGTGAAAAGCCCAAACACCCTTCAGGGCACGCCTGTCTAATTCGCTTCACTCTTACCTCGATAAATAACAGGTTTCAATCTCAAAAGCAAACAAACCCAAATGCAAACTGCTTTTCCCCCGAGCGTTCTGTGGAGGGACACAGCCTGCCCTGCTGAGCTGCAGTGTTTGTCCCAAATTTTGGCTCATCACCTCTTAACCTGGAATTACAGCTGCAATTCCAGGAGTGCAAACTGACCCTTTTTTGGTAATCAAAGCCTTTTGTGAGCAAAACCCTGATTTATTTATTTTTCACAGCCCTTCTAAGACATTTAGTTAAAATAATCTCCCTTAAAACACTGAGATGTCCCCAGTGGAATACACTGAGAAAAGGCATATTTTGCTCACCTGCCCCAAACAGCTCTTAGATCCTGCCATCCAAATTTATTTCCTAGTTGCAAACCTCTTCCCTTGCTTTTCAGAGCTCTCATTCTCTGGCTTTTCAAAATAGTTTGGAAGCATTTCAGCACCAGAGAAAACAGCCTTAAGCTGCCCCAGGGAAGGTTTAAATTGGATTTGGGGAAATATTTCATCACAGGAACGGTGGTCAGGCATTGGAAGGGGCTGCTGGAGGAGGTGGAATCACCATCCCTGGAAGCGTTGAAAAGTCATGTGGGTGTGGCACCTGGGGACAAGGATTAGAGGTGCCTTGGCAGTGCTGGGTTAATGGTTGACTCGATCTTGGAGGGCTTTTCCAACCTTAATCGTTCTAAGTCAAAATGTTACCCATAAAAACCCCAACTGAAAACAAAAGTTGAAGCTATAAACAAATAAAACAGGGGAACTGAGGAGTCAGTTTTAATTTACCCTTCAATTAAACCGAAAATCACTTTTGATATGTGATTGATAAGTGATACTGGGACATGTGGTCACTGCACTCTCATATCAAAGGTAACAGACCAAAACCAGAGGCTGAGATCCCTTAAAACAGCACAAACTCATCCCCTTCTTTCCCCTTCTACCCAGGATAACCACGTGCTTGAAAGGCAGTGATAAAAGAACAGATATATTTAAAAACCCTGAGACAGCCACTTGATAGAGAAGCTGTAATTCACAGAAATAAGAGACTAATACTAATTAAAATTTACACACCCATAATATTTGACACTCTGCTCCGCAGGTGCACACCCACACATCAATCTGCCTGGAACAGATCCCTCAGCTCAGCGCCAAACACTGGCAGCTCAGCATGGAAACCCCACAAAAAAACTGCTCAGGGCAAATCCTGAACCGCTCTTCCAGCCTCCCACTCCGGCCACATCTTTGAAGGAGGAGAGGTGCTGCAATAACCAGGGAAGTCTTTCCCTTCTTCAAGCAACACCACAATAATTGTGTGGGGAGGGGTAATTTAGCCCAATTTTAGCTGGATTCATCTAAATGCTCCAATGCCGTCATGCTTTTTAAGGCCACGGCACCCTTGGTGAAGTCGCACGTTCTCACAACTCCTGACTGTGTTAAATAGCACGAGGAGATGGGTAAATCCACCTGATGGACACCTGGGGATGAGGATTTATTCGGTCCTTCCAGCCCACAATGTTTGACCGAAGAGCCAAACCCTTCTCTCACACTGCTCCGAGTGCCAGGTGACTGCAAGTCTACATTCACCATTCCAGGTCTCACATTCACACAGCACAGCTCCTCTCTCCTCCCTATTTTCCACGTTTTCCTGGTAAAGAAACACCTGGGGTGAGGCTGAAGGGGCTGGCAGGGATGGCTGGGCAGGCAGAGCTCTCACTGGAGTGACTCAGATGCAGCAGAAGATCTCCAGTAAATCAATGTTTTCACATGACACCTGCAATGAGCTCGGCTCTGAGTTACACGCAACCAGCAGCACTTTGGTGCTTTCATTCCTTGTCCAGGCACGAGGGGTTTTGAGTAGCTGGTCAATAAAACTGCGCAGGTTTCTGACAGCGAAGTGTTCCTGATAGAACAGGCACTTCAGAATTTCACTCTGCTTTTTCTCCCCTGAAGGCAGCAAGGGAACGTTTTCTTTGGAAAACAAATCCTTTCCCATTTAACAAAAATAATTCTCCTCCAAGAGGAACTCTGCTCGGATTCCCAGCCACCTTCACAGCACAGTGAACAACTCTATTTAAGCTTCTACACCGGGAGAGAAAGGTGCAGGCAGGGCCCTCGGGAGCTGCTCCCCTTCTCATTTTATCCCGCAGCCTCCCAGGGAGATGGGTGCCTGTGATTCCCTTATTTCACCCCAATATTTACTCTACTTTGCACCTAACTCTGATTTAAGACCTCCAAATCATCCTGGGGGTAAAGGAAGGACAGTTCAGAGCTGGTTTCTTCTAGGAAGAGACGGGAAAATAACATCAGGGGCTCAACCCAAATGTTATTAAAAAATGTCAAGTGTATCATAAAGCATCCAGACAATCAAGAAGAGAAGCAGGAATATGATTAAAGTGTCAGCAGCAAACAAAGTGAGGATTCCTTGGAGACCCCCACATGCCTGAGGGTTCAGGCTCCACCACAACACGGAAATAATGACACTACGTAATAATGATTTCACTGCTTTAAAGATTCTGCTCCTTTATTGCCCCAATTCCCTCTCTGTTCATCCCACAAATGACTCTCGGTGGTCCCTCCCAGAGCTTTTCAAGGGCTATTTCCTTCCACAGAACTCCAAAAATCCAGAGTTCACTGGGAAACAGGGAAAGGATGGGAGACAGACAGGTTGGATTGAACAGAACCGTTCTGCCTTGCCTGCGCTAAAACACAGAGCTGAGGTTCCCCGAAAGCCACGCAGGGATAACCTCGCTCCAGACAGCAGAGAAAGGGAGTGGTGGAAGTGGTTAGGACAACATGAGGGAATCAGTAATTTGGAAAAAAAAAACGATGCTATGAACTGTAGGAGGTTATTTGATTCAAAGAATAAAAAGCAGGAAGAAAGGGAGAGAAACCAAATATGTAAAATAAAGTCTGGATTCTGAGAGAGAGAGAAAAGGGGAATTTATCATCCAGGGGCTGTTTGTTCAGATAATCAAAAGCCATCAGCTGGAGTCAGGGTGGCAGCTCTGAGGCAAGAAATCACGGCTTAAACCACACTAAATCAGAATCCCAGGATGGTTTGGGTGGGAAGGGACCTTAAAGACCATGCCATTCCTGCCACGGGCAGGGCCGTACCAGGCCAGCTGTGAGCACACAAAAATCCTCCTTCAGATCCTGATTTCACCAGACTTGCTTTTCACGTTTGCTGTTCTCTGGAAAACCCACCACTGCTGACCCCACAGCAGTGTGAAAACCACGCCCCAGGAAAGCCTGCCCTGTGCTGTCAGGGGTGGATCAGCTCAGGAGGTGGCTGAAGGTTTCTGAAGCACAAAGACACTCCGGAAAAGAAACCCTGGAGCAGGGGGAAGCGGCATTTTTGGGACGAGATAGCCCCAGGGATGGAAATCAGCATAGCAGGGGCTCTTTGATTTGTTCAAACACAAGACAAAGGGCTGTGAGGAAGTTTGGAGCCGTTTTATACAATCTTGGGGAGCATCCACCTGGAAAATCCAGGTAGGAACAACTACTTATTCTTACGAGGCTTGCTGGGTGATCACTGCCTGAGACAAAAACTGCTTGGAAGTACGAGCTCTCATTCCAAACCCAAGCTGACAAATGGGAAAACGACAAGATTGGAAACACCTTGTGATACAAAGGGACGTGATTTCTCTGTCAAATGTGTTTGAAGTCTCTTCTGAAAACACAACAAATCGAGTTTTAATTACTTTTGCATACATCAAGTCTGCACTGAACTTTCAAGTAGAGAAGCTTCATTTCACTTGCTGCTGCCGCAATTTGCACCACTCCAGGTTAATGCAATGTCTACTCCCTAAAATTGTGAAATACATTCTTTGATGAGCTGCTACTTCATGTTTGCAAATCAGCACATTGGCTGGGCTCAGAAAATGTGATTTATTACTGTCTGGGACATGAGAGAGCAGTGGGAATCAGCTTCTGATGATGGAGGGAATACAGAGTGACAAGTCTCATTTGCTTCTGAGCTCTGTCACTGGTCTTGACTGTGGAAAAGGGGGGAAAAAATCTGATACTGCTCTCTCTGGGCATGCAGAAAACAAAGCACCCAGAGCTGATCATCTGCCTGCAAACCATTTCTCAGCTCACAGGCAGTGGCTCTGTGTGACAAGGTGCCATGAAGAGACTTTTCCTCCGAAGGCCAGGATGTTTTAGTAATCCTGGAACATGAGAAGTGCAAGGGCCAAAGATTAAAGCCAAACTTATCAAGTACCAGTGCCCTGGATGACAAAATCAGAGGAGGAGTTTGGAGTTTGGATGGGAAAAAGGTTTGGAATTTTTTTCACGTGGCAAACACCTGTTTCCATGCCCACAGCCCAGGGCTGGAACACTTCCTGCCTCCTCCATTCCTGCACTGGATGCTTCCTCACACCTCCTGAGAAGCTGAATCCCAAAATCACACAATCCAACACAGTCCTGAGTTGGAAGGGAACTTAAAGCCCATCCAGTGCCACCCCTGCCATGGGCAGGGACACCTTCCACTGTCCCAGGCTGCTCCAAGCCCCAGTGTCCAGCCTGGCCTTGGGCACTGCCAGGGATCCAGGGGCAGCCACAGCTTCTCTGGGCACCCTGTGCCAGGGCCTGCCCACCCTCCCAGGGAACAATTCCTGCCCAATATCCCATCCATCCCTGCCCTCTGGCACTGGGAAGCCATTCCTGCGTCCTGTCCCTCCATCCCTTGTCCCCAGTCCCTCTCCAGCTCTCCTGGAGCCCCTTTAGGCCCTGGAAGGGGCTCTGAGCTCTCCCTGGAGCCTTCTCTTCTCCAGGTGAGCACTCCCAGCTCTCCCAGCCTTTCCCCACAGGAGAGCTGCTCCACCCCCCTGCCCAGCAGGGATTTGTCCCCAGCATGAATGCAAACACACACACAAACTTTTTTTATTCCTTTCCTTGCTAAACTTTTCACCAATCTCCATCACCCGTTTCTTAGAAGGCATGAGAAGAGGAAGGACAGGATGAGCAGGGCTCAGAGAGTGCTTTGGGTGTGAGAAGCAGGAGAGCTGCAAGAACTGATCCTTAATTAATCCCCACCAAACACACCAGGGCCACAGGGCCTGGGCAAACGCACGCAATGGTACAAATCAAAGCTCACAGGCAACTGAAGGCCACAATTGTAGAAGGAAACATAATTTAAGGATGAACATCCACAAAAGAGCTGGAAAGGTGATGAAGTTTCTGAAAAGAAACACAGAACCACCCACAAAGCTCGTCCACTTTGTTTTCTTTTGTCTGTGAGTGCCAAGGGAGATGAGAGGAGCAGGACGAAAAGCCAAAGAGAGTCCCAACACTGAACTTTCACATGGATTTCTCCTCTGAGGGAGGTGATTTACTCCTTTCCATTGTATTTTCAAGAACCAGCTCCCACCTCTTTCCCAGGAGGACATATTAACTTCTCTTCCATTGTGCAGTTTACATAAAGCTTTTTTTAACTCCTCCGAGTGCCTGCCTTTCTTCTACAACCTGGAATTGTCCTGACACTTCTGCAGGTTTTTAATATCAAGCACATAATATTCTACTGAACACTAAAGGACAGGGAAACTGTGCCTTGCACAGCACTGCAGAGCCATAAATTCAGATGATGATCACGGGTGCTTTGTATTTGTCATCAAAGAGGTGCAAAGTCTCTCAGAGAGAAACCCTGTGAGGATACTCCAAACTCAGCCACGGGAGAAAGTTGTCCTCCCCAAAAATCAATTTATCACACTCTGGATGAGCAAGCCCCTTTCCAAGTGATGGTCTCATGACTGAATATCACCTCTCCAACATGATTTACCCCTTGGAAATGGAAAATGAAAAATAGCACTGTTATAGTTGATGAGTTGTTGATCCACCCTTGAGCTTCGGCCTCGGCACATTTGATTGTAAAAAAACCCCAACTGCAGATGAGAACTTTTGCTGGGTAAAAAAAAGGTTATAACCAAGAGTAACCCACCAGAAACCCTCCTTCCAGGGAGGAGCCCCCAGAGCCTCTCTGGACAATCTGTTCAGGGCTGGGCACTGCCCAGGGCAGAAGTTCTGCCTCCTGTGCAGGGGGAATTGCTGGCACCAGGCCCTGCCCGTTGCTCTGGTGCCATTGCTGGGCCCCCGGAGCAGAGCCTGGGCCCTGCTCGGAGCCCTCCCTGCAGCCAGGGACACCCAGGGCTGAGGGCCCCTCTCAGCTGGGGCTCCTCTCCAGGCTGAGCAGCCCCAGCTCCCTCAGCCTTCCCTGGGCACGGAGATGCTCCAGGCCCTTCCTCAGCTCCGCAGCCTCCGCTGGCCCCGCTCCAGCAGCTCCCTGGCCCTGCTGTGCTGAGGAGCCCAGAGCTGGACACAGCACTCCAGAGGTGCCTCCAGGGCTGGCCAGAGGGGCAGGATCCCTCCCTGCCCTGCTGGGAATGCTCTTCCTGCTGCCCCCCACACCACACACGGATGGAGTCTGAATGGGGAGAGGTGCATCACACATTCCACACTTCCCACAGGGAAACGAGGACAGTGACTCCGTGCCCGGAGCAGGATTCGGGTCTGGATGGCTCCTGCTCCCACGTTCTGGCTGTCAGTAAGGACGGGCTCAGTGCCAGAGGAGCTGCAGGGAGGGAGCTCGTTGTGCTGCCAGCTGAAAAGGCGAGGTCTGAGCCGAGCCAGCCGTGTCCTGCTGAGCCATTAAGGAGGGGACAGAGCTGGCTGACAGGACAAACCCGCTCTCAGCTGCTCCTCCGGCCTCCCTCAGCCCCCTCCTGCCCTCCCCAGTGCCAGGAGCAGCACAGCCAGCACAGGGAAATGTGTGGCACGAGCACCTCAGGGTCTGAGGAGGGATTTGCACCTGTTAAACGAGGTTTTTAATCCACCTGCCTGACTGCCACTTGTCAGAGGATCTGACTGTGCCAGGAGCTACCTGAGGCTCCACCTGAGCCTGGAACAGCTCTCCCAAGGATGCTGGCTGCCCACCTGCTGCTGAGGAAGGGGGACATTGCCAAGGCTGAAGGCTGATTCACTATTCCTCAGCAAATAATCCAGCCCAGGGATCAGGATTTAGGAAAGGATCACCTGGAGAACGCTCCCACAGGGCACAGATCCCATAAACCTGTGGTGTCCGACACGGAGGACGTGTTCCTTGTGCTGCTCAGCAGCCACTTTGCCAACAGCAGAAAGGACCAGGATTCTCCTTTCTCATCCTTCATGGAAAGCCTGGCAACAGCAAATGATGGCTGTGACAGCAGATAGCAAATGTACCAAAGGTCTGGGACTAAGCACCAAAGATTTAGGCCAGCTGGTTTGCCAGCCTGCCTGCTGGATTTAGATTTATATTTGGAGAGCAAACATTACTTTGGACACCTTGAGATGGCAAGGTTCAAACAGGAAATAAAAACAACAGGAGAAAAATAGACACCGGTATGGATGGTCCAGCTAGACCATGCCCCGGGAGGAGGGGGTCATACAAACCACCAACACACCCAGAAATGCCAGTCTGAGCAGGCTAGAGTGTAAAATACCACAGAACTCCAGGATCCCTAAGGCTGGAAAAGCCCTCCAGGATCATCCAGTCCACCCTGTGCCCGATGCCCACCTTGTCCCCAGCCCAGAGCACTGAGTGCCACCTCCAGCCCTTCCTTGGACACCTCCAGGGATGGCGACTCCAAACCTCCCTGGGCAGCCCCTGCCAAGGCCTGAGCACCCTTTCCATGGAGAAATTCCTGCTGCTGTCCAACCTGAGCCTCCCCTGGCCCAGCCTGAGGCCGTTTCCCCTTGTCCTGTCCCTGTTCCCTGGGAGCAGAGCCCGACCCCCCCCGGCTGTCCCCTCCTGTCAGGGAGTTGTGCAGAGCCAGAAGGGCCCCCCTGAGCCTCCTTTCCTCCAGGCTGAGCCCCTTTCCCAGCTCAGCTGTCACAGTGTCACTTCTCACTGTCACCACCCAGGAACAAACCCCTGGCAGCACCAATTTCACCCTCACACACACCCTCAGTGTGCCACCCCCCTGCTGCTCACGAACCAGGCCTGAGCTGTGACCCCTCTCCGCCTGCTCCCGCAGAGCAGTTTGTTTCGGAAACTGTAAGATGGGAGAAAGGGATTCATGAAATCCCGAGGGCTCCAGAAGGCAGAGATGAGTGACTGCCAGAGCTGCTGTGTCCGGGGAACACAGTGATTTATTCCTGCTGGGGAATGTCACCAGGCAGGATGCGCCGGGTCCCTGGCCCGTGGAACCCGCAGCTGTCCCAGACACCCTGGAGCTCAGCCAGCAGGGAGCCAGCACTGCCAGCAGTCCATCCATCCATCCATCCATCCATCCATCCATCCATCCATCCATCCCTGCCTTCTCCTGCCAGGAAAAAATGACAGCACACACAGGGCACCTGGGCTGCATCCCAGGGTGGGGCCCGCTGACCCCCAGACAGTGCTGGAAAGGTTGATTAACACCAAGGAGGAGGCAAACAGCTGCTCACATGTCCAGTTAACACCAGGGAGGGGATAAATTGAGCCCTGCAGTTCACGGGAGGAAAAGAAGCAGAAATATTCCTTTGGATCTTCATAGAATCCCAGAGTGGTTTGGGTTGGAAGGGACATTAAAAATCATCCTGTTCCCATCCCCTGCCAGGGCAGGGACACCTTCCACTGTTCCAGGCTGCTCCAAGCCCCAGTGTCCAGCCTGGCCTTGGACACTGCCAGGGATCCAGGGGCAGCCAGAGCTTCTCTGGGCACCCTGTGCCAGGGCCTGCCCACCCTCCCAGGGAACAATTCCTTCCCAATATCCCATCCATCCCTGCCCTCTGGCACTGGGAAGCCATTCCCTGGGTCCTGTCCCTCCATCCCTTGTCCACAGTCCCTCTCCAGCTCTCCTGGAGCCCCTTTAGGCCCTGGAAGGGGCTCTGAGCTCTCCCTGGAGCCTTCTCTTCTCCAGGTGAACACTCCCAGCTCTCCCAGCCCATCTTCATTATTTGCTTCACTTCAGGTCACAAAGAAAAGCATTTTTCTGTCTCCCTCCTCCTCTCCCCTCTCTCCAGAGGCACGTTTTGGGAGGCAGAAGTGATGGGAGAAAGTGCAAGACTCCTTTCCCCCTCAGGACACCTGAGGCTCTGCCGTTTGCTCCGCTTTGAGTTTGAAGTGTTGGATGTGCCCAAAGCGCCGGAGAGGTGGAGCTGGGAAAGAGCAGGGATGGGCAGTGGAGCATGGCAGCCTCGGGAAAAAGGGAAATTGGGAAATTAAAATCTGACCCTCAGCCCTGGGCATAGCCTAAACACCCCTGGTCTGCAGACAAGTAACTGGGCACAACAACTTCACCCTAAATTCTCCTCTTTACCTGGAAATCCTTTCCCCATCCCACATCCCCAGTTCCAGGTTCTCCTTTAAAGGCTTAAAAAGCAGGAGAGGCAAAAATGTGAGGCATTCATTATATGCTAAGCTAAATTAGAAGTCATTATTTACATTTTCCTTAGTTGGATAATTGTGTTTCTGGGCAATTTGGAAAATAGGAATGTTGTGAAATAAAGGCATAATGTGCTGAATTTGGTGCACCTCTTCCATCCCTATTTCCTGGCAAGGATGAAAGGCTCCCCCTTGGATTCCAGTGGTTCCGTTGTTCCCACAGCTGCAATCTCCTTTGTGCAATTAAATCTATTAAAAGCCACACAGGGATATCTCCAATTCCCTTAAATTCCACTTCAGGGAAGAACAGGTGACAGCTGAGGGAGCAAAAGGCCGAGCAAGGAGTTGCCTGGGAGGTTTTAAAACAAAAGTAAATTCGCACGAGAATTTGAAAGCTGGAAGATTTTGTTCCAAGTGCTCGTATTTGCTCTTTTCCAGGGCCTTTTGGAAGGAAAGGAAGTCATGGAAGATTTACTGCACGGACTCTTATCTCCCCACACACACTTACGGGAGCAGCAATTCAGAAATAATTGGAACTCCACTGCAGAACAAGAGCTACGGGCTCCTGATCAGCATCAGGAACATGAACCCCATCGAGGGGGGACATGGCAAATACCTTCCCAGCAGCACGGATTGTTTTACCTCTCTTGATCATGGAGCTGCTCAGCTGAGATTTTTTTAACATCAGTGCATTCTGAGGAGCCCAATTTCCCCCCAGACCCCCCTGATTTGTCTTTTATTTGTGTTGAACACGTAGCTCCAAGGGCACGGATGGGTTTTGGAACCGAGATCACTGTTACACTTCTAATTTATGCCTTAAAATAGCAAACGAGGGCTGACGATTTCCTTACGTTTAGGAACCAATTAGGAGCAATTTATTACAGATAATTTCTGAGGATTGCCACGAAGCTGCTGGCAGGGGGGAGCACATTAACTCACTATTTACACACTGTTTACTCATGGTTTGTCCCTGCATTTCCTCTCCATAAGCAGCTCTTCAGAGCACCTGAATTTGTTGGAACAACACTGCAGAATTGTAACCCACCATTGATTTTTACTTAAACCCATTTCCTGCTGGAATTGGTGCCTTGGAAAACAAAACCTGCATTTCCTCCCAAGGTTTTTGGTTCATTTCTCAGCCTGGTTCAGCCCAGAGATTTAACCCATGGATAGGACATACAACCCCTAAATCTGTCTGTAATTGTGGAGACATCGCAGCTTCTGGGCACAGGTCCCAAATCAACTCAGTCCGTGGAAGCTGAGGAACCACTGGAGCCCAAATTCCGCGTTCAGGAGGGGCAGATCCTCACGGAAAGGGGGCGATGGATGTGCGCAGGGCCAAGCAGGAGTGAAGCACTGTCCAGCCTCGCTGAGGGTATTCTCCCTCAGGATATGGGTAAGGGTGGAAAGCTGCAGATGGAAGAAGCAAGTCCCAGAGGGCTGGGACTGGGTGGGCAGGGAGGTTTGGGAAGAGAAATCTCAGAGCTGGCTGGACTTGTTGGATCCATCTCAGGCCACATCTCTGTGCTAGTGGGGAATTGTCCTGCTGGGAAGTCACGAGACTTCCATCCCAACCTATAACCAACCTGACATGTGGAATTTTGGGTCAAACTGGGACACAGAAATCCTGGATTTCAGCTTTGGCCAGGGGCAGCACCGGGGTAGAGAAGACTTTTCCTGCAGGAGAGGCCACCCAGAGTCAAAAGCCAGCGATTTGTGTGTGTTTGACGTGAGAACTTTAACAGCACTCCACTAACACTTTGTTGTCCCAGTTTAATTGAGCACGAGCACTTAACATTTACTTTTCCCGGGCAATTGAGCAGGGAAAACTCAGTCCCATTCCACACAAACTCAGCAGATCCAAGTCCAGCCAGGCAGCCATGGTTTAACAGGAACAGCTACAAACGTGGCGCTGCCATCCCATCCTCTGGGAAGCACAAGGGGTTCCTTGCTCAGAAGCACAAGAGAGGACACAGGACAGCCCCCACAGCAGGTGACACAGAGAAATTCGGGAATGTTGGGAAGGAATCCTTCTCTGCCAGGGTGGGGGGGGTTGCCCAGAGAAGCTGTGGCTACCCCTGGATGGCTGGCAGTGTCCAAGGCCAGGCTGGATGGGGCTTGGAGCAGCCTGGGACAGTGGAAGGTGCAGCACCTCCCACTCAAGACAAACTTTGGGAGAAACGCAGCCAGAGGAGTGGATTTGAGAGTTTGGGATCCTTTCTGTGGCCTCAGGCACAGCCCTTACTCTTAACATGGGTCTGATCACCCCCAGCTCTCATTTTATACCCAATTCTCATTTTACACCCAGCTCACATTTTAAAGTCTACCAGTGCCAAATTCTTTAACTCCCAGAGCCAAGCTCTTTGGATAATCCATGAATAACCAGGATAACCAAGTTTTTTGACTCACAGAGCCTATCTGGAGCAGAGAAAAATTACAGCAACTAGAAAAGAGCACATGGCTACACAGGTAGCTGTTTTTTCAGACTGCCCTACACCACTAGAGGTTAATGCAGCACTTTCCAAGCCCTGGTGGCTGTTCAGGCACACCCTGATTTGCCATGGCTCACCTGGCACTTCCAGAGTCACTGATCCCCCAGCTAATCCTACCCCACAGCCCTGCAACAGCACTGCAGGACAGAAAACACTGCTGGCAGGGGGGGGGTGAAAATCAAAGCCTAATTCAGTTTCAGGGGGCTTCTGGTTCAAAGCTGCTCTTAAGGAAAGGATCCTGACAGGCTGCGCACTTCCCTGTTCAGGGAACACCAGGAGAAAAGGAGGTTTAGGCTGCAGATTGATCCCTGCAGTGGTTCTGCTGTCTGGGAGCATTCACACACAGGGGCTGCTGAGACAGGAAAGCACTGAAATACGAGGGAGATTCGGGCCCTGAGGAGGGGGAAAAGGGCCAGGGATGGAGTTTGGATTTGGGTTTGGGTTTGAACCCTGCCCAGTGCCAGCACTAAACCACTGGCACAGAGCCATGGCTGCGCTTGAGCCCTTCTTTCCCTGTGCCTTCCTCTGCTGTCCACACACTGACAGCTCCTGGTTTTTCCAAGGGAATCACCCGATCCTTCAGGCTGGAAAAGACCTCCAAGAACCTCGAATTCTGGACTGAACACCAGCACATCGAATAAAGCCCAGCACAAGGTGCCCAGCCAGAGGAACAGGTATGAGGAGCTGCAGGTGTACTGAGCTGCACAGCTTTTCCTCCAGGTTTTTTTCCCCCAGTTTTATGGATGTGTAATTCCCACCACTCAGTCACAAGGATGGGAACTGTGTGTCTGCAACAGGCTTGAACCTCTGTGACAGCACCAAGCGAGAAAGGACATGAATGGGATTTGCAAAATAGCTGCTCTGCCAAACTCAGACGCAGAAAACATCACCACAAGGAACACTTGAGATGATTGAGCCTGAAAGGCAGGAGTTATCCTAGAAGGAAAACCCATGGAAGTATGAGGGGCAATAGGAGACACAAGTTTCACACGGAGCAATCCCCAAACCCCGTGAGCTTTGCCCATTCCCACTGATGACAAATCACCATTTAAAGAGAAAAGCAGGGAGTTCCATTCTGCCGAACACTAATCCTGCGCAATTGCTCTGCCCGACAGAAATACAAGAAGTACAAACCAAGGCTGTGGGGTGGCTGTGAAATGATGCAATCGCTCCACAGCTAAATGGCACATTTCATCTTTCCCAATTTGTGTGTGCGGATTCTCAACAGTGAGAGCTGGAGCTGCACAGTCCTTCAGGGGAGGGAAATGAGCAAATTCTGCGTGGGCAGCCCTTCGCTGGAGGGGTTGGTTTTGCACCGTTATTGATGAAACACAAATTCCTGAGCCCTCACATTTTGTTATTTTACTGTTGCCAAAACTCCTGCTGAGTTTGCCAGCAGGAAGCACAGGAGATGCTGAAGTGAGCAAGTGCTGCCTTGGCAGCAATGAGGAGCCAGGGGCAGCAGCCTCCAACAATTCCAGTTTCATTGATGTTGTAACACTCCACAGACATCTCCAGATCTTTTGGGACAAGCCCCACGATGCTTTTCAGTGCAGCAAAGCAGGTCAGAGAACAAGGAGGGTTAAGGGGATCACAGAATCCCAGAATGGTTTAGGAAGGGACCTCAAAGCCCATCCAGTGCCACCCCTGCCATGGGCAGGGACACCTTCCACTGTCTCAGGCTGCTCCAACCTGGCCTTGGGCACTGCCAGGGATCCAGGGGCAGCCACAGCTTCTGTGGAAAACCTGCTGCTATTAATTTGAAGCGGTTCTGAAAGCTGAGGGAAAATTTTGTCTTGTTCCTCAAGCAGCAGCACGAGTTTTACTGAACAAGCACTCTGCTGGCAGGAAGCACCAACCTCCAGACCTTTGGTTCTCTCTGGCAAACCCCTCCTCTGTTTGCCAATCACGTGTGTTTTAGCCAACACAACAGCCCAAAGATGATTTTGTTGCTTTCCCGTTTGGAGAATTTTCCGCAGCCCCGCTCGGAGCCGCTGCCAGCTCGGTAAATATTGTGTGTGCAGAGCATATGGTGGGAGAGACAGCAGGAGTTACATTACAGGAGAGCTCACGTTAATGGCTGCTTTGTTATTCTGCTGCCTGAGCTGGTATTTCATCTACTGCAAAGCCAACATTCCTTCCTCCATCCCCAGCTGCGAAAGGTTTTGCCACCTTAGAGCACCAAAGACTGCAGAGTGCCCCAGATTGTTTCCCAGCTAAGCTATTTGATCTAAATTTCTTCCCAAGTATGATTAAAAGAGAGAAATTTTGATTTTAAAATCATATTTCTGCTTTATTTTGTAAACTACCCATTAATAGCAGCTCACAAATGCCAACTCCCCAGTTAACAGCCCTACATGCCAAGGCTGACTGTCCTCTGGAACTCATGGAAACAACAGGGATCTTTTAAATTGTGCATTAAATACAGAAGAAACCCAACACAGCAGAAGACTCAAACCTCGGCCAAACCTCCCAGAACCTTTCCGTGGCTTCTAATCCCGTTAGAGCTGAAAAATCATGGACTCATGGATTATTTTGGGTTGGAAGGGACTTTAAAGCTCACCCCATCCCACCCCTGCCAGGGGCAGGGACACCTTCCACTATTCTAGGGTGCTCCCAGCCCCGTCCAGCCTGGCCTGGCAGTGAATTGTTGTTTTTCAGCCTCCAAACCAGCGCTCTGGGCACAAGCAGGAATTCAAGAACTCATCTTTCATCTTCCTGAAGGATTTTGTGAGCACTGGAACTGCCTCAGGCTGGCTGAGACGTTCCCTGCACCACGCAGGGATCCTCTCACCTCCCTCCCCATCCTCCCGCTTTTCCGAGGTAATAAAACCTCTGGGAATTCAGGCAAAGAGGCACCCACAAATCAAGCCCTGCCACTTCTTCCTTTGGCTGGTGACAAACAGCCCCATGAGGAAAAGGAAAAGAGCAGTGTCGGCAATAAAACCCAGGCAGCTTCTCCTTCTCTAAGGCTGTTTGTCACTCGTCAGGGCATCCGGGAATGCATTGGTGAGCTCAAGGAATTTGAGCAACATTGCTAATTTTGGAGCCAAGCACATCCCAACACAGCACCTGGAGATGCAAACCTGGGAAGTCTTTTATTTCCCCCCTTAAACAGAACCACGAGTTTTCCTTGAATCCCAGAATCCTGGAATGGTTTGGGTTGGACGGGACCTCAAAGCCCATCCAGTGCCCCCCCTGCCATGGCAGGGACACCTTCCACTGTCCCAGGCTGCTCCAAGCCTGGCCTTGGACACTGCCAGGGATCCAGGGACAGCCACAGCTGCTCTGGGTAAGCCCATAAAAAGTCTGGGAATTGTGTAAAAGGTCAGTGTTTCCCATTTCTAATTCCCAATTTTGCAGGGCTGGGACACGGGGAGGGTAAAGCTGCTGCTGCAGCCGGCAAGGAAGGGGACAGGATCATGGGTGGCAGGAGCTTGTTGGGTTAAAACAGGTTTTTCTCCCAACCAGAGCTGTCTCTACCACACCAGGCTCCCTCCAAGCTGCTTCCCTGCTGTCTCACACCCAGTTTTCCCAGTTTTCCCCTGGATTTAAAGTGGTGAAGGGCCCTGTGGAAGCATGTGGGAAGCAAAGGTGGGCACCTGCATGGCTGCCCTTGCAGGGGAAAATAAAGAAGTATTTTTTAACAGACAGAAGCTGTCCCCTGAAATGAGATGGATGGAGGTACTGCCAGAGATTGATGAGATGTGTAAGGAGAGAAGACTCAGTGTGGGAGGCAGGGGCCACAAATAAAGGGAGAGAGAAAAATTTCCTGGGAGGGTCCAAGAGCACAGAAATCCAGGTCTGCAGCTGCACAGCCCCTGACTCCTCAGGGAATCACTCCCTGGGCCCTGCAAACCAGAGGGATCCCTGTGGAGCCCCCAGCTCTGCCTCTGCTGGGCACGGGCATGCCAGGAACACCCGGAATTCCTGCCAGGAAGCTCCCATTCCCTGCTGTCCCTGCCAGGGGAGCATGGACAGAGCCCAGCCCAGGGAGTTTGGAGACTCCAGCCCTGCCTCACCTCCAGGAGCTCCATCTCAGCTTCAGCCACAGCAATTTGCTCAGTATTTGGGCAAAACCCCAAAAAGGAGAGCAGTGGTGAAGATGGTGGGAAGGAACCCATGGAATACCTCTCCTTTCCTTGTGTTTCGAAGAGTGGAACATAAAAATGCTAAAATTCCAAGTGGATTCCTCGTGCTTGATGCACTGAGGTGTCAATCAAACAGGACAAGGAATTGCAGTATTTGCTTCATTGCAATAAATAAATACAATAATAAATCAATTAAAAATTCCTTTATTGCAATAAATGCTGATTTAACTCAGCACATCAGCAGCATTTCCTGGATTTACTTTCTTCATCTCCAGCAAACAAAAGATTTAAATTATTCCTCTTTTAAGTGCCATGCTTAAACCCAACACACAGCCTTAGAAAGCAACAGGAAGGCACAGAAAGACAAAAACAATCCCTTTTTTTGGTCCTGATTAATTGGCCCAGCTAATTACAGCCAGCTGAGGAACTCCTGGGTGTTCCAGGGGACAGTGGATGCTCCCACTTCACAGAGACCCTGTGTTGGTGGTACCCAGATCTCTGGGCAGAAACGCATTCTCCAACCTCAAAACACATCAGAAAGGGAAAAGAAAATTAAAGCAGCCCTCAAATTACCTGAAAATGGCTCACTTTCTGTCTTCTTTTATTACTGCAGAGCAGCCAGTAGCTCTTTCAAACATTGCCATGACCCAGGTCCTTAAAACCACA
Organism: Eulacestoma nigropectus; assembly: GCA_013397775.1. Taxonomy (NCBI): domain Eukaryota; kingdom Metazoa; phylum Chordata; class Aves; order Passeriformes; genus Eulacestoma; species Eulacestoma nigropectus. The sequence goes on from VZTE01003808.1 coordinate 237,120, forward strand.
TGCCTTAAACCCAACACACCCAGCCAAAGCCAAGAGCAGCAACATCTTCCAGCTTTTTTTCCCCATCCAGCTGTGATAAAGCAAACATTTTAACCTGACTCCATCAAGCAAAGTGCTTGAAGTGATGGTCAGTGTGTCCTAATGACCTCTGGATTTCAAGCTGGCCACAGGAGAAGCACCAAAACACAGATGGGCTTCACCCAGGAACCAGGTCAAGGACTGGAGAGAGGGCAGGCTCAAGAGGGCAAAATAAACTGGTGATTCCTGTCCTCGAGCTTAGGGAAATGGAGCGGGGAGATAAAACCTTCAGTTCCAAACTGCATTTTACTGTCACTGGTACAGTGAAAATTCCAGCATGGACCAGTGCCACACACAGATCCAGCCCAGGGAATCACACAGCCTTTTCCCAGCCACACCACCCAGCTGACACAAAGCTGATTGAATCCCAGAATCCCAGCGTGGTTTGGGTGGGAAGGGACCTCAAAGCCCATCCAGTGCCACCTCTGCCATGGGCAGGGACACCTTCCAGTGTCCCAGGCTGCTCCAAGCCCTGTCCAGCCTGGCCTTGGACACTGCCAGGGATGGACACAGCTGCAGGATTTGCCCTTCCAAGCTTCCCCCAAGCTCATGCCAGAAAATTTCTTGCCATTTTGGCACAGGCTCTCCAGTCTCCACATCAAAAAGCCATTTCTAACTCATCACAACACTGCCATTCACGGTTATCTCTACTCCAGGTGATACAACTTAGGCAAAAAAGGTTCCTGGAAAGTGGGTGACATTCCTTTAGGATGTAAGAAACGAGCTGTCACAGCACAAGCAGGGATCCTGTATTCACAGGGCTCACAGTGTGCGCAACTCCCACTCAGTGCTTTGAACTTCAGCTGGAACCAGCCTCCCTCGCAAGAAACCTTTCATTTCTGCGGGGCTCACAAGGAAAACATTCCGATTCCAACCCAAATCCCTCAGGATAAGTTTGCCTCTCTGATTTTTGACTGGATGCAAAACAAGATTAGAGGTTTGCCAGTCCCAGATCCACCTACCTTGTCAGCTCCTCAACTTCAAAACAACCCCACAAAGGAACACCACCACACAGGAGATCCTCGAGGCAGCACTGACTGAGGGTGCTGCGGGCACAAACCCCGTCCTGCTCAGCCCCTTCCTTTAGAGGGATGCTACAGGGAAAGAGAAAACCCAGAACTCGGGATAATGAGACAAAACTGAGGAGATCAGATCAGAGGAGATGTGAGGAAGGAATCCTTCCCTGGGAGGGTGGGCAGGCCCTGGCACAGGGTGCCCAGAGGAGCTGTGGCTGCCCCTGGATCCCTGGCAGTGCCCAAGGCCAGGCTGGACACTGGGGCTTGGAGCAGCCTGGGACAGTGGAAGGTGTCCCTGCCCATGGCAGGGGTGGCACTGGATGGGATTTAAATCCCTTCCACCCCAAACCATTCCAGGATTCCATGATCAGACCTACATGGTTCTACCCTGCTCCTGTCCCGATCCCCAGTGATCCCCTGGCTCAGCAGCACTCGGAGCCTGTTCCAGCATCCATGCCTCACCTCTCCAGAGGATAATGGAGCTGCTGCTCCAGAAGTATCCCACAGCAGGTAGTGACAGCAGGTAATGACAGCAGAACATGTGACAAATTCCCTGCCCTTCCAAACCCACCATTTCACACTCCCAAACCAGGAGGGATCCAAGCCCCCCAGAGCTCTCCAGGCGAGCCTTGAGAGCTGGCACATTGGCACAGGATACTTTTGGGCTCAAGGTGTGGGGCTTAAAAGGCTGAGATGTACCCCAAAGTCTATTTGGGGATGTGGGGGTGCCAAACCCCCTCTCCCTTGGCTGTATGACAGCAGCCACTGCAGAGCAGGGAATGGGGTTTGAAAAGGCTGCTTTGAAAAACAATTTAAAAATCTTCCCGATGTCCAGTTGTCACCTTCTGTGCCAGATCTCTCCCACACCCCACTGTCAGGTTAATTGCCTGCCAAATGGCCACTGGGACGACCTGGGGAGCAGAAATCATTTACCTAGGAACAGATGTTGTGTTCTCCGCTGGCACCGGGGTCCTGAGAGTGTGTAAAAAGCCTTTCTAAAGCACAGCAGCTGCCCTTCAGCTCCAGGGACAAGGACCTGCCAATCCTGGCTGCTCCATCTAGCCAGGCTTTCGGGGATGTGAGCAAGCCAACATCCCACACTGCGAGGGAGCCACAGGCTTTGGGGGACACTGGCTGCAGCTTCCCAAAGGAAAACCCGTCCCAGCCCCTGCCAAACTGCACAGGGGAGGATGGCAGGAGCCAGCCAGGGATGTGTGAGGGCAATGCCAGTGAGTCCTTAAAGCAAAACTGCAATTGGAAGAGTTGAACTAAGCGAACAGAAACGCCGGTGCCTCTGCTCCCACCTGGCTTCACTCTTGGTTCCTGAGTCCTTCCAGTCATTTCCTCCCCCGCAAATCTCTTCCCCAATCACTCACCTGCCACTTCAGCTTCTCCCAAGGCTCATTCCCCACTGGATGAGGCTGAAGGAAATGGGAAATCTCTGCAGAAGAGAGTGGCCAGGGACGTTTGCATTTCCAGAAAGCCACCTTACAGCACACAGCTGCCTGTGACTGACATCCTCCCCCTGTCCTGGCCTCTGCCAGAGGGACAAACACAGCCCTGCCTCCCACTGCCGGCTCCTCCCGCATTTGGGAAACCCACAGGGATGGGTGGGCACACCTGGAGAGCAAAGGGCTCAGCCCCAGAACAGCATCACTGCCAAAACTGAGCCCTGCCCTCTCCTGCCTGCATCTTCCTCTGCAAACAAAACGTCCTCCCGCTCTGGGAAAGGGGGAAACCGGCTCTGGTGCCTCTCAATCCCATTCATCCCTGTCCTCCTCAGGGCTCTGGTGCCTCTCAATCCCATTCATCCCAGTCCTCCTCAGGGCTCTGGTGCCTCTCAATCCCATTCGTCCCAGTCCTCCTCAGGGCTCTGGTGCCTCTCAATCCCATTCGTCCCAGTCCTCCTCAGGGCTCTGGTGCCTCTCAATCCCATTCATCCCTGTCCTCCTCAGGGCTCTGGTGCCTCTCAATCCCATTCATCCCTGTCCTCCTCAGGGCTCCGGTGCCTCTCAATCCCATTCGTCCCAGTCCTCCTCAGGGCCAGACAGCACCTCCCAGGCAGGCATCTCCACCCTCTACCTTCCCCCCCACTCCTGCCCATGGAGCTACAGCCCCAGAACTTTATGGCCTTCTTAACTGGCCTCATAGGAAATCTGGGGAAAATTAATGGAAAGGGAATATATATTCAATAACGTAGGAGAACAGGCTAGTAAATATCAGAGATGCCAATAAATACCAGAGATCATCTCATCTCAGAGTCTCCAGCCTTACTTGGCAGTGTCCAAGGCCAGGCTGGACGGGCCTTGGAGCACCCTGGGATGGTGCAAGGTGTCCCTGCCCATGGCAGGGGTGGAAACAAGATGAGCTTTAAGCTCCTTCCAACCCAAACCACTCCGGGATCCTAAGCTAACACAGGTATCAAACACCACCAACCACCAAATGATAGAAAACACAAATATTTGCTCTTTAAGGCAAAAAATCACACAGGAAACTCTCGAAAAGGGGAGCTATGAGTAAAAGTTTTCCAAGCTCACTTGCTACTCTTCTTTTTAATAACAGGAAATGATCTGGCTGAGGAAAAATAATGAAGGTGCTGTCAAGGAGGCTGCTTAAGTTGATCGATTGTGTGTTTAAAGGCAATCCACCCCCTGCTGCCAAGCACAAGCTCAGGCAGACAAAAAGCAGCAGTTCCAGCACCCAAAGTCTCGCTGATGGCCTTCATTAGTGCTCCAGGGAACCACTACCCACAGCAGATCCTACTGGAGGTCTCCGGGAGGAATAAACAGATAAAAACCTCTCCTGGAATACGAGCTCACATGATCCACTTCCTCTGGGGTCTCTTCTGGAGCACTTCTCCTCCCAGCTGGATCTGAGCAAGCTTCTTCTCCAGGGAAACAGAAAAGCTAGCAGGGAGAAACGCCAATGCTCCTGAGAAGTTCCCCAGAGAGGTTTTAGACTCCTTATCCCTGAAGTGTCCAAGGCCAGTAAGGACAGGGCTTGGAGCTACCTGGAATAGCTTTAATGGCTTAAGGAGGGCAGGTTTAGGTGAGATATATGGAAGAAATTCTTCCTGGGAGGGTGGGCAGGCCCTGGCACAGGGTGCCCAGAGCAGCTGTGGCTGCCCCTGGATCCCTGGCAGTGCCCAAGGCCAGGCTGGACGGGGCTTGGAGCAGCCGGGGACAGTGGGAGGTGTCCCTGCCCATGGTAGGGGTAGCACTGGATGGGCTTTGAGATCCCTTCCAACCCAAACCAGTCTGGGGTTCTGTGATTCCAAGCTGGACGTTTCCAGGTGTCCCTGCTGTTGGCAGCCTCCCCTGCGGTGTCGCAGCAGCAGGACAGACGCTGTCCCCCTGTCCCCTCGCTGTCACAGCGCAGGCCTGGCACTCACGGCTTCCCCGCGCTGCCACCAATCCGACCCGCAGGACATTTCCTGCCGTGGCCACGCTGTCCCCCTTCCTTGTCACTTCATTAGCTCCGTGTGGCCTCACACTGCCAGCGGGAGCAGGGGGCATGCAGGTCTCCGGCTGTCAGAATCCAGGGATAAATGAATGTTCCATTCCCTGTGGGGGGCTTGGAGCACAGGCACCAACATCCCTGGGATGCTGCTGGGACTGCAGTGATTCATCATCTGCAGGGCAGGGCATCAGGACAGGACCTCGCCTTGTGACAAAGATAAATTGCCCAGGAGATGAGACTTAATTCACTCCTAGAGGAAATGTTACCCTTAAAATAACGGAGTCATTTCCCACATCCGGTGCTACCACGGGAATACAATGAGCGGGGCCAGCGGAGGCTGCGGAGCTGAGGAAGGGCCTGGAGCATCTCCGTGCCCAGGGAAGGCTGAGGGAGCTGGGGCTGCTCAGCTTGGAGAGGAGCCCCAGCTGAGAGGGGCCCTCAGCCCTGGGTGTCCCTGGCTGCAGGGAGGGCTCCGAGCAGGGCCCAGGCTCTGCTCCGGGGGCCGAGCAATGGCACCAGAGCAACGGGCAGGGCCTGGTGCCAGCAATTCCCCCTGCACAGGAGGCAGAACTTCTGCCCTGGGCAGTGCCCAGCCCTGAGCAGATTGTCCAGAGAGGCTCTGGGGGCTCCTCCCTGGGGCTGTTCCAGAGCTGTGTGCACACAATGCTGTGCCCTGTGCTCTGGGATGGCCCAGCTGGAGCAGGGAGGTGCCACCAGGTGCCCACTGTGCTCCCTGCAGCCTGAGCCATCCCGGGATCCTGTGAGGAAGACAAGAGCTGGCTTTTCCTGCCCACATGGGTCAGAGCTGGAGTAACACCCTGAGGGACTCGACAGGAGATGCCACTGCTGGGCCCACTCCTGCCACCCCAAACTCACACAGCCAGCAGGACAACGAATGCCAGAGGAAGGAGGGCACCGAGAAATGTCCCATTCCAAGCTGTGGGAACAGCAGCAACCCTCCCACGTGCCAAGGCCCTGAGCAGAAGCTGCTGACAAAGGCCTGCATTGGCCATTTTGGAAGTGCCAGGAAACACCACCCGAGAAAGCAGCCACAGCCATCTGTTCTACCTCCAACTGCTTGAGACTATTCTATTTACCTTAAATATATCCCACCATATATAAACACCACACACAGGCTATGAAAACAACTCAGCAGAATGTTTTGTGCCTGGTGGCCTGTGGCTCCCAGGGGTGACATCCCAGCCCCTGTGCTCCCGGCACAGGGACATCGCTGCTCCTCCTCCCGCCGGCTGGGTCGGAGCAGCCCGGCTGATAATAAACTATTCCTGCTGATAATAAACTATTGCTGCCACGCCACCTCTCACACGGCCCATGGGCTCTCTGCCAGTACTTTCAGCCTCTCCAGGAGGGGCAGGGTGCAGGTACGTTGCTCTTTAGTGCTGGAACCATGTGCTGGTTGCCTGGGAAACAGCCGGAGCGGGGAATTACATCGGATCCACGTGCCAGAGTTTGCAGTGGATCTAAAACTCCCTCTCCTCACTCTGTTCAGTGTGCCAGGATGGTCAGAGACTGCTGTGTGCCCACACCCGTGTGGGGTGATGGACACCACGTCCTGTTTGCTTCCAAGAGTTGGGATGACTCCCTGCCTTGCACCATCCCTCTCCTGACAGAGTAGGCCAGGCCAGCACTAAAATCTGCAGCCTTCACACATCATTCAATGGCCAAAGTGATGAAAAAGTCCTCTATTCCCTCTCTCAATTCTGTATTCCCACTGTCAATTCTGTATTCCCTCTCCCAGTCCCACATTCCCTCTCTCAGTCCTGCATTCCCTCTCCCAGTCCCGCATTCCCTCTCCCAGTCCCGCATTCCCTCTCTCAGTCCCACATTCCCTCTCCCAGTCCCACATCCCCTCTCCCAGTCCCACATTCCCTCTCCCAGTCCTGCATTCCCTCTCCCAGTCCCACATTCCCTCTCTCAGTCCCGCATTCCCTCTCCCAGTCCCATATGCCCTCTCCCAGTCCTGCATTCCCTCTCCCAGTCCCATATGCCCTCTCTCAGTCCTGCATTCCCTCTCCCAGTCCCATATGCCCTCTCCCAGTCCTGCATTCCCTCTCCCAGTCCCACATCCCCTCTCCCAGTCCCACATTCCCTCTCCCAGTCCCACATCCCCTCTCCCAGTCCCACATTCCCCTCCCACCTGCTGCTCCCTCGGTGCAGGCTCTCCCCTGCTGGCTTTGACCCCACAGATGTGATTAACAACAACAAAAGCCACCGATCCCTTTGGTGAGTGCCTCTTTCTCCTCACGTAAGAGAGCCCAGAGCGCAGCACCGTGAGGACGGCAGATCTGAACCTCGAGGTGAGGAACGCGCTGCAGCAGCAGCAAGGAAATTCCTGAGGCTCTCTGGTGAGGGCCACTGCGCTCCAGAGAGAACACAAGTTCAGGTGTTTCCTTAGCATGGGGAATCCTCTTTTCTCCTGGAAGATAACAGGTGAGGAAGTACTTCAAGCAACCTGAAAATAACCCTTCCCCTGAGCCATTTTACAGGAGGATTTTCCAGGCAGTTTTTACTCTGTTAAAGCAACAAAACCATTCCTCACCAGAGCTCAGGGATCTTTTTCCCCCAGGGATTTAAAAGCTTTGGAACCCAAAGTACTCTCCTCTCCTCATCTGCCTTCCCCAGTTCCTTACAGGGCTGTGATTCAATCCAGCCCAAAATTGGATTGCAGCAATTTACTGCAGGACAGTGGAGAGAAGAGGAAAAATGAGGAAAGGAAAAGTGTATCAGTCACCTCTGTGCAGGAAATAGAAGATGCTAAAACCTGGCAGGCGCTTCCTTATCTTATTTATCACACACTGATGGCAACAAACGGTTTTTAAAAGAAAAGCCAGTGGTGGAAACGGGAAGAAAAAAATCCCGTCCCAGCAGATCATGGCAGAAATTCCTTGGCTGCTAAAAGCTGAGCAGTCAAAACACTCACTGGGTGTTAATGGAGGAAAAGCAACAGGAAACAACAAAATTCCATGTGAGCATATCCCAAATCCATGGCTGGACTTCCTGGAGGAGCCCAACTCTACCAGCCAAGGAGCAGTTTAGCAGCAGACTTTAATGCAGAGGAGATGTTTCTCTTTAGAGGACTTTAATAACAGTTTAAGATGTAATTAACTTGTGGCACCGGGCTGCTATTAATTTCAGCATGCACTAAACAGTAAGTCCAAACAGGACCTGTCGTCCTGCAGTACACAAAACCCTCACAGAAAAGCTTTCAGCAGCGAAATGAAAGGAAAAAACCATCCTGAAGTGTGTGGAGAAATCAGGATAATTTGGTGATTATTTTCATACTATCTTTGTATTAAACGCCGGCACAGAAGCTCAGCACCACCCAACCACCCCTTGCAGACCTCTGCAGGTATCTCCCCTTTCACTTCCTCCTCAGCCAGAGCTGTCCCTGCCCTCCCCATGGACACTCGGAGCCTTCCCCAGCCTTATCCAGGGCTCAGAACAAACACTTCTCTCTTCCCTTGAACTTTGTGCAGTAAATTCTGCAACACTCCGAGTGTTTTGCCCAGTGCATGTGCCAGGGGCTAGTGAAGAACCCTTCAGCTTCCCCCCTTCTCTACAAGGTGGGGCTAGGCAATTCACCTTGAGTCTCGGAGATATTTTAAGGGGAAAACATTCCCAGAAATCACCAGGCATTGTTCCTGGAGTGCTCCTCCTTTTTCCAAGAACACCAATGTGTGGGGTTTGAGTCAACGAAGAATCAAACAGGTTCATGCAAACCCTCATCATGGATTTAAAGGCTTGAGATGTTTTCAGAATCAATCCTGTGAGAACAACGCTGCAGAAACACAGAAATCTGCTCTGAAATAATCATAATTTGCTGGGTTTCTTCCCAAATTTCCATATCATTGCTGGAAGCAATTGGAAATACAAAGGATTTTGATTTGAAGCCCGTGTGTGCAGGAGCAGGTGAGTCAAAGGTGATGGATCTTATTTTATTCTATTTATCAAGGGGGATTTACTGTTTTCAATCATTATTTTATTACAGTGCCAGCTAGAGGAAGCAAACACTCCAGCCTTCATCCAAAGGCTTTATATAATTCCACTGTAGTTCTGGCTGAACATGAAATTAATTATGATTAAGGGGCAAAACCTGCCTACAACCCTGCTGGGTTTGGTGATCAAGTGTCAGTCCCAGTCCCCATCCAGTGAGGAGATATTTTAGCAAAGAACCAACGAGATCACCTCACAGAAACCACACAAACGGCAAAAAAACCCCAGTGAAAAGGAGTGGGAATGTAAAAGATGAGTCCTGTTATCAAATCATGGATTCCCTCCAGGCCACTTTGAACCCATGGCAGGTGCCAAGTGCACCAAAAGCTGCCCTTGGTCTGTGGCAGAGCCTCCTCAGCTGCACAAGCCAGAGGGAAAAGCTCTCATCCATTCTGCCCAACAAAAAAAGATTCTTATGGAGGCAGAGTGACAGAAAAGGAGAGGGGAATGATGGCACCTCAACACATCCTCACGGGAGCGGGTTTGGATTTCTGCAGCCTCCAGCAGGGCCCAGTGGTGCCTCTCCAGCCCTGCTGGGAGAGGGCAGGACGAGCAGGAGTGGAAAATGCAATTTAATGGCACTCGTGCTCTGGGAGAGTCTCTCCCTGGTGCTCTTCCACCAGCTTTTGGCTGAAGTGCCATAAAAACCCTCAGCCAACGCTGCTGCCTGCGGGAACGAGCCCGAGGATCACACCCAGCCCTGCCTGGAGGGTGGGAAGAGGAGCAGGAAATGGGAATTGGATGTTGCTGCAAAGCTGGATGGGAGTTAAAGGCACATCTCAAAACCCAGCAGGTCCAACCAGCACCTCCAAAATGTCTGGGAACACAGCAAACCACCCAGCCAGCCCCACACTCGGCTGTTTGGTCTTTGCCACTGATTCACTGATTTATTTACTACCCACACCGGCCCCTGCAAAGCAAGGATTCCACAGACACAAACCCTTCAGAGGTGGTGCCTCCCAAGGCTCTCTGTTTTTGCAGGGGATGCCATTTGTAACCCAGCAAATTGATTGGTGCCTTTGAAGCTGCTGGGAAGCAGCAGCAGTGCTGGGAAGAGCTGTTTGCAGGACGAGAGAAGAGCCCGATGGCTCATTAGGGGTCCCTCGGTGGTTTTTGAAATATAGATGGTGTTAACTCTCATTTCTTGGCCGATTCACAACCGGGAATTGCTAAAGCCCTTCAGTATTTCCTACCCCACTGCTGCTGCTGGGGCTCAGAGCTGCTCCCAGATTTCCCTGTGGGAATGTCCCACACGGCAGCCCCAGGAGCTGGGGGAAGGGTTGGGATAGAAATTAAAGCTCCCTCAGTTGCCCAGCCAAGATCTCCGGAGCAGGAGGAGCCCTCCTGGGGCAGCGGCGCTGACTGCAGCCCGTGGAGTTCATCTGCAGGCTCCACTCCTGGACAGCCACGCTGAGGAACTCTGCATTTCTCCACAGCCAGGAAAGCTGGAACAACCAAATTACCCCAAAAATATCCATACTGTCGGTTATTTTTATGGAGAAAAGTGTAATTTGAGCTGACATTTTGCATTAATGTTTTTCTTCCTTGCAACAATTATCTCCTAGAAAAAACAGATCAGCATCCTTCTGACCCTGAACATGTGGGAAGCTGCCTCCAAACACGATATCCCAGGATACTGTGGGGGGATTCAAACACATTGCCTGGAGATGTCCTTCTGTGCCTTTATTTTCCCGTGTGCCAGACCGACACAGCTCCCAAAAACCAGCCAAATTAACAACCCCACAGCTCTGAAACGTCTGTGGCTCTGCAGAGCCCCACATCGGGGCCAAACCCCGCAAGTTCTTGGGTTCCCATCTCCACCAGGGAGCGGGGAAAAGGGCATCATAGCTGTGGGAAGTGTCAGCACCCTTTTGTTCCTAAAACACTCCAGGAAAATGTTGGTGCAGCTGAGGAGACAAGATTTTAAATTTTTATTACTTCATTTCATTCCCTTCAGAGAGCCGTGCGTGGTTCTCCTGCACAGCTCCCAGGAGCAGGGACAGCAGCGGCCCTGAGGAACACGGGCAGCAGCACACAGCAGGAACACTCCCAGCGCCTTCAGAGCACCAGGGAAGGGATCTCCTGCCCTCAGAACTGCTGATCCTGTTAAAATATGAGCAGTTTCAACTAATTAATGAGGTGTGGTCTGCAAACACCTCCCAGCACAACTGTCCACGTGGAGATGAGCAGACCTAAAATATATCTGGGCACCAGAGAACAGGGACCCCAAAGTTTCAAATACCTCTGAGGGCTCACACTGCCTCGGATAATGAACATTTCCAGCAGCAGCTCTGGCACAGAGAGGAAAAAAGAGCACTTTAGGCAAATTAAGTTCACACTTTTGGGAAATAGCTGCCTCACAGTCCCTGTCAGCAGCAGTGCAGCTCCCAAGGGTTCCCTGGCAGACCCGCACACACTTTTAGAACTCTCAGTTTCCTTCCCAGCAAACAGAACGTGTTCCCAAGCATCCCGAGGCCTCTGAGAGAAAGGGAAAAGAGGAAAGAAGCCTCTCTGTGACACCCCCACTCTGCACAAGACATTCCTGGCTTTGGGTGACCTGATTGTGGCTTTCCAGTGCCCGAAGGAAGAAAGAGGGAAAGGGACATGGGACAAGGGATAGAGTGACAAGGACAAGGGAATGGCTTCCCAGTGCCAGAGGGCAGGGAGAGACGGGATATTGGGAAGGAATTGTTCCCTGGGAGGATGGGCAGGCCCTGGCACAGGGTGCCCAGAGAAGCTGTGGCTGCCCCTGGATCCCTGGCAGTGTCCAAGGCCAGGCTGGACACTGGGGCTTGGAGCAGCCTGGGACAGTGGGAGGTGTCCCTGCCCATGGCAGGGGTGGCACTGGATGGGCTCTAAGGTCCCTTCCAGCCCAAACCAGTCTGGGATTGGTGCTGTTACAAACCCACACATTTCCAACAAAATTCCTCACTGCCATTACCCCAAAGCCCCTAAACCCAAGGTTTTTATTTCCTCCACAGAAAGACACCTTGAAATAACAAGGCCCTTATTTCCCTCTTGCCAGGAATAAGTCTCTTCTCCTCAAACTAATAATATATTTAAGTCCAGACTTTTTCCCACCCACACTGAGGCACTCCCACAGCCAGGAGAGCTCTTCCAGCAGGGCTGGTGTAGGGGGTTTTGATGAGCAAATGAATGATGTGGTCTCTGCCATGTATTACACCTAAACCAACTTTAGAACAACAACAAACAGGACTAAAGGGCCTTTCTGAAATTTGCTCTGTTTATTCCACAGCCAGGCAAAGAGGGGTTTATTCAGGCTCTCCAGGAGGCTGCTGCAGCCTTTCCTGAGCAAGGCTTGGGCTCAGCAGCCAGAGCAGGTTTGAACAGTGCAGTCATTGAAGGATTCTGCAACCAAAAGCCCTTTCAGGTCCCCGGGTGCTGCTGCGGTGGGAACCAGTCCAGACATCTCAGGGGAAAATGAGTATTTCCATGGCAAGGGAAGGAAAAAATTGCTCTGGTAATTCCTCATGGCAAAACACTCCATGGTTTGCATCAACAGTTGTCAAAGGTGCAGGGAATGAAACTGTGGGACTGCTTTTCCTTGAGTCTGTGGTAAGGAAATTCATCAGCAGGAGCTGAGGGCAAAAGTCATGTACTGGGGCCGAGCTGCAGGACTGGAAACACTGGGAATCATCCCAGGATTAAAGACTTGGATCTCCTGAAATGGTCACCTTAGAGAGCTGGATTTCCCTGGTTTTAAAAGGAATGTGGCTTCATCTATGCTTAATTCCCAGAATCCCAGGAGAGCTGGGTTGAAAGGGACCTCTGGAGATGATCCAGTCCAAGCCCTGCCCAGGTAGGGTGACACAGGAGCACCTCCAGGTGGGCTTGGAATGTCTCCAGAGAGGGAGACTCCACACCCTCCCCAGGCAGCTGTTCCAGGGCTCATGGAAAAGAAGTTCCTCATGTTGAGGTGGAGGCTGTGCCAGACAAACCAGCTGCATGGACTGAGCTGCGCTGGCAGCGGCTGGCATCGTGCAAACAGAACCAAACGTCAGCTTCCTTGGGCTGCACATGCCAGGGCTTGACGTGCAAGTGACACTTCGGAGGTAGAAATCAGATGAATTCTTAGGTGCTCTGTTGCTCCCGTGAACAAAAAGCCCAGAAGTATTCCCGGTGTGTTTCCACTCTTTTCAGTGGGATTGGGAATTTCTCTCTGACTGGACAAACTGGGCAGGAGCTGACCCCAACTTTCAGTGCACTCCCAGAACTGAAACCAAAGGTTTAAGCTAATTCCCATCACAGCAGAGCAGTTCCATTCTGTAAAAGCAGCGTGGGGTTTGGCTCTGCAGCTTCACCTTCCAGAAGGAATTTTATATGCTTATTTTATATTCTTACTTTTCAAGAAACCAAGCGTCCCCATGCTCCTCGGGGGGAAAAAAGGAGGCTTTTGACAAGGAACACACTTGGACTGGAACTCCCAGCAGGAATGAGGTGGTGTCAAACACTCTGGGAGCAGTTGCTGTGTGTTCCTACCTGCACAGCTTTCATCTCTGCTGGCAGCTGCTGGCTTTAAGAATTCCCAAGGAAAATCAGGCACGAGCTGATGTTCCCACCTGGATGGCCCAGCTAAAGGAAGAATTCCAGTGGCTATCCAGCTCCCCAGGCAGATCTCTCCTCAGAGAGAATCCATAAATCCTCACAGGATTTATGGAAAAGGAGAATCTTCAGGGTTCATCCCGTTTTCCATCACACAACTGGACAGAACAGGAGCAAGAGGAATGCTGGGAGAACACAGTGGGAATAACCCAGCACGTTCCCACGGATCCCAGGCTGTTCAGAATCAACCCCAGGCACCTCAGGAGCCGAGGAAAACGATTCCCGTGCAAAGGAAGGAGGAAAAGGTGTCTTTGAAAGGCACTGAATGGGGATGTGCCAAAGCAGAGAGGGCTCAGCAGCAAAATGGAGAGAGGGGAGAAAAAACCCATAATTAAGAACCCAACCATGCTTTAGCTCTCAGCAAAAATTCCAACTTCCAATTAATTCCTACGCATTGCAGCAAAGGAGAGAAAGGAACAAGGGAAACTGGGGCTCATACGAGACTTCACCTCTCACACTGAGAGGCAAATTGAGAGATGCAGGTAGTGCTTGTGCCCCTGGCAGATGATTTATGGGGACAGGCAACTTCCCCTAATCCCCATCAAACCAAGCTTGGAACAACACAGGGAGAGAGAGCCTAAAGGGGAGACCTGGATTTGTGCTTCTCGCTGTGTTTCGGTGAGAAACGATGGGGTTGGGATAACGTGGCACACTCGGACTCTCCATAGGTTCCACACCTTTTTGGATTCCTCACGGAAAACTTTTACTATTTGCTGTTTCTAACAGGGGAGATGCCAAACCCCTCCTGCCAGGGAGCACCTTCCTCTCCTATCACACAGAACCTCTGTCGCTGTAGAGCCGGGAACTGAGAGATGCAGCAACATCAAGTCCAGTGAAAGAATGAATTATTTATTAATTTTACAATCATTTTTATATTGTCTAGTTCCAAAAAGCAATTGGACAGTGTTCACACACCTCCTAGGGTGATTGGTTCAGGTTCTATCACATCCACAGTAAAACATTTCTCAGTGTACCATAAACAGAACTTAGCAAAACACCAGATGTGACTATTGTCTGGATAAACTCTCTTACTGTTTTCATATCTTGCGTGAGAAAGGGAAGGTTCTCAAAGAATTAATGCAAGAAGCTGGAAAATTCATCTGCCAGCAGCATTTCGGTATCCACACACCTCCACTGCTGAGAACATTCCCATATATTGCTGGATATTCCCCACACAGCCCAGCTGAAAGGCATCCTGGGAATAATGACTGCCACGAAAACCCAGGAAAACTCAACTTTCAGAAGCTGTTATCGACACAAGTGGAAAGAAAACTGCTTTCCATCGCGGCCGCGTGCAGCAATTGCTCCCAAATAATTGGGAACAAACCAACCATCTCATTTTCTCCCGGAAAAGCTGGTTACTCACACTGTCAGCACTGATCTGGAGATTGGAATTCGTTTCCCTCAGAAACTTTCACATGAAATTCTAGGCTACAAAAGCAAAAGCTCTCCCGACCCTGTTATTTCCTATCAGATCCCACCTGCCCAGCTTTTCCCCCCAGGCCCATTCCATCCAGGCATTCCCATCCTTCAGTTCCAGCCCGGAGGGACTTGGGGAAAGGACACTTTAATGAATGCTGCCAACAAATGAACAAGGAAAAAACCCAGCTGATGGGAAAATCCAAGGAAGGGGTGGACTTCTCCTCCTGAGACACATTCCTGTGCTTACCCATTTAATTCCAAGGGAAGAGCTCTCCAAAACACAGCCCCAATCCCTGAAATTTGTAGGACACACAGAATTAAACCCCCCCAAAAATCCCCTGTGTGCTGCCAGCTCACCAACAACTTCATTTTGTTTAATCCACCCAAAGCCTCCTTGCAATGACTCTCACCCAAAAGATGCTTCCATGTTTGCTTTACTTCTGCCTCCATCCCTCCCACAGCCCCTGGAAGATCCCATTAAAAATGGAAAGATCACCTCCAAAATTCAGGATTTCTCCCCCAGGACAGTGTTCCCTGCTTTTTTTTTTTTTCCTTTTCATTTTAAAGCAGTGTGGGGAGAAAGAAATGTTATTAAATGCAAAAAATCTCCAGGAAAATGACTTGCAGATCCGAAGATCAACGTGAAAGCTCTGCATTTGCTGTCAGGAAAATAAATGAGAAGCTTTCCAAGGAAAAGCATTTTAATTTGATGATTTCAACTCCTGTTTAATCCCTGTAAATTAGAATTTGACCCTGGAAGTTTGAGCTTTGCTTTTCCACATCAGCTCTTACTGAAGGAAATGGAATCAAAAAGAAGAATGCAAATTTTGCTGCGCTTTCCCTTCCCTTAAACAGAGAATTCCAGCAACAGAAATAATGACAATATTTTCAATCCTGGGCTCTTCCTGTCCCAAAAATCATTAAAACAAATATCCCAAATATCTTCTCCCAGAGAAAATTGCATTGATTGCTCGGAATTATTTATTAAATCCAAGGCTGGTGGTCCTGAAACAAATGGAGCAATGGCTCAAAAATAGGAAAAGTCAAACAACAGGAAAACTCAAACAACTCAAATAATAGGAAAACTTCCCATCTATGTCTAATAAGGCTCACAGGAAAAAAAAAAATAAGATTTTTACAGTCTCCACATGTATCCCAAGAAGGCAACTCCACCTCACCTGGCCTGGGGCTTGGTTGGAAAAGGAGAGGAAAAGCAAAGGTCTCCAAGAGAAGGCGCTTCCAGCACAGCCAGAAATCAAACTCCCGACCCCCCCGCTGCAACAGAAAGGGCAGTTTGGGAAGTTCACACCCAGTAACCTCTGTGAGAGCTTGGAAAACAGGACTGGACCTGAATTATGGAATTAGGGAATGGTTTGGGTTGGAAGAGACCTGGAAGATCATCCAGTGCCAGGGCAGGGGCACCTCCCACTATCCCAGGTTGCTCCAGCCTGGCCTGGGACACTGCCAGGGATCCAGGGACAGCCACAGCTTCTCTGGGCAATCCATTCCAGGGCTCCCCACCCTCCCAGGGAACAATTCCTTCCCAATATCTCATCTATCCCTGCCCTCTTCCAGCTTGGAGCCATTCCTCTGGCCTGTCCCTCCAGGCCCTGACCATATGATACCAAAATGAATTTAAAAATTACCAAAAGGTGCTTGTAAAATAACCACCTGCACCTCGGGGCCTGCACCGCGGGACGGAAACCCCTGAAGGATGGGAAAGCCACAGGTGGGAAGAACAAGGCTCTTCCCAAATTCTCCTCAGATAATGCCCAGAACGTTGCACATTTTGCTTGATTCAGGCCAAATTAACCCCAGTCTGTGAACAGCAGCAGCATCTCCTCCAAGGAACGAAGCTGACAAATCCCAGATTCCGGAAGCTGCTTCCCATTCCAGCTGGAATAAGGGCACAGGAGCTGTTAGGATGGAAATATTCCAGAATGAAAATGCTCCCTGGGAGAACACCTGGGAATTCTGGGGAGAGCAGCTCCAGCTCTGAACAGCTCCAGCCCTTCCAGGGGTTTTCCTGCCTCTGGACACAGCTGGGATCAGCTTCCTTCCCACAGGATTCAGGAAATATTCCCGGCCTTCTGACTGTGGCTGTTTCACCCAGCTCATGGAAAAGAGGGATGCTCTCAAATTCCTCAGCTTCCCCAGAGTTATAATTATCCAGTTCAGGGTGAGGTGGGCATCGGTGTGGTCCTTCCAGCTTAACTCCCAAAAAAGCTTTAATGAGCCTTCATCAGACATGAATGGAATTGAAACCACGCGTTACTCTGCTGTATGGAACACGCATTCCGTGGCATTTGTTGCCTCATTCCACGGGAATGAAGAACCTACTGAAAACTGAAAGCTGTGATGGTGTTTTCCTTCACATCTTCGTGCGGCTCTGGCACAGAGCTCGCGAGTAAAATGCATTTATTCAAATTTAAAAAAGAAAAATGCGTTAGGAAGCTCGCCAGGACTTTCCGAGAGATATTGAAAGATCCTATAGAAACCTCTGTTGCTTTTCTGGCTGTTTGTTATTTATAGACAGGGGGAATTTTGGATCCTGGGACAATAAACTGACCACAGGCGGAATTGTGGCCTTTCCTTGGGTCTTCGTCTCCGAGCGCAGACAGAGAAATTCACCTTGCAAACAAACCAAAGCCCGGTGCTGCTCTCACGTGCAGGCAAACACAGAGGATGACAAAGGTGTGGCTACCTCAGGTCTTTTAGAGAACAGACGAGAAGACAAAAAAAAATATCTTTGCAGCAACACTTCAGGAGATCAGCCCTGAAGGGAAATGAAAGCATTTGGGATGGTTTTTCTCCAGGTTCCACAGCACCCCCAACAAAAGCTGAGGTGGAAACAAGAGCGTGAGCCACTTGTCTCCAGGGAATCAGAAATGCCAGCGTATCCCCATCTCCAAATCATTTTGCCAAGCAGATTTTCCTTTGTCTAAAGGATCAAACAACTCCCTGGCTGCATTAATGCAGGAATAACTGCAATAATCCCGAATTCCAGCTGCTCTTCCTGGGGATACTGTGGGAGTGGGTATGGATTTACACAAGCCCATGGTCAAAATATTCCTTCAAGGGCTTATCACTGCTGATTCAACTCCTTAATAAATTATATCAATATTTCTGGGTCGTTTTTCACCAAGCCTGGCATTTCTTTGTGTACAATTCCCACCTGGATTCAGCTCATTCCTGAAAAACCTCACCAAAAACCTCACCAAAAACCTCACCAAAAAACGGTGGGGATCAGGCACGCGTTGGACTCTGGGAGGGCTTTCCCACCCTCAGGGATTCTGTGATTCTGCTTGGACAAGCATCAGTTTCAGGTGCGTGAAAAAGCACCACCCAGAAATCAGGAAGCAGCAATAAAAATGGGGATAATTCCTTAGATTTCTGTGGATAACGGCCCTCAGGAACTGCCCCCACCCCACAGCATTCCTCCAGCAGATCCTCTGTGCCCAGCACAAAAGCCAGGATTTCTCCAGGATTTCCTTCAGTCTTCCAAGAGGCGATGGCAGAGCCCCACAAACCTTTTACAGCCCCCAAATCCTGAATTCCCCTCACGCTCCTCTCCGGGTTTATTTCCCTCCCCTTTATACACAGGCTAAGGATGCAATATTCCTGGCTGAAAATATTCAAAAATAAAAGCAAAGCAGCAGAGCTGAAAAATGTGGGTTGTGTTTTTTCCCCTGGATCCAAGCAATGAAAAAGTGATGGGACAAGAGGCTCCTCGTGCTCTTGCCCACATGCTCGGGGCTACAGGAAAAATAAGGGGAATTAGAGGAAAAACTGATTTTTCTTGTAGAAACTGCACTTTATGCCACGGAAATCAGAAATCTGGCCCTTTTCTAGCTTGTTTTGTGCTGGATTCATTCAGCCCCTCAATGGAACCAGAGGGTGGAGAGACATTTGGGTCACCAAGGACATTCCCAATGCTTAGGGAAGGAGGATGCCATGAAAAGAAGATATAAAGAGAGAAGTTTATAACGAGGAGGGCACCCTGAGTCCTAAGGAATGGACTGTGAGATCCTATCAAGTACAGGTGGTCTCCACATCATCTCACACATCCATAAAAACACAGAATCATTGAATGGTTGGGGTGGGAGGGACCTTAAAGCCCATCCAGTGCCACCCCCTGCCCTGTCAGGGACACCTTCCACTGTCCCAGGCTGCTCCAAGCCCCAGTGTCCAGCCTGGCCTTGGGCACTGCCAGGGATCCAGGGGCAGCCACAGCTTCTCTGGGCACCCTGTGCCAGGGCCTGCCCACCCTCCCAGGGAACAATTCCTTCCCAATATCCCATCCATCCCTGTCCTCTGGCAGTGGGAAGCCATTCCCTGTGTCCTGTCCCTCCACCCCTTGTCAAAAGTCTCTCTCCATCTTTCCTATGGCTCCTTCAGGTCCTGCAAGGCCACAGTGAGGTCACCCCAAAGCTTCTCCTCTCCGGGCTGAACAATCCCAGCTCTCCCAGCCTTTCCTCCCAGCAGAGCTGCTCCATCCCTCAGGAATTTTGGTGGCCTCCGGTGGATCTGCTCTAACAGAGCCGCATCTTCCTCGTGCTGAGGGCCCCAATACAACGCAGACCTTCCTCAGGTTGGTGTTGGAACTTCCCAGGGGCTCCCCAGCGGCCAAAACTGAGCCTTGTTTGGCTCCAAAGGCCTTTCCCAATCCCTGCTCCCTGCCCAGCTGAGCAGGGACAATCCAGTGGGAAATGCCAACAGGAAGGATTTTTCTCGCTGTGCTCTTCTGCTGATGAAAACAAAACAGTGACATGGAAACTCTTCAGAAACAATCTAAGGGGATCAGCAAATCTCCGCTGCTGACGGAGCGTGTCCCTTCAGCTGTCTCGGTGCCTCGTGCTCCCGATCCGGGGGGCTGGAAGCAGCTCCTGCCCCAGGATTGAGGGACGAGCACGGACACAGACACCCGCTGGGACAGTGGCAGCTCCTCGAGCGCGGGGACGCAGCAGGAGCACATGGCTGGGCACAGAACAGAGCAGTTCCACAGATGGACAGTTCTGCAGGCTCAACATCCCCGGGAAATGTCTCCTCTGGACAGCAGGGACGGAGCAGAGCCTCTCGCCTCTGATTCCTGGGATTTAAAGGATCATGTCTGACCCAGGTGAGCAGAGGGATGGAGCAGCTCTGCTGGGAGGAAAGGCTGGGAGAGCTGGGGTTGTTCAGCCTGGAGAGGAGAAGCTTTGGGGAGACCTCACTGGGACATTCCAGGAGCTACAAGAAACATGGAGAGGGACTTGGGACAAGGGCTGAAGGGACAGGACCCAGGGAATGGCTTCCCAGGGCCAGAGGGCAGGGACAGATGGGATATTGGGAAGGAATTGTTCCCTGGGAGGGTGGGCAGGCCCTGGCACAGGGTGCCCAGAGAAGCTGTGGCTGCCCCTGGATCCCTGGCAGTGCCCAAGGCCAGGCTGGACACTGGGGATTGGAGCAGCCTGGGACAGTGGGAGGTGTCCCTGCCCATGGCAGGGGATGGAGACAGATCCTCTTTAGGATCCCTTTCCAAACCATTCTGGAATTCTGTGATCCCTGGAGGAGGAGGATGGAGGGTGAGCCAGCACGGAGTGTAGGGACACCAGGAGGGACCAGACTGTCCCCTCAGCCCCAAGCCCAGGGCTCAGGGCGAGGAAAAGCCTCTCCCTTCAGCAGGACCCTGCTCTCCCCCGAGCCAGGGAAAAGCAAGCAGCTTCTTCCTGATGAAATTTGGTCTCCACTCTCCTCCAGAGAGAAAAGAGAAGGAAAATTACTTTTTTTCCTCCAGAATCTGGGGAAAATTAATCTAGATTTGACCTTTGTCTCTAATCCCTTGTCGGTTAACCTTCCTCAAGCAGAGAAGATGCCTTGGGCTGCAAAATTATTCCAAACCAGAAATCCACATGGTTTAAACAGTCCTGGTGGGAAAAGGGCTTCAGGATGTGCAAGGAGAAGCCTTGTTCAGCCACAAAGCACTTCACACCTCTGGTCAGGAAGCCCCGAGAGCACAGAGCTCACTGCACACCCAGAGAAAACAGAAATTAGCCACCAAAACTCCTGCCCCAGCCACTGCTCAGATGAGGCAGCTCCTTTTTGAGCAGCTTTTTGAAGGACTCAGGCTGTTTGTGTCATGTCAGTGAGCCCTTTCACTGGGCAAAAAGGAGCATTGTACGGAGGAACGCAAGGTTTGCCTCTCCCCGCAGGGCTGGGGTGGATACACCTGATCACACCTGAGCCAGAAGGGTTTGCCTGGGAGGCCAACAGAGCTACGGAAACATTGCCTGTTTTGGGGAGTTTTTAAAAAAACCATGACGTGACACAAGCACAAAGCTGCAGGAATGATCACTGCTTTCTGTCATTCCAAAAAATCAGCTTTTGATTGGAGGGTTTTGTTTTGCTTTGGCAAATAATGAAAAGCTTCTAGTTCCTATTCCAACCTGAGAAATCCACATTTCTGAAGGCTTACTCTGGATTTCCATTGAATAAATACTTCCCTCAGTTCGTATAAAGAGCTGAATTTTTTTCCCCTCTTTAATCTGCCCTGAACATCCATTCCTGTGCTGCTGCTTGGCACCAGGCAGCCAAAGAGCCCCCCAGGAGCGCTGAATTCCTGTGTGAGCCCCTGAGCACTGCACAGGCAGCTGATGGGATTCCTGTCTCCATGTTTGGAAACCTTTCCATGGCTAAGGGCAGCCTCAGTTCATTTCCTTGGTGAATAAATGGATTTAATACAGGTGGAATAAACATCCCAGAGCTCAGCGTGGGTGGATGTGCACAGGGGAACTCCCCCCCAGACCTCCCACACATCACAGCCACAGGAGTCACAGAATCCCAGCATCCCTGAGGCTGGAAAAGCCCTCCCAGCCCATGGAGTCCACCCTGTGCCCGATGCCCACCTTGTCCCCAGCCCAGAGCACTGAGTGCCACCTCCAGCCCTTCCTTGGACACCTCCAGGGATGGCGCCTCCAAACCTCCCTGGGCAGCCCCTGCCAAGGCCTGAGCACCCTTTCCATGGAGAAATTCCTGCTGCTGTCCAACCTGAGCCTCCCCTGGCCCAGCCTGAGGCCGTTTCCCCTTGTCCTGTCCCTGTTCCCTGGGAGCAGAGCCCGACCCCCCCCGGCTGCCCCCTCCTGTCAGGGAGTTGTGCAGAGCCAGAAGGGCCCCCCTGAGCCTCCTTTTCTCCAGGCTGAGCCCCTTTCCCAGCTCCCTCAGCCGCTCCTGGGGCTCCAGCCCCTTCCCCAGCTCCGTTCCCTGCCCTGGACACGCTCCAGCCCCTCCAGGGCTCTCTGGCCAGGAGGGCCCAGAACTGGACACAGCCCTCGAGGTGCAGCCTCACCAAATTGAATCCATGAGCAGCATTTATGAACAACACAGGAATTTCTGCAGGAAAGGAACGGACACATAGATTTCCCAGCTCACCGAGGGACGGGAGCACACGAACCCCGCCGTGTGTGAGGAAAGCAGCCGCCAGCAGAGATGCAACTCTGCACCACGGAGAGGCCAAAGCAAGTGAATATTTTTGGAAGGAGCGAGGCAGAGACTCCAGATGAGATCCCTGCCATCCCCCAGCCTGTCTGTGCCCAAGCAGGTGGGTGGGTGCAAAGTCACACCAGATGCCAAGTTCTGCTCCCTCCAAATCCCCACAAAATGCTGCATGGGCACAGCTTAAACCTCTCCTGGCTCTGAAATCATTGTGTGAGCACCTCACATCCGGCAGGGAAAAACTCAGAATCATGGAATGGTTGGGGTGGGAAGGGACCTTAAAGCCCATCCAGTGCCACCCCTGCCATGGGCAGGGACACCTTCCACTGTCCCAGGCTGCTCCAAGCCCCGTCCAGCCTGGCCTTGGGCACTGCCAGGGATCCAGAGGCAGCCACAGCTTCTCTGGGCACCCTGTGCCAGGGCCTCCCCACCCTCCCAGGGAACAATTCCTTCCCAATATCCAACCTAATGTCCCACTTCAGTTTGAAGCCATTTCCCTTTATCCCGTCACTCCAGTTCCTGACACAGAGTCCTTCTCCAGCTTCCCTGCACATCCCTTCAGACTGGAAGCAGATCCTTTGGATCCTTTAAGCCTCCACAAAACCTAAAACGTTGGGAATAATCCATTCCCTGTTTTCAGAGTGGGTGGGCAGCAGGGCAGTGTGGAAGAGTGAGAAAAGCACAGCAGGACACAGCGACTGCGGGGCCACAGGAGCTGCACCCGCTCCTTTCTCTCCGAACATGAAGGCAAACAAAGCAAAAGATGAAAATAAAATGTTTTATAACAGCATCACTACCCAACAGATTTGTATTTTTTGAGCCCGTGGTAATGAATTCCTGCTTTGTGAGCCCACGCAAAAAAATGCAATTCCCAGACAGCAGAAAAAAACCAAAAAAAAATCTTTTAAATGAACTTCTCCTTCCTCCCGGTGCTGGAGGTGGCTGCCTCAGAGTACAGGAAAGGTGTTTGCTCCCCAGCATCCCTCCCCAGCTGCATTCCCCCTCATCCCACACCCCAAATCCCTCCCCAGCTGCATTCCCCCTCATCCCACACCCCAAATCCCTCCCCAGCTGCATTCCCCCTCATCCCACACCCCAAATCCCTCCCCAGCTGCATTCCCCCTCATCCCACACCCCAAATCCCTCCCCAGCTGCATT